>JACXIV010000068.1:9345-289844 GCA_014737475.1 Bombus confusus
TTTTTTTTTTTTCTTTTTTTAAAGATATCTTACCATTGGATGGCGTTTCTGAGAGGCTCTCCTTTATCAATTAGCTTGGGAAAAACGAAAATAGACGATATTCGGACGACTCGGTTTACTACACGACGCGGAATATCTAAAATGAAATATTCTTTGGTTCGACGTTATTACCAGACTGTGGATATTTGTGTATTTTCGCGAAATTAAAAGCTGCACAAATACACGCAGCGCGTATAACGCGCGGAAACACGGAAAATAGAGAATTTCGTAATATTTTCATATTTATTTTATCGACAGAGGAGTACCTTTATATTCGAGAATAGAGCAATTCGTAAAAATCGCCGGTCCAATTATTTCATTAAAAATCCATTCGCATTTGTTGCACGAATATCGCGTTGTTCGCGCGTTCCGCGCTCTTTTTCCTCCTCTTGAATGTCCCTCCGCGAACCTATTAAAATCCGCATTCCACTTAGGCGCCGATAGATGTCTTCACGATGTGGCCGAAGGAGCCCAGATCCGACCCTTTGGCCGAGCTTCCGCCGCAAGAGCCGTTTAACGAAAGAAATATCAGCGACGAGTGGAATTAATCGCGTTGAGCAATTTTCCAGGCTGGTCGCGGCGGGATCGCAACTGCGATTCCGTAGGCGGACTGCTGAATACGAATTAGCGAACTCGAATGGAAACTGCGCTGCCCGATGGGAAACGGGCGGAATGGGGCTGAGAGAACGTATGGGTTTGCGGACCAAGTAAATTACAGCGTTGGGCTTGCAGCGTGGCGCAGTTTACTTGTTTCATTAATTCTCCCTCTTTCCGCCTCGTGCTCCGTGTCGCTGTTTTCCTCGCTGCCTCTTTTTTCCTTCTCCTTTCCTTATTAGTTACGCTTTTCCCTTATTACCCTGTCACCCTTTGGCGGACCTGGTCTTTGTCTCGCCTTAACGACCCTTCCTTTCCCTTTTTCCTCCCCTTTTCCCCTGTAGCCTGCTCGCAGTTCCTCCCAGCGTCTGCCTTTTCCTCTTCAATCTTACTTTTGTTCGCCGACGAGGAAATTTTGTTCGTAGTGTTTGCAATTTGCTAAACTTGCGGTTAACGAGGCTATAAGTAACCACAATGGTTGTAGAATATATTCCAGGTTTATGGAAGTTTGCGTTTCGAGTGCGCGGAGGAATTAATAGGACGCGGCCGTGTAACGAGTATTTTATTTCCAATGAAATTTCTTAATCGACGCGCTTTGTCGGCCTCAAGCTGTTCCTGTAGTTTCTGCTACATTTATTACCAGATCGATGGTACGCTAATCGCCTTCTTTGTCGTACAAGAGTTGCTGTCGAGTTATACCCCTTTCGCATCTTTCAACTCGCGCTCTCCAAGTTTCCATGCAAACGTAATAACTGTTCTAAGGTTATTTAAAGTCGAATTTCATGTAACGCAACGTGACAACCAAAAGTTCAAGCAATCGTCGAATCATTCAAGGAAATTAAATCGCAATTCTTGTAAACCTAAATAGTTCGAAGTGTAAATCTGTAAATCGTAATTCGTACAATTGCGCCTGTAACGAGGCAAATTTTCAACATTTTTGCTCTCTAATCCTCTTAACAATGGCCGCTTAACGTACGCCGCGCATAATTCTCGTACCTTCAACCTCGAGTTTCCTTCAGTTTCGCTCATCCGCGTCATCCATTCCTCCCCATTTCGCGTCACTCATTTTCACGCCTCCGCGACACTCGTGGACACCCTTCCACCACATCTATCCATCTCTTATTTATCTCCATTTTCCATTTCATTCGCCCGTTTCCATCTACCATCGGTCTCAGCCATCTCGTCCCTCGTTCCATTTCTCTTTTCGCTCCACTTCGACGTCCCTGCCTCTCGTTTCCCGTCCTGTCCTAAGCTACCCATCTCTCTCCCCCGCTGGCTTGTTTTTCAGCACTCCCAATTTCCAAGCCGCCTTTTTCCATTTTCCATTATTTACCTCCGTCTCCTAATTCTTTCATCCCCGAACAAACCTGTCATTCTCTAATTTCCCAACGTCCTAAATCTTGCGTCGCGCTCGCTACGGCTTTCTAATCTCCTCCGGCGGTCTCATTCACCGACTCTGTTACTTTTCCGCTTTGGTATTTGCTGTCTTCTTCGGTCTCTAGCTGTTCGGGCAACGTGCATTTATTTGTGTCGCCGTAGCACATTTGAATAATTCAACAAATTTGCTTACGAACAATTGCCGAGAGACCTGGCGCGCTTCCGCACAAATTATCTCCCATTATCGAAAGGTTCTTCGCTGTTGGTGCCTCGGTCAGTATCGAAATACGTACGACACGTATTGCTGTACATGCGTATTGCGATTTACTAAAGGACCGGCAGCTGAATTGAGCGAAATAACCCGAACCCGAACCCGAACCCGAATCCAGATTCAACCAAGAACCCGAACCCGAACCCAGGCCCAATACATACATTGACGATATTCTCTTTTAATTGAATATAACAGACGTTTCTCACACTCTCGCATATGCATGCGTGTACGAAGACTTTAAGCTCGTCCAATTCTCGTTTAGAAACAGAAGATGAACGACGACCAATACCGACGCGTACAGTGGCACAGACGCGCACACAGTTTTTCGCGAATATCTTGGAAATTAAGCGAGTCCAGCCCTTACGCGTGTAGGAAAAAGTTATTCAAAATATCGATTGCTGCAACATGGGAATAATTGCTGGAGGTGGCAGCGTAGCGAGCTTTCCACAGTTTCACCAGAGTTGCTAGTAAATTCATGCGGACGACCAAGCGTCAGTACTCGCCATTTTCCACTCTTTCGGCAACTTTAGCCCAAACTCTGCGAGATTCCGCCTATGTCTCCTCCCAGCCGTCGTCCTCATATTTTCTTTTATCTTCGAAATGTATCTCGCGCGCTGTGTCGTTTTTCATACTTTGGTTAACGCGTTTTCGGTAATCGCGGCGCGCTTGCACGAGCTTCGCGGTGAACGCGTCGCTGGCCAGAAAAGCGCAGCGGATTTCTCTTCGTGGCACGATTATGCTCGCGGCTCGCCATTATTTTCTTGCGCCTGCAGACGACCGACGGGGAAAATACGCCGCAACCCGGCGACCAGATTGTGTACGAACACGTGTGCGTAGATGGCGAGGCGAATGAAGCGACGACGAGACGAAGAACCGCAGAGAAGAATGTTGCATGCTGCGCGTTCCTGGCACACTCGGTGCCCGTGTTCTTAATCTTCGCGAGCTATCTGCGTGAAATTCTTCCAAATTCTGGGTCGTTCGTCTTGAATTGTATAAAATATCGTTGTTGATCACCTTCGTATTTTTCTCTGGTATTTCCAGCCTTTCGCGCCTTTCATATTTTCGTTCTCGTTTCGAACTCGAGGTTTCAGCCGAGTCGGAGAAACAGACACGGTTTGAAACAAATCCGAATAACTGGATTTTAAAGATTTTAAAGATATCGAAGATTTTACACTCTGTCGAGGAAAGAAGTGCGAGTGCCTGCTACAACGCCAATATGTGTTCCTTTTGTCTCGTCCCGTTGTCGAGCAGTTCACAGCAATGACAAGATTGCACTTCGAACAGAACGGCAAGAATCCTACAGCAGCCAGCATCTTCGAAGAAACCAGGTACGAGTACGTACAATTACCACAAACCAAACGTCAAAAACGATTTTACGTCACGGGCAGTTAATGCCAATTAACAATTACACGAGGTTCGAGTAGATCGGAAGTAGATCGCGCCACTGCACATCTTTAATTCCAGGTGTACAATTAAATTTACAGTTTTCCAAAAGATAATTCGAGCTTCTTTGTTCGCGTAGTAGCGAACGAACGTGTACTTGGTCGTCGGATCGAAATTGGCAAATCGAAGAAACGATCGACAGGTGGCACGGAGTAGTGGCAATTTTTCGCTGCAACTTCGCGCGCCAAAGTGGCGTTAGAAAGTAGCGGGAACATTAAACTGCGAGCGATTACGGTGATTCGGGGGGAAACAACGTGACGGAGCCGGTTCGACGGTTGGCGAGCATCATCAGTTGCCAGCATTTCTCGCCACGTTCGTTACCACAGGCACGAAAATACGTAAATACGGGACGACGTAGGCGTCGTATTTTCCTCTCATTTAATTCTTCCAAATCATTAACGCGCGGCGAAACGGCGAAGGGATTAAACGCCGTGACCGGATTTCACGGTTTTAACGATGCCGGTCCGCCGTGGAAAAGCGGTCGATTGATGCTCGTTACGCAATAAAGTTGCCACGACGCGCTCGCAAAATGATCTATTCCCATGACTGGTCTCTCTCGACTCGCCTGAAATCCACTTTCCTGCCTGCAGCTCCTGACCGTTCCATCGCCGGTTTCTTCTCGAGAGCCTTCGTAGATCATGTCGCGCGAAAATAAATGATTTCCCCGTTTTTAACGAGATCGTAGATTACGGCGATGCTGCGAGTGTCTGAAAGGCGGCTCGCCAAATCTTGCCAAGAAAAATAAGGGGAGAGAGAGAGAGAGAGAGAGAGAGAGAGAGAGAGAGAGAGAGAAGAAAAAGAAGAGAAGACCGGCGGGAAATCATGGGCCGAAGGGGGAAAGCGCAGCTCTGGTACATCGCTGCAACTTGTCCGGGCCAAAGTTAATGAAAGCCTCTGACGAACAGGTTTGGCGAAAATGTGGCGTATGTTGGAAGATGTGCAGCGGCGAGGGTCGGTTTGAGAGATCGTTTGTCAAGTAATTTTAACCAATCTGCGACCTCTGTGAAGCGAACGCTCGTCGTAACGCAGAATATTCCTTCGTGACGTGTATACTCGTTTGAAACTCCACTCTCGTTACATTAATTACTTGTTGCATTTTTCTGTTTACTTTGCGAACGTTTAAGGAGCATCGCCGAGCTTCGCTGGGACTTTAAGAAGGCAACGAAATTTTAATCGCAGCGAAATTTCATTGGCGGCAGAGCTGCGCCGGGGAAATATTTTTCCCGAAATCCGAAGCAAAGACTTTCGTCGGACACTGTCTTATTTCTTGCTATGTGCGACAGATGATGGACAGAATTTGCGGCGAGTCCGCGTTTGGAATGGTTTGTCGTCGTTGCATTACGCGTATCGCTTTTTGCGCAGAGCCGGGAATGACACGAGTTGCGAAATCGTCGGGCGTTATTTTTACACAGACCGGTGAATTCGTCGGCGACTGCAGGCTGAGCGAGGCAGTCAAGCGCAGGCGAAGCACGTCAGTCACGGCTCTTTTTCGTTTCCTTCGGAACGACCGACGCTTTGAGCGTTTCTTTCGCGTCGAGGCATCGCGACGCGGTTATTCGAGGTACACGCTGACTGAAAATTGCCGATGCACAAGCAGTCCTCGGCTTTGTGCATCGTTTTAAGAAAATTAATACTTCAAACGAATTCGCGCGTTGCTGTATGTCTGTGACTTATTCCCCTCGGACGAGCTATCTCGCGAGCAGAGTGGCCAACGCTCGATGGCGAAGCGAGAAGAAATGAAAAAAAAAAGAAGAAGCCGGAGAGGAACGATTAAAGATATTAAATCGCTCGATAATTAAAAGAGCGAGCGGAAAAGAAGGAATTTCTAACGTAGTTATAGACGTTGTTTGCACGGAATTACAGTTCGCGATACTTTCAGAACCGTAAATGATTATCGATCCGTCTGAAACTCCGCTCTCGTTACATTAATCACGTTTTGTATTTTTCTATTTACTTTGCAAACGTTTCAGAAACATCGCCGAGCTTCGCTGGGACTTTAAGAAGGCAACGAAATTTTAATCGCAGCGAAATTCAATTAGCGGCCGAGCTGCGCCGGGGAAATATTTTTCCTCCCAGGCAAAGACTTTCGTCAAACGCTGAATAAATTCTCGGAAAGTTTCGCTATTAATTAACGATTCTTTGATTCTTGCGCGCGTGTTTGCTTTGTAGATTCATCCTCGTTCAAACGGTGCTTTGGCAACTTTCTTTGAACGTTTCGTCGCGATGGAACAAGAGCAGCGTGACACATACACGATGCTAGAAAAAAGGCTGACAAAGTGGAAGACCCTTGCAGAAACCAAGCGCAAGTGGAAATTTTAAAAGTTGCGGAAAACCGAACGAAACCGAATTGAACGCGACTTGTTTCGACAACCGCATTGATATCTCAGATTTAGAAGGCCATTAGCGCGACAAACGATGGAAGAAAAGGTATTTCTGAAAAATGTACCTGGAAATCTTTCTCTATACTTCGACTTGTCCGGCTGTTGCGCCAAAAAAATCGCAATCTGAAACGAAATATTTTCTTCCTTCGGATCCGCTTGCTTTCGTTCGACTTCCTCTCGTGTTCCTCGACCAGTCTCCCAGATAACTGGCACATTTCGAATCGACGGGAGGAAACACACGCGATTAACGGTATATTTTAGAACAAAAGTCGACAAGTCCTAAGCACAAGTCCTGAGGCGATTTTTCTTCCCGAAGATCGCGTCGTCGGGCAGGTGGAAAAATCGTTGAATTGTAAAAATTCTTGTCCGATTCACAGACGAATCGCGCTGCACAAAGATGTGTAAAACTTCATGCGCAGAACTATTCTGAAAAGTGGAACTTGTCCGATTTTTGCCACGTAGCCTTCCATTCGAATCGCCAGCTTCCACTTGAAAAAACCGAACTTATCTGGCAATTCGACAGCCAAATCGTGAGCATGAAAAACGAAGGACGGAGGATCTGTTGCCGAATATTTCATATCTGCATCGGTCTTTCGTCCCCACGTTGCTTTCTGCGCCATTTCCTCCCCTGTTTTCCACTTTTGGCCAAACACGGTTCAACGGGAAAGCGATTTACATTTTGATTTAATTTATTCCATCGTCAACTCATACCGCTCGGCCGACGTGTACGTGTGTACAAACGAGGTCGCTCGGCCGTCACACGAGCGCGTGGCATCGGCGCTTTTTGCCGTGAAATTAAAAACGTTTAGCCGGTCGAAATTGAAAGCTTCCGTGCCACAGGTTCGCAAGAATACACACGCCAGCTTCGTGTATACTTTTGTCCAAGTAAAACAGACGATGAACTGATCTAATCGAACTTTCGATGAAACCATTCCAGTCGCCTTACTGAAAGTCGATCTCGCGCCGCATTCTTTCTCCAATCCTCTGCGTAACAGAGGAGCAGAGTTTATTACGCGTGCGTGTGCAAGCACCGTTCAAGCACGCTATCAACATTTGGAATTTTATTTAATATTATTACGAGATATGGAACTGGTGCAAATGGAAGAACCACGTTGCAAAGGGATAGTTTCAGTATAGTCTCTCGGTACTTTTCATGGTATCGCGTTAGCGTCTGGAGAAAGTTGAAATCGAACGAGTGAAACGGTTGACTGTTTTTGACGAGTATACTCGTCGTGAAGGAATGTTTTGCGTTACGACGGGCCCTGTCGGTGATAGAATTAAAAAATGAAACGTTTCGTTAACTTTATACCTAATTTTATATCACAGCAACTACGGATATTCTGTGTTTGACGAGTATACTCGTCGTGAAGGAATGTTTTGCGTTACGACGGGCCCTGTCGGTGATAGAATTAAAAAATGAAACGTTTCGTTAACTTTATACCTAATTTTATATCACAGCAATTACGGATATTCTGTGTTTGACGAGTATACTCGTCGTGAAGGAATTTTTTGCGTTACGACGGGCCCTGTCGGTGATAGAATTAAAAAATGAAACGTTTCGTTAACTTTAAACTTAATTTTATATCACAGCAACTACGGATATTCTGCGTTTGACGAGTATACTCGTCGTGAAGGAATGTTTTGCGTTACGACGGGCCCTGTCGGTGATAGAATTAAAAAATGAAACGTTTCGTTAACNCTTATACTTAATTTTATATCACAGCAACTACGGATATTCTGCGTTTGACGAGTATACTCGTCGTGAAGGAATGTTTTGCGTTACGACGGGCCCTGTCGGTGATAGAATTAAAAAATGAAACGTTTCGTTAACTTTAAACTTAATTTTATATCACAGCAACTACGGATATTCTGCGTTTGACGAGTATACTCGTCGTGAAGGAATGTTTTGCGTTACGACGGGCCCTGTCGGTGATAGAATTAAAAAATGAAACGTTTCGTTAACCTTATACTTAATTTTATATCACAGCAACTACGCATATTCTGCGTTTGACGAGTATACTCGTCGTCGCTGACTTCTTGCCACGCGTTTTAGGTACAAGCTTTTCAAAGAGGTCGCAACAGCTAACCGGTTAACGAACCAATGAATTAATTACCAATATGAAGTTATGCATAGGAAATAGTACGAGGCTGATAAACTAAATAAGTTTGCTTGAATGGGGAATGAAATTAAAATTGCGCAGTTAGAAATAACTTGTTACTCGTTATTGGGTTAAAAATTTTGTTTGCACGGCGTCCAGAATAACGTGTCGCGCAAATGTTTCTAGGAGGAATATAGCTTTTGAGAAAATTTCGTGGCAAACAATTCTTCCACGTCAAATGAACGTCGTGTTTTGTCATGTTAATACGTGCAAATGTGTAAATTTAATTTCCACGAATTACAAATGCGCGGTGCACTAAATTAACCATTATGACGTGGCATTGTACGCTTCTAACGCAACTGTACGAAATTCGTTATCATTTCCATTTACGCGTAACACGACGTATAACGTCTGTCACGTGCAATTCATTTCTGTTAATTAACATTCTTATCGAAAAATATTACGTATCATAAATTTGAATATTTGTACATTTGATTATCGCTCTAGCATACCGAGTCATTTACATTCGACGAGCGTACTTCCCTTTGCTAACAGATGGAACACAGCAATTTCTTCAAATTCGTACAACGACGCCAGGAAAACGTGATCTTCTTGTTTCACTGGACAAAAGAATCTCGGTATATATTTGGGCCTTTTATTTTTCGACCAGATAGTTTCACCGATTGAACTGTTTGCCGCGCTACGATAGTTTCCCTAGATTTTCTCTTTCCACGTAAAAAATAGAACAGAGACAGCGCGGCTGGTTAAACAAGGAAAAACGCTACTTCGGACCATTTGCAAATCCCTGTTATTTCGTTCTTTCGTCAGGGACCTTAGACCAAATTGCAGAATTATTTCCAATCGATCAGTGGCAGATTGTACAGGTAGAATCGTTATAAAAGATTACTAGTAGAACATGCAAGTGGAATTATAATAAATCAACGAACAGTGGATTATACAAGCGGAAGTATAAATCAGTCAATGGTAGACTACGCAAGTGCAACTGTTTACAGAAGCAAGACCGCGATTGAATGATATCACGAATACAAATTTCGCGCGCGATATTATTTCCCAGCTGTTGGAAAACGACGACGAGAATTACAGCGGTGTCGACCTTCCACCGAATTACGCAATTGTCGAAACTACGAAACTTACAAATCAAGATTGCGCATAGAATTGTCAGAACTGCAGAAATTCTTCGTATTATTTTTCGATCTTCGTCGTCCATTTTCCAACAACGACCGAAACGTGTTCCGCAGTGCGATTTAGGAGCGTCAGGTCCGCCGATAGACCGCCGCAGAAGAATCAGAAGGAAACGACGAAAGGAGAGAGCTTTCTGCCTGCGTGGCCAGCGAAAAAAAAGTAATTTGCAAAGTAGATCTTGCAAAGAGCGATTCGAAAGCACGGGATTCCGACGACAAGCCGACACTTTGGTATTTTTTCCACGTCTCTCGTTCAACCCCGTGAAAAATTAATAACGAGGTATTATTGGACACGGTCAGGGCCGAGTGCTCCGAGGAAACTCTATCGATCGGCTTTTAATAAATGACCACCATTTTCAGCGAAATTCGCGCCACTGTAACTCGCCAATTTCGCTCGGATCCCGCGATCCTTCGTCCTCCGTACAAGTGCAGTGCACTTAGGTTTTTGTATTTTATCGAGGTGAAGTTGTCTCATAAATTTGCATTTTTCTCCTGCTCTTCGTCTCGGCCAGGTTCACTGCAAAGTTTGAAACATAGCGTGCAGTGGAACTATCAGATTTTTCAGAGCAGGCGGCGGGTACGGTCGAGCTTCTCCATCGGCAAATAATTTCCATTGCAGCCACTATGCAAGATTCAAGTTGGAAATCCGACAGATATGAAAACTCGTCGCCCTCTCGTCCGCACGCCTATGCACTCGTGGCAGCGGTTTTCGTGTTCAATTAGTCCGTGGCTTGGTGCGATGCGTTTATTGATGTTAATGCACACATTGACACGGTTACTTGGTTAACGTAGCTTCTTCTTTGGAAGTTAAATATCATAGGAATCTCGCCTCTGCAGAACATATGTTGACAAAACTGCACCGCTGATCGACTTGGAATTAAAAAATACCTGAGAACCGAATCGAACTTTCCTGTAGAAGCGTCTTCAGACTCTTCCACTCGAAGGAAGGTCGACTTTTTCCCAATTACGTAAGCTTCTCGACGCGTTGTTAGCGGACAGCAATCGTTCGCTAGCAGAAACTGATCGTTGCTTCGGAATGCATCTTTCAGACTGAAATATGCAATCGTAGGGAAACGCGGGAAGAAGTAAACGGAAGAGAGAATGGAAGGGACAAGGGGAAAGTAACGGTGCACACATTCAAAGCAGCTTGGAAAAAACAGCAACTTCACGGGACCGAGAATAGCCTAACATTTGAAAGGATTCGATCTCTTCTCTATAGGATTTCTATCGTACTTTGGTCGTTGCGTCAAAGGATGAGAAACTTTCTCGTGCCTTCGAGAAATCGCGACTATTTTTAACAGGATTCCGGTCGTCCATCTCCTCGTGTCCGCGGGCTGCCTCTTACCCTTCGACTTCTGCCACCCCCTAGGGATACGCCAGAAGTCGAAACGTTCCTTCGATCCTATCCTTTGCTCGTCAACTTCTTATTTCCTGCCACGTGGCCCCTATTCTGCTAACGATTGCTTCCATCCGCGCGACAATTCCATCTTTCCCCGTCGAACGCCGCAACGTCTGAAAATTCCAATGTGAAGCTCAACCGCCAGAAATTTCCCGCTCCGAGTCAGATCTCGCTACGTGATCATCAGCCGGTTCGTCAGCAAGTTTCTGGCGCTTTTTCGCGGCAGATGTGGATGTTCTCTCGGTTCCGAACGTGTGTTTGGTCTCTGGTGAAGCCTCGTGCAATTCGTGCGATGCAACTTTTAACGCGCGACAGGGCGCGGCCGCATGATGAAGCGGTTTACTTGGCGACTGCTTATGAGAAAATGAAAATTTTCACAAAATGTGCGACGAATTTGTTCATTTAAGGTTCCATTTTCGAGAAACTCGAGTTTGACAATTTGCCGAGTGTACTTCCGATTATTTAGTCCGGTCCAGTTCTGGCTGCGTTGCAGGAGCGTAGAGAAATTAACGCTGACAGTGTCGATTCCTGAGACACTTCTGACTTCTGATAACCTAAGTTAGACTCGAGTTGGGTCGCTCAGTGTTGGAGCCACTCAACGATCAAATTACGTTTCATCGTCGTATGAACGCAAAGTCGAAACAGGCTACGTACGACGTTCTTCTGGAGAATATTTTAGACTTGCCTTGGACGAAGTGTACGTACGATGCTTCTCTGGAAGATAGTGCGAATTCGCGTTTGAAGAATCTGCTGCAGTTTTCGTGTACAAAGTCGCCAGGGCGTTTCGAAGCCGCTAATTCCAATCTGCCCGCTGTCGTTTCTTTTGTCCGTCGGCGAAGTGTGTCGTTCGAAATGCGTCAAGCAGCAGGCGAAATACAATAAAGATATTGTTTCGTCAGAGTTCGTGATACGAATGCAACGTTTGAATCGTGAATTCAGACTGCGCTGCAGTCTCGTGGCCAGCGAACCGTACATTTTCTCCGACTAATCTCATCATTTCGTCGCTATCAGCGTCCATTGTACATGCTCGAATATTATCTCGAAAACTAATGTATATAGCAGGGAATTTCAAAGGCTATCGATGTTTCATATAAACGCTGGCTGAGTGTTCGCCAAGCATTGTCGTCTACGCTAGCTCGTGCGAAGTTGACGGTGACGTTGAATCGTAAATTCATCGAGTATGTCCACGATCTTCGTACGATCCTGCTTTGGACGTTTCAAATAATTGCATGATTCATTTTTATAACAGCTGAACGATACTTTACATCAAAATTACGAAATAATATAAAATAATATCACGATTTTGTTAAACTACATCGGTGTGATTATAGTTATCAATAATTTAGTAGAAACAGCTAATGAATAAATAATCAAACATTAAAGTGTTTAAGCAGACGATGTTTCACGGAAGGTTCGCAAGATGCCAAAAGACGGTATCGAAATATATGGAAATATATTTTTAGAAGTGCAGCTGTTAACTATTGTAATTAAACGTAGCCGGTAATTGTTACAATTAAATACTGCCAATGTAAAAGTCGAATCTCTTAAATGTTTCATTGATTGCTGCCAGAGCCACATACACCGGGTGTCCAAATATTTATATATTAGTAGTATATATATATTAGTGTATATATGTGTATATATATGTATGTATATTTTCGTCTCGTTGTAACGGATCTCACTGTAGATCATTGTCTCGATCGACGTTACGTTGATAAACACGTGCAATGTGACCGAAGTGTTTTCTTGCCTATTAACCTACTATCCGACTTTTTTATTCTATATTTCTTTTTATTCTATTTTTTTATTCTACATTTTCGACTTCTTCTTTCGCCTAGAATCGCCCCCTTTGCGCTTGTCCACCAGTTACCGACCACCCTGTATATAACTTACGTTATCTGGAGACACGATCGTCGTTTCGTTTCCCGATCGAACGAGGGAAATCTCGTTAAGGGAAGGGATCAAGGATTGCGTTTAGGGTTATTGCTGAAAGGAAACCGAACGATTTAATGGCTTCGTGTAGGTCGTCTGATCCGGCTGCAGCTACGAGGTATTGTGTTTATCGACGTTTTCGGGGAAAATATGTCAAACCGATATTTCGAACGACGGCCAGCCGATGCTTTTAACTGTCGATTAATTTTTAAATTTATGTCAAGACACTGGAGGTTGCGATCGATCACCAGCGCGGCCGGAAGTTTTTATTTGGCGCGCGCGCTCGTGTTCGAGCATCTACGACCACCGATCCCGCGTCCCGACGGTTAACCAAATAGAAAAAATGCCTGAATTTCATCAGCTTATGCGTTTCTTCATTTGCTAAACGCACGGTGCCGGTACGGCGAAGTAATGAGAAATCTCGTACTCGGATCGCACAGAAATTCTGCTGTACGTTTTGATTATTCTTACGCTGCGCATTATAATTTACCACTAAGCATTAGATACAGAGAACGTACATCGATCTCAGTTTGATGTAAATGACATTTCTTTGATTCTGAAACAGCAGGCCGGAATATCAATTGTCAGCCTTGACGCGAACGTTTATCAGACGTTCGTAGCAGAGATTGCTCGATGTTTTGGTGCAAGTTCTGATAAGCGAGGAAACATCCGATCGTCAGAAGTGCTTTCTAACGATAATCCACCTTCTGTGTGGCCACTTGCTCGCGTAACAGCAACTTTTTCATCCCTGTCATAAGTATAGCGCGGCTCGCTAACCTCCGCACACAGTTTGCACACAAATTAAAAAAAAAAAACAAAAGAAAAAAGAAAAGGGAATCAAACGAGTAAGAGCAGGACACTGCTCTGCGCACTTAAGCGAAATCGCGAACGAATCAATATGCAGTAAATCGGCTGACAAGCAGCTACTCACCCTGCAGAAGCTGGTGATGGAGGATATCTGAAACAGAAAGCAGAAAGGGAACGATCAATCGTTGGAATACCGAGCGAAATATCGCGGCGATAAATAACTGGGTCTGCAACTTGCAGACCGAATATCGTACGTCGTGCCTGTGCTTGCAGACTCTGCAAGCCGCCTTTTAATCGTGGCTAGTAGTCCAGTGACTTCGTGATGTGATAAATATGATATAACGTACGAATAATTCGTTTGGAAACGTGCAGGTCGACAAGGATTGTACAACAATTATACAATATCTCGATGATTAATGAATTAATAAATTCTGGCTATCAGAATCGTCGAATGGCAGATATTGGAAGTTTTCAAGGCTCCTAGTTCGATGAACACAGATCTCTCGTACAGTCGAAAGGAATGTTATTCGGATCTTCTAAGTCATAAATGACAAACTACCAATAGCAATCCTTCTGCCAAGTAACTGGTAGAAGTTCGACAATGAAAGAAACGGAATTCTGTAAGTAAATTTGCTCATCCGCCGAGCGAACTCGCGCTCTGCAAATGGTTACGAAAGGCTGATTAAATACAAAGATGGGAGGAAGAGAACGACCCAACTTCTATATATACACGAAGAACACTTTCATTGAAGAGATCGGTGTACGCCTAATCTTTTAAAAACAAGCTGCACAGCTCGACTGGAAAGAGGGCAGCGGGCGAATTGAAATTCAGAAGTCGTCTGCAGACAGAAGCGCCGACGACGGAGGAATAAGGAAGCTTCTCGAGGAGCTGAGGCCACGAGTCTGCAGCAGCTTCTCTGCGAACAACTTTCGTCGTGATTATCATAAGAAGTTTCGTGATGTTCGAAAGAAAAAAAAAAAATCGGCCGTTTTACGTATTCCTCGGCGTTACAGCAGCCGAACTGTGTGTACATCACCGCCGCAGAATTAGATATCCGGACTGAGTCGTCTTCGAGCGTCGCTTTTCTAATGGTCGCGCCCTTTTACGTTCCTCGCGATCCGCAGTTTTCTAACTTTCGTCTGGCAAAGGGGCTGGGGCGGGAGCATGGGAGCGCGACTTTAAAACGCCAGGCTCTCTAGGTCAGCCGGAATTAGATGAGAATATAGCGTATAAATAGTACGGTTTCCGCTAGTTATTTAAAAAATACACGGTGTCCTAGTTCTTCTCGGCGAAACGATGTCGGCGTATCGTACGGGCAAAGATAAGAAAAACGTTGTATAACCGTAGCCTCGTAAATGTTGACGCGTAATCGAAGGCTTTGCACAGCGGCGAGGAAACGGCTGCGATATTTAGCCAGCACGGGTCAGAATGACCCAGTCCACGTACACATCCGACGTATGTGTAGATTTTGTAGTTTTTTTTTTTTTATAGTTATCTGTTAAAAGTAGGTCTCAGCAAGGAAAAGGAAAAATTACGCGCTTGCAACGCGCGTTCTGTACATTCGAATCGACGTACAGCGCGAGCTTCGATGTTTCTGTCGCGCACTTGGCATTTTCTAGAGTGTTCGGTACTTTCGATGGAAAACTCATCCTCTTGCAGCTGCTAAGTTTCTGATAGCGCGTCGTTACACGGACTACGGGTTCATCCATCTGATGATACCTCGACATCGTCATCTTCGTTTGGGACAAAAATCTTCTCGCTGCACTCTGGCTCTTCTGCCGAATACTCTTCGGATGTTTCCTTGTTTCTGTTAGGCCAACGAGGAACGAAGTCGGACAGTCTCTCGTTTGGATGAAAACCACCTGCCCCGGTTAAGCTGCATTTATCGAGAAGGAACTTTCGTGTGCATACTTTGGGTGAAATTGCCAATTTAACGCTGGTAAACGCTCGATCGAAAAGTTAGAGCAAAGATAAAGAAGGATCACGGAATGATGTTTGCAGAATGATTCGTACAATAAGCTGGTTCGATAATGCACAGTTTTAATTGTCATTCTGTCGCTTGTGGCTTCGTAGATTCGTCCACTTGGCTGTACTTCTTCGTGGAAATAATATTAGTATCATTAATAATAATCACGGATATTAATCTGTAGATAAACTGTGTGTACGTCTTGCAAGAAATTAGGCATTTTTTCGTTTCGAAAGCGAAACGTTTAGTATTTTTATGTCGCACAGATTGCACAGGCGTCTGGAAGAATTCGCAACGATCGATCCTCCTCAAATTAAAGTGATTTCACGCGCGAGTGTACTTTACGCGTTACGTACGATTAGCCGTGAAATTGAATTCGCTGGCAGAGTTTCATGAAAGAGGGCAGAAAGAGAGAAATGCAAGGATCGTGCGACTCACGATGTATCGATCTTAATAAATTGGTCCCCGTTGACCCAATTGTAGACGTTTCTTCGTAAAACGAATTGTCCCCGTTTCAGTCTCAACTCTCACTCTCGCGCTCATGACAAATAAGTAGTATCGAGCCGAGACAAGTTCGTTGAATTTTAATCTAACGAGTGAAATCTGCTAGGTGAAGGTCGACAGTGTTTTACATCGCAGAAAGCTGTTTCGTTGAATCTTAATTAACGTTTACATCCACCATGCAGAAAATAAATCAAGGGGAGCAACAGATATTTGTGGAATCTACCAGATATTTTCTACTCCCCTTGGAATCTGTCTATTTCCCTCGGCGTCAGTTTATTCTTGATATTATAGTAATAAAATAGTAATATACAAATAGTAAAGTAAAATAAAAATAGTATAGTTTATTCTTAAGTATATCTATTCTCATATCGAGCAAGGTCAGATCCACGCCTAATCGGTTTACCATTCCAAGCTCTCAAAGACTCTGCAAGAATTCTCAGACTTTTGAAAAATTCTAATTTACTGGAAACTTGAAACTTACTGAAAACGTTTGAAAGACTCTTCGCGGGAATAAAAATTCACTGCGAGTTTCTGACCTCTGACTTGCAAGGTATTCCGAGCCCAAGCACAAAGTACAAGAAGATCGTTTATTATTAGCCACGACCGTTAACGACGTTAAACAACAAGACTGAAATATAGAAATGGAGGAAAGGCCAAAGGAAACATAACTTTCCCAATGAAAGGACCATTCATATCGTCCGCTGTCTCGTTACACCGTGAAATGACCCGATATTCAAATTCCAAACGAGACACACTCTGTTTTTCTATCGCCTGGCCGATCGAAACGGGGCGAAATAAAAATTGCGCGGATTAAAGGAAAAGTATCATCGTGGTAGTTATAACGGTTGCTGTGGTTGCGAGCGTTCCTCGAACACAGCTGGCTTTCCAGGTTTCAATGAAAGTCCTTTCCCCGAAACGTAATGAATTTGACCGAACTTTATCGTCGTGAGTTGATCAGCGAATTTAATCGGCCGCCAGCCAAGCGGATAACCGATCAGAGGCGAACAATGGACTTACCAAGTTGCCTCGTCGTGGCGTTAGTTACGTCATAGGAAATCAAGCTCTGTCAGGCGTGTGCACGTGCGCGAGGGCTTGTTAAAGTTGTTGGCAGGCAAAATTTTTCTCATTTTCGGAGCTTATCGCGTTAAGGCAAAGCGAGTAATCCTTTCATTGAAAGTCAGTCAGACGTACGAATATAATTGCTCGTTTGCGAGGAACCGTACAGGCCGTTTAACGCTAAACCTACCACGGCGGTCAGATTGACCGCTTTCAAATTTCTACATAAACTTTACCATATTTAAACGTTATCATATCGCTTGATAATCTACGACTTTCCATAAAATATGCAAACAATATATTCTTCGGTATCTATTTCTAGTTTGCTTTTTTTTTGCTAAGAAAAATCTGTAGTCAAATTTCCACACAAATTTTACCATATTTAAACGTTATCAGATCGCTTGCTAATCTATGACTTTCCATAAAATATGCAAACGATATTTCAATCTCCATATTTTCAAATTACCATGTTTAAACGTTATCACGTCGCTGGCTAATCTGTGACTTTTCGTAAAATATGCGTACATGATATTCTCCGGTATCTATTTCTAGTTTCTTCTTTTTTTTTTTTTTTTTCTAGGAAAAATTTCTAGTCATAAATAAGTCATCGATAAGTGTACAAAAAGTGTGGGTAGGTTTAGCGTTAAAGGAGAAACGCAAGGCTTTCGACGTCGATAATTCGATGTTCGTTTGCGCGAGGAAGTAAAAGGTTGGATCCAGCGCTTGGAATGCAAAGAAATACGACAAAAGCTAAGCTTAAATATGTACGCTGCGCATGAAGCAGCGTGTTGGCCAGAATTGCGGATAACGAATAAAAGTAAAGAGTGGAATTTTTCCTCGCCGCCAATCAATAGATATTCGATCGAGCAAGTATTTATCCGAACGAGAATTTACTCGAATAAGAATTTAACCGAAGAAAAATTCAGTCGCAAAACTTGTTCGGATAAAGTGATACATTATGGGTAAATATTTGCCTGTTACATCGAATGTGAGGTTACGTATTTTCGAGCTTCGTCCTCCGGTTGTTGCGATATTCGCTTTTATAATTAACCTTTTTTTTTTCCAAACGCCAGATTAGAAAGCTTATCGTTGTTCGGTGAATTATTCATCCGGCAAATTAATACTCGTAACTGTATCGCTATCTGTATATATTCGTAGAAAATTAAGCGTAAACAAACAGTTATTCGTATTATTATTCGAATGAATACAGAAAATAATTTGCAATTATTGCGCGGAAAAAGCATTCCACTGATATCGATTCATTGCGCTAATTATGTTAGGTAAATATTTCTTCGAAACGATTCGAACAAAATGCTCTATAGTAACTGTGGCGCGAAGTAATTTATTGCAACTTGATATCGATTAGACGATAGACAATAACGCGACTAAGAACCTGACGTTATTGTACTAACGTTAATGTACCGTATCTTATATTTTGGAACATGAAGCTTGCTGCATCTTAAAGCTACGTGCACAGCATGAGAAAGCACTATAAAGCAAGTACGATAAAAGCGTGAAGAATTTTCCACGTCGTAATCCAACCAAACTGTATACGTTAGCACGTGACAGTTTTAACTTTCGAGTCATCGACGTTGCAGCTGCCTCACGCACTCGGTTGCTTAATTATAATTGTTTAATTACGCTTTATCTGTAATCTTCTAACGTTGTACACGAGCTAGCTAGATTTTCCAATTCACTTTCGACGTTGCTTATTTTTAATAAACTTATCGGTCCCGAATACAGTGTTCAATGGTTACGTGACGTTCGATACTGATTTATCAAATATCATTAACTGACGCGATAAACCCCGCTGATCGTATACTAATACTACCGTTAATTAATTACATTTAGAATTATTATCCTGCGGTATAATCGCACATTCATTTGCGTTTTAATGTCAAACATACATAATTAATCACTAATGACAGGGACGAGAGAGATATGCACATTATCTACCGTATTATTGCTACGTAATTATAGTTTACACAGAGGCTAATGTGCACGCAGCAGTGTAATCAATTTCATTATTTATAACGATACAGTTCCGAAAAACGTACGTTAGTTCGTAAAAACGTTGCACGTAGACGCGTATATTTCATTCCGGACACTCTGGTCATTTTAACTACACGTGAACCAGTTAGCTGTGTTTGACGAATATACTCGTCACGAAGAAACGGCGCTATTTTGTGTCACGGCCAGCCCTGTCGGTAACGAAATTAGAAAATGAAACAGTCGTTTCGTTACAACTTAACTTTCTATCGTAACAGCCACGCATACTCTGTGTTTCGCGAGTATACTCGTCGTCGCTTGCTTTTTGCCAGGCATTTCAGGTACACGCTTCTCAAAGAGGTCGCAACAGTTAAAACCGGTTAACCGGTGATACAGCGATTATTATCGACTGGTTAATAGCAACACCGTAATACTTAGACTGCGTTTCTGCAAATTCAAATATTTATCAGCAGAACCGCGCGAAGTAGAGCGAGAAAGGGCTAGAAATATTCGAATAAATATTTCCCTGCAAACGCCGTAACAGGTATCGCCTTGCAGATAATCTGCATATTTCCCACGCTACGTGCATCTTGCAGACATTTTCTGCATCTGCCACAAAGGCGTAGGAATTCGCAGTCCGCCTGTAGGAAGCACGTCTTCTTTAGAAAACGGCCGAAACGTCGCATGTGGGAGACCGCCGCCTCTCCACTCAATAAACCAAACTTCCTTCAAATCCGCCATCCGAAAGCTAACCTTGCGGTAGCTGAAGCGAACACACGCTGCAGCCCGAACATTCCCCTGATACCCCCAAGTTACGAGTTAAAGCCGCGCCTCGAAAAGACAGATTGCGCGATCTCTCGCGTGTCATTGGTCCGGCACATATACATCCGGAATGTATATTCCGGCACGAGTGGCAATCTCTGTGTCGGCGTCTCTCTCGCCCTCGAGAGCCACGCTTATCGCGGCATCTCGCTCCCCGCAGCTTCTTTATGCCCGAGGAGAAGCGCGACGACCGGAAGCAAGGGCTGAGAGCCGCGCGCCCGGTGACACATCCATCCAGAAAGAGACCGGAAAAGGGATATTTCGGTAGCGTGTGTGCGCTCGCTCGGCCAACTATAAATCAACGAACAGCAACTCGGCTTCGACTTGTGCACCGATACGTATCCTTCGTCGTGGCGACACGCCGAGCAAACTCACGGAATACCTCGGAATATCGTATCGAACTGTGCCATCTTCGGCCACTTTTCCTCCCTCGGGGTAGAAAATCCATCGAACGAAGCAACGAAATGGCGACGCCGCTGACTCTTACGTCGTTAGAAGTTTATATTAATCCTGTTAATTCAGTGTCATAATCTTTTCAACCACCTCTGTCATCCTAATCGAAACAGGGGATCGACTGGTTCGTGGCGTCGATTATCGAAATCGTAACGAGAATTTACGACTCTCGTTGACGCGTTTACTCGCGACCGCGTCTCTCCGCGAACGGTCGTAACACACGGAGAAAGACAGGTACATGTACATGTAGTCTTCGGTAGTTCCGGTTTTTAGCTTGCGAAGAGAATCCTGGCGCGCAGAGATTGTCAGATAAAAGGAACTTTAAGAGTCGCAGAAACGACGGTAGTTTAGGTATGGCGCTTGCACCGGGCAAATGAGGACGAGAGGTGGACGGTTTTCAAACGCTGCCAATTTCTGCTATCTAAATTCTAAATTCTAAATTAAATGTGCCGTCTGATTTGCGATAGGATGTTAATAAGTCTGCCGATCGGTGCAGATGCAACTGCTTTCTTTCGGAAGATTCGCAGATGTAACATCGTGGCGTTTCCGCCGAACGAGCGCAGCTGTGTCCTAGCGTTACTCGACGTACAACGTCGCTGTGCGAACCAGTGTCGGAGAAGATTTTACTCGAATATCAGATAACGAGTAAAAATAAAGAATCAAATTTTGTCGAACGAGTACTTGTCCGAAGGAGAATTTACTGGAATAGGAATTTAGCCGAAGAAAAATGTAATCGAACAGAATGATGTATTATATTGAAATATTTATATGTTTCGAGGATGGACATTCGTCGCCCAGTTGCTGTAATATTGGCTTTTATAATTAACTTTTTCCAAATTGCAGATTAGAAAATTTGTATCGTTTGAAATTGTTCGTGTGGTAAATTAAGAGCAAGAATTGTATCTGTATATACTTGTATAAAATTAAGCGGGAACAATGAATCATTCGTGTTATTATCTCAATAATTCTGGAATTATTATTCGTGTGAGTCTAGAAAATAATTTGGCACGGATAACAAATAATTATTCCACGAGCAAAATATTCGTCTGACGTGAATTTATATAATTGTCTGAGCGTAATATTTGTTCCAAAGTTTAAGAGTTGCGTTAAAGCCCATTTCTTGCGCATTTCTTACGCAACACACTTTCCCATGGAATAATTATTATTATTACCATATATACTCATTAAAGGAACGAGTTTTTCTCGCAGTATTTCTCTAACAATTAACTACAACATACGCATCTTACTTGGCGTAGCTTGGTCCTTTTCAACCCAATTACAACTTGAACCTTCCACAAGCCAAACTCTGATCAAACGCCTGCAAACATCCGTCATACACGCCATTGCTGTTTCATTGCTCAACCAATCGCTCGATAATCTCGCAAATATTGCACGCGCAACGCCAATGATAATTAACATAATTTAACAACTATATGTCACGCACACAACCAGAGAAAGCAACGACCCTGCTCATTCCTATTCAATGGCAACTCTTCAAACATCTGCAAACGAGACGTAGTTTTCGCTTGGCCTGCGAGAGTGACACGCGTGCACATATTCCACCCTGTGCACACCTGTGTTTTCACCTTTAACGAGTACAGTTTGTCTAGAATTCACCTGCACGATGGTGGGGGTGTCTAGACACCCAATCTCTTTGCCCTCTTCGTCGCACGCGCTGCGACATTAGCGTTCACGCCTGCAGCCAGAAGCTGCAGCCACCTGGGGCGTACACACGCGATCCACGGCTAAGATTCGACAGACTTTTACTCGCGAGACCGCTTGCACGCCGCGCCAAACGCCAAAGCTACATGCATATAGGGTGGTCCAGGCAATTATTCGAATTACAGTGAGATAACGTTAATACCAAACAGGCGGCGAAGCTGTCGGTGAACAATGAAGCGTCGAAATGGAGAAGATGGATGGTTCGGAGAGTATTAGGTTGTCCGAAAAGTTTCTTTCGTTTTACAAGGAAATAATGGATGCACAACATTTTATATTATTTTATCGAATTATGATCGTAAGAACAGAAGTGGAAGAAAATGGATCCTAGAAAATTCAATAAAAGAATATAAAACTAGTAGAAAGGCTTGTGCATCTATTGTTTCCTCATGAAACGAAAGAAACTTTCCGGACAACCTAATAAATCATAGACACATTCCATGCCACCTAGGTATCCATTGTTAACCAGTTAGCTGTTCTTGACGAGTATACTCGTCGCCGATTGCTTCTCGCCACACGTTTTACGTGTGCAGACTTCTCAAAGTTTCCAAAAAGGTCGCAACAACCTGTTAATTAACGAATTAACGTTATAAATACAGCAGCCTATGCAGACGTTTTACAGCCATTACGTTCTATGAAACAGTAGTAGAAAACGTTTCGCGCTTGTCTGAGCCACCCTGTAGAGCAAACTCTAGAAGCTTGCTTGTCTGGCGCGGAAAGGGACCAGCTTATCGATACGTGGCGCCGACACAAAGAAATTGCGGTGGTCGTAATGCGCGTACGCGCGTTCCGCAAACGAACCAGCAAGAGGATGGTGCAAACGTCTGGTGAAATTGAGCTGGTGTTTGTCTTTTGGCAAAGGTGGAAATTGGTCGACGAATTTCTCGCGCTGCAATATCGTTCAACCGTGGCCAAGATATTCTCGAGGATTTAATGGTATTCGCGAGGGGATTAATGACGGTAGAGCCGCGGTTTTACTTTGGACTTACAGAAAGTGCTAGCGATCAAGGGATTAACAGTGCGACGCGGCTATTGGAATTGGAACGTCGGAGTGGCGTGGAAATGGAAAAATTGACGTGGCGAGAGCTGCGCGAGTGGCAAGTTGGAACGCGTTGAACGTTAAACGACGCAGGAGGCGAACGTGAAGACTTTTGGCAGAGAGAAAATGCAATACTCGCATCGCCTATCGCTGGAATTCTATGGGCTTCCAACTTTGGCGACTTGGAAAAAGAAGGAGCAAAGGACGAGGAAGGATGGAAATTTATCGAGGAAATCAAGTTTGAATAATTTAGTTCGTTAGTTAGGAAACGAAGTTGGACGAAATGAACTGTAACTTTCATAATATAATGCATAATTATAACTTAATTAGGCGTCAGGATGAAACTCGGTAAACTTGCATTCTTTTAATCCTTTTTCAATTTGAAAATTGCAAGATACTGGAACAGGATACTTTGGCGTCCAAATAGATTCTTATCGAAAGAAGCAATATCTACTTAATTTCATTAATATTCAGCCGCTTTGTCCCTCGCTAATATTTCTTCCCTGTAATTCTCTGTTATTCGACAATTTTCTTTCTAATTGCAATCATCGCCAACGACGTATTCTACGCGCTAGAAAATCGTCAAAGGTATTACTTGTATACTATTTTTTTAAATTAGCTCCTGCATTGGATTTGTTTTGGCAGGTGCGTGCGCGCGTAATTACACGCGTGGTTGGCGTTTAGGATTGGTAGGTTCGTCGTACGACAGCTTGAAAAGCTGAAATAAATTAGTTACGCGCTTCTATCTCTTTCCACGCTTCACGCGGAATTTACATTTTTTCTGCGTAAAAAATCGCTTTTTATCTTACGTCGTTTACAATTCTAATTTCTCGATTACTACGATTTGGACGTGATAACGAAGTACGTTCGAGATGATTGTCGCGGACCTTACGCTGGAAAATAATTCCTCTGCGAATGGTAATAACATTATGAATTAAGATGAATCTCGTTAATATTCTGCTCTGTCGTTGTATTTTCCTTATTGACTTACCGATGGAATAAATTTTAATGCAATCTCCATAAAACTGTTCTTTTTCTACGTGCCGCGGCGTCGTATTCGAAATACGCGTAAACACGTAAACCCGATCGACCCAGTTTCAGAAGAATTTATAATTGACATTCCACTATCGTAACTAATATCCTGAAAAATGAACCGAATGTAGCGCCAAATAGATTCAAATAGAATATCACGTAGATATGGAACAATACTTCGATTCCTTGTTTCTTCGTATTTTCCATACACTGTATACATAAATACGGTTTAATGCAACAGATGCAACGGAACAAATACGACTGAAACAGCAAACATGTTTTACTTTACCTGAGATTTTCCAACTGTATTGCTATTATCCGATTGGAAAAGAGAAACGACGTACAAATGTTCTTTACATCTTATACTTCTTTATATCTTCCTTGTATTTCCAACGAGTTTAAATACTAAGTAGAACTAAATACTAAATAGAACAACAACGCCCTCTTTGCATACGTCGTACGATATTTGTGTCTAGGACACGGCACGCGTTGCTCGCGATATAATCGGCCCGTGTGAGGCGGTCGCTTCATCAATCATCAAGGAACGACTAGTGAGCAGATGGCGCGAAAGTCGTGGTCGGTCCGTTATTGACATACCCGGACCAAAGGAATGCTCGTCTCTTTGATCGAAAGCTCGACTGCCAATGGACAAGAATGCGGCGTATTGCATAATTCCGCCGGGAATATTCGTAATAGGGAGACGAGGTATTCGACGAGACGGGGCTGTTCGATGATGCGGGAAAGTGGAGGAAAATGTTAGCGGATAAGAGGCGCAGCCTGCAAATAATTTCCTATCGTATCGTATGGTTTTACGTTTGCGAACGTGACGTAGCGTCTGACGGAAAAGAAAAGGGTTAAGCTTTGCTAGTAGAATCAAGACTGACTCGGTGTGCAGCTGCAGCCGCATTTGTGTGCTCTGTTTTGGGGGTTTGCCCTCTGCAGGGCGTGTCGTTGGGCCTCCGCCTCAAGTGGCCATCCTGCCAGCATCTGGGTGGTGCGTGCGACCTGTAGAGTGGCCGATCCTTTGTCCGGTCGGTTTTCTCAGGGAGTCGCAGTTTCTTCGGCGTGTCCACGTGCAGCAGAGCTCAGCGATGGGATGATCGCAGGGCGGAACGATGTTCGCGGCGCACGATTCTCGCCACCTCCGTAATGGAAAGGACGGGCGGAGGACGTCGGCGAACAGGAAGCGGCGAACTAGTTATCAAGGAAGGCGAAGTTGCCTGCGTATATTCACGGGCCGACCGGCTAGATTGAAACTGTCAAACTTTGCCCGTCAAGTTCCAAGTTTCTTGCCGTGGCTTCCGGCCATGCTGGTCCGCCCGACAACATAGTTTGCGGCGTAGAAATTTCTTCTCCAGCGTATATTTGTCTCCGACGTTGTTTGTTCCTTCGCGGGTGCTACAATGCGCCGCCATAACGCGACGACACGTAAAATCGACAGGTAAAAATTGACTGGCAAGTGGAGAAATGGAAAATTTCGATCGAATTCGTTATTAAAAAAAAAGAAAAAAAAAAATTCAAAATTTCTTCGAAAATTAATTAATTAATTCCTTTTGCTTCTCGACCATCACTCCACGTGACATATACAGGGTGGTTGGTAACTGGTGGTACAAGCGGAAATGGGGTGGCTCTACGCGAAAAAAGAGGTCGAAAATATAGAATAAAAAAAAATAGAATAAAAAAGTCGGATAGTAAATTAATAGGCAGGAAGACACTTCGGTCACATTGCAAGTGTTTATCAACGTAACGTCAATCGAGACGATGATCTACAGTAAGATCCGTTAAAGCGAAAATTCAAAGTCGATTTTCTCGAAAACAAAGCCTCGAACGACAAATTTTTATTCCATATTTTCGACTTTTCTTTTCGCGTGAGATCACCCCCTTTCCGCTTGTACCACCAGTTACCAACCACCCTGTATATAGTTGGTATTCAGATGAAAATTTAGATTTCAAGATTTTAAATTTAAGAAATTAAATTTTTATTTCAAGATTTTTTCAAGAAGTTTAGATTTCTTCAATTCGTTTCGGTTCGTGCAATTTGATTTTTATAGTTCAATTCGGTTAGCACGAACATGACGAGCGAGTAGGAAGACAGCCGTGGCGATTGAAACATAGAAACGCAATGGTATCCGCAGTCATCGAGTCGCAACCTAGAGATTCACGCTTGATGATGCAATTTCTACGTGCACTTTTCGCGAATTTTCATCCTGAAAGTATCTTCTGTCGATCCAACGACGAAACAAACACGCTTCGAGAGGCTAACGTCTACGCGCAGCGAGCAGTTTACTGGAAACGGGCGCGCGATTAATACTGTGGCGCGCGATCGCACGAGAAACGAGAGTACGCATTTCTCTGCGGTTATCTGTTATCTTGTATCGGCGGAGAATGCGGCCGCTGTCACGATACACAATCAGGATTTAAGGATTGCGGACTCACTCGTGTCTACTGTCGCATAATCCAGCCATTTTATGCATTGCTGTCATTCTGCGATTTATTCTACGTTTATTTGCTCGCACAAAGTTTTCGTTGCGTGATTTTTTCACGGATACGCCTGCTGATGCCAACGAATGTCGCTGCGCTGTACGCAAATAGTAGGTCGTTGCATGTGAAGCAGACGATTTCAGCGGAAAATCGCGACAAATTTGGCAACCGTCGGTGTCGTTTTAAATATTATTTATTATCTCGCGTTCTGTCGCCACATTACGATATATTACGTCACGTTGTCGTCCAACAAGTTCGTGCTATTTGTTTCTCTGTCACGCAGAAGCTTTTAATTTCGCTGAGATGATTCATTTCTGTTCGAATACCAGAGAAAAATTGTTTGAGTTCGAAGCATGAAAAATGCCACACAAAATCTTGCAGATCTTCCACCGACGAACTTCGTGTTTCACCAAACGCGATATACATCGATCGTCGCGTATAAAACGTGCCGCGTCTTGATCTTCTCCACTTTCGCCCGACGACCCTGTTACAAAATTTATTTTCCGACAACGTGTTCCCGATTTCGTCCCTTGGCATCTGCGCAGGTGGACGAAATCGAACACAAAGCCATTTTTCGATATAATTGCCAGTGCTAACCGATAAGCGACAGAGATCGCTGCTTCGGGATATGTAAATAGCAGCGACATACCACAAGTCAGCAGAAATAAACGGTAGAATCACGCACTTCGGATGTGGAAATACGATTTCGGATAACACGAGGAAGCAACGTGGCGCGCTACTCGCCAACAAACGAATCGCAAGACTCTGGAAAAGAGGAAATTCCTTCGTTCTCGCCCGCGCATAATTAGCGGCATTTCCATTTCAAATTCCAATTTCCGCTACACTCGACGACGAAGATCGATCGTTCGATGAAATCACCAGCCTCGTCCTGCATCCAGTTAACGTAAGCGTTTCACGAGTACACGCGTCGAACAAGAGCTTCCTTATTGAGCTTATTTACGCGCTCCATCGGACGTTTGCACGACTTTGTCACGTAATTTCGTGACTCGCACACACGCGCAAGAGTAAAAGGAAAAGAACTAGTCCGATCTCCAGCAATCGTTATTCCTTCTACTTATTTATGGTGTTAATTTGCAACCGGTAATATTAGTTTATTGAAAGATGATACAACACTATGTAACTCCTGGCAAACTAGACTCTCCATTAACGACTGAACTATATATCTCCTATACGGGCCTTTTTGGTAACGATCGCGGTCTTTTTGGTAACTGCCTTACCGAAAGACCGACGATATAGATCAATGTGTCGCTTGGTCCGTTGAAGTTTCCCGACCTTTTCGGCCTGTCGGCATTTAGGCTTCCTCGCAACAATGTATACAATTCCCCTCTAGTCACTCAATTACTTGACACGTCGGATCAGATCCGCAGGCTAGAGAAACACTATCCTTTAGATTTAAGCACTAGATTCAATTAGAATCAAACGTGCAATAAACTCTTTATAATCATGACATTGTGTAACACGCCAGAAAAACTTACTTAAAATTCTTATTGAGAATTGATTCTAATTTTCCTCTAAATAAAAAAAAAAAAAAAAAAAAATGTATACAATTTGTCGGGTATTTCTGGACAATCTTCCATGATATTTTACTTTGAAATTTACATACAAAGTTGGCATGGATATTATAAAATTCAGCCGTTACGAGGATGTCACAACTTCTTCGTCTCTGAAATTTCGCTCTTGCCTGCCTATTCTGCGGTTCCTGTTCCACGACGATCTGTCACCGAAGGTCAGCGAAAATACGAATTCGCACGAGCACCGGTAGCATAATCGTGCGGCTACAGCCGATCGAAGCTAACAGCGAGCCGATGTGCGATCTACGACGACGTTAAATCACGCTAGCGTCCCGTGCGAATCGAATTCGATACGGAGCTTCGCAGGGCCGTCCATCTTGGCGAGGCAACGGCGACATAATCGCGTTTCATTTGCCGCGTGGGATCTTAGAAGAGGCACCTGGGCTATCTATTTCTGGCGGACTATCCGTTATCTTGTATCGGAGATAGCCGCGCGGGGAATGCACCGCGGCAGCCTGCACGCCAACGATTTAAGGGCTGCGGATGTGCAAGGAGCTACGAATTAGGTCGCCAATGTTCCCGGTAACGGCACTCCGGTTAATTTCCCCGAACGCTGCACGTCCTGCCCGATCGTCTGCCTATTTCTCGGTGATCGGTGCCGGTCAATGCGATCAACGTTGAGCACGTTAATGGGATTCTTCGACGGCACGATGATGAGTCTGACTGACAGCTTGGATTGCCGCTCGCTGGCAACGTCTTGCGGCTTCTATCGGGCGGCCGCTTCGAGAAAATTGAGTAAAACTGTTGAAGTGGTTAACATTTGTAAGAAAACTCTAACATCTTCTGATCTAAACTCTGAAGCTTCTAACATCTGATCTGTTTAGTCTCCTCGTAGTTTTTTTTTTTTTTTTAATAATAAGAAAAAGAAAGAGAAAGAGAAAGGCGACTGGCGAATGTACTTGTGAAGGCACTGACGAAATCAAGGTTCAGATATTTACGACAACAGGTAGACAAATATTCAGATATAACTGTTTGCAGAGATGTAGAGATTTAGGGAGGGTGTTGAAGTGATTAACATTTCTAAGAAAACTCTAACATCTTCTGCTCGAAACTCTGAAGCTTCTAACATCTGATCTGTTTGTCTCCTCGTAGTTAGATTAATTTGAATGGAAAAGAGAAAGAGGGCGGCGAATGTATTTCTGAAGGCATTAACGAAATCAAGGTTCAGATATTTACGACAAGAGGTAGAAAAATATTAGGAGATAATTTTTTCTTTTTTTTTTTTTTTTGAATGTTTGAATACTTAAGACAGAAGTTAGGTTTGAAAAATAGAAAAGATATTAAGAGGTAATTGTTTGCAGAGATGTAGAGTTTTAGAGAGGCTGTTGAAGCGGTTAACACTTCTAAGGAAACTCTACGTCTGTTCTGTTTGGTTTTCTCAATCACTGAAGCCATCGAGAGTGTACAGACGATAGACAGCCACAATGGCAGACCATAGACAATAGACAGGCAACGATGGCTTCGGGGTTTTAGTTACTAAGTAGCACTGGGCCAGCTCAAACTGCATTCATACTTGTATATACACTTCTTCGTTAAATATACTTTCCTATCTCACAATTTATCCACGCGTTCCTCTATTCATGTGACCAATAACCACAAAAACGAAGGCGTAAAGTCTGGATTACGTGGTCGAAACGATCGTCTGGGTGGTTCTGAGGGAGAAAGAGCGAGTCGCTGATGCAAGGTAAATCTCGTTGGAAAATTTTGCACAACGCTCGATGCGAGAACCTGGAAATCAACTAGTTGCCGGTTTAAGAAGCTGAAACGTTTCTTCATAGCCGCGTTGCGTTTCGCGAGGTTCTTCGATGCGAAGAAACAGACACAATTTCGAAGCGACACGCGTATGATAAAGACACCGAGGGCAAGAATATACTTACAAGCGAATTATCCGCAGGACACGTGCACGCTGATAAATATACAAAATCGAAGGCACGTGAACCCTGAATAATACGCTCGAGCAAAAAAAAAAAAATCATAAAGAACTCTGCCTTCCTCGATGCTGAGCATTTTTTTTTTTTTTTTTTATTTAGAAGTAATTTTACAATCAATCCAGTAAGAATTATAAGTAAATTGCCGAGGATGAAATACAAAAACGAAACAAGACAGTCAACCAGTTGACCGCGGAATCCGGTTCCATCCAGCGAAATAAATAAACTTTCTACTCGAATACTCGTACACTCGTCAAACGCAGTTAACCGGTTGATTAAAAGGAAACGAAGGGATCGCGAACCGTCGTTGAAACACAAAAGAGAAGGAAACGAAGATCGAAACGAATGGAAACAAAAGATAGGCCGAGCAAATGGATGCCGCGCGCCTGGCCCGATGATCGTTGACGCGAATAGAATCGATTCGACGATCGCGAATACGTGGCGGTGTTAAATCGACAAACCGGTATTAGGCTCGCCTCTCCGCTACCGCGATGTTAACGCGTAAATAATTGCATTACCGGCCCTATGGCGCGTAATACGCGATGAATGTCGCTGTATAGCCAGGACACACTAACGATATTGCTCTCACGTCCGTTCGCCGATCTATTTGCTTCGGGACACCGCTCGTGAACAACGAAATCGACCCGAGTCCGCTGTGTTTCCGCTTTTAACGAGGTTAATACGACGGCTCGTGCACATCGTTTACAGTGTCCGTGATCCGCGCGCGGGAAAAGTCGATTCTTTCGCAGCCGCAAGTTGCAGACTTGCAGATCTTGCAGTCTTGAAGATTGAATCGAATAGTTCGAATGAGCCAGCCGGCTGTCGTTTGTGGCGAAATGGAACACGCGCGCGGGCAATTTGAACCTTCGGATATTTCGTATATTAGAAGCTGAATGCAAATGAAGACGAACAAGTACGTTGCTGTCGACTGTTTCATCTTCGTAAATAAATTGTATAAATTTATGACGCCATACATTTATGGCACTACAGGTATATGGCACTGTGGTATATTTTCATGGTACATATGTAGCAAACATGTCGCAAAACGTACTGAAATATGTTTAAATCAAAAACTCAGTACAGTAAACATGAAACAAGTAGCAGTGGTCAATGTATAATCAGATGTACGCGGAGAACGAGGCTTCTAAAATCTCCTTGCCACGTGACTCAATATGTATCCGTATATATCATCTCAATATATATATAGTATTATTAATGGCGTGTGTGATTAACAATCCACAAACTGGCATTTATGCAAATTCGCACTTTTACCAAGGCGACTGAAAAGCCACAATCGATGCGGTAGACTTTCGTTTTACCCTACAAATATTTTACGCTGAATATTTTCTACACTTCGTCGTGTCTCATGCGCATTCTGTTCTTGAAATTTGTCCGAAACGTTTACGTTTCCCACAAGTGCAATGAAATTCGACGAAAATATTAGGTTGTCCGTAAAGTGCCTTTCTTTCACGGCCACATCTTTTACGACAATGCAGTTTTACACAAACACGAAGCCTAATCTGTCGAACGTTGTGATTTTATCTTGATAACTCGAGAAAATAATATAAAACAACAAATGTGCGTCCATTATTTCCTTATAAAACGAAAGAAACTTCTCGGACGACCTGATAACTGCTGAGAGCAAGGGGCACAAAGAACAGAGGCTCTCCAAAAGAATTTATTGCGACCAGGTCTGCCCGTGCGTTTGATTAAAAATAGCGATCGTCCGTTGACAGGGGACGATTGGAAAAAATTGGAACGCGGTTTTAATAACAGATTCGACCGTACTCGCGTTATTTTCCTCTCATCGAGGATACGTTAATATCCGATATCGAGTGCTCGCAGCAGCGTCGCGTTTAATATTAAAATAGAAAAGCGGCGCGCGGAACGCAGCCGCGCTAAACAACATTATATGCGCAGGATGAACACGCGACCTTTCGTCGTGCGCGCGTTCGATGAAATCCGCCGCGGCGTCGATAAAGTGGCCGCGAAATCGCGCAGCTATTTACAATAAAGTTTGATGAACCGGCTCGACGACGATCGCTATCGATGTGTTCTCAATTGCCAGCAGAAACGAAGCTGCGACTGGCGCGACAGCTATTGGAAAACGTTTCCAGGCTCGCGAAGGAACACCGCGAGACTAACATCCGTCGGCGCATTGCTTTCCGTGTTCACGCTCCAATGAGAAAGAATTCAGCGAGTTCACGAAATTCTACAGGCAAATCGATGATGATGAAAGAGAGCGAGAGAGGAGAGCCGGCCAACGCCGACGTCGAGCATTAATATTTCATGAAGTGTGTTGCCTGTTCGCCGACCCGGACCTGGAAGCTCCGCGCGACTCGCGGAAAATAGAAAAGCGTCTTTTATCTACGGCCTTTAAATTCTTGGAACAGTAAATCGCGGAGGAGCGGACGATGGACCCGGGCGGCGAGAATTTCTGTGCTTGACGAACGATCGAGAATGGGGCGAACGTTTGTGAGAGATCCGACGCGTCGGACAGTCGTTCCGAGAGCTTTTGGATCACGGCGAAATTTCAACCTGCAACGATGCATACAGGGTGGTTGGTAAGTGGTGGTACAAGCGCAAAGGGGTTGATTCTACGCGAAAAAAAGTCGAAAATATAGAATAAAAAAAATATGGAATAAAAAAGTCGGATAGAAAGTTAATAGGCAGGAAGACACTTCGGTCACGTTGGAAGTGTTTGGAAACATAACGTCAATCGAGACAATGATCTACAGTGAGATCCGTTACAACGGGACGCGATAAAGTGCACGCGTAGCGAGCGAAAATTCAAAGTCGATTTTCTCGAGGACAAAGCCTCAAAGGAAAAATTTTTATTCCATATTTTCGACTTCGTTTTTCGCGTAGAATCTCCCCCTTTCCGCTTGTACCACCAGTTACCAACCACCCTGTATAATTCACGTGATACGCGTAATGTATGCGAAGAATCGCAAGTGGAGTACTGGCGAGCGAAATCTGCGCTCAGATTGCGTTGGTTCAGCGCATACCGAAAATGTGAATCCGCGTTATTGTCATTGACAGTCTTCTTCTCGTTCTTCTGATTTCTTTATCTCCGCGAATCTGCATTTCTGCGTTCTGAGTACGAGAAACACGCGCTTCGAACGATTTCTAAGGTACAAATACCGATAATTACGTCACGCGTGATCTGAGACTCTCTGAAGATGCGGTTTAACGAAAGATGCGGAAAGTGTTCGAAAATAAAAAATAAATTCAGTCGGATCGTCGGAAATAATGTTTTCCGCTTGCTTGCTTCGCAACGCCGAACCAGAGTATCTGTTTCGATCGAAAGAGGACTGTGGTCGTGTTTCTGCGCGATTTCTGCAGAGAGGAACGAAGACCTGTAGTTTGTGTTTCTAAACTGGCGCGAAAAGAAGATAGAAGACGCGGTTTGCTTGCGAATGCAGGACTACGTCAGCTTCCGAGTGTATTTCCAAAATTTGTCAAGCTCTCTGCTTTGCTGGACGATCATTATTAAAAGGCCTGGACGCGGAAGCTTATTATTCGCTTCGGCGTTGAATAAAACATGGGGCGAACGGGAGCGCGTGTGACGAGCGATTTAAAATATTCAATTGAATGCACGCTAGAAGCGGCAAGCTCTTTTCTCGTGGAAGCTCCGTCGATTTTGATCTACGGCAAATTAGTAAGTTACACGTGCGACAGGAAATTACGGGAAGAGCTAAGTGCTCTCCAAGTATACTTTAGTCAATTTACAGTAGCAGCACGCGAATGTTGCTGAACTGTATAAATTAATGAGTGAACTAAGAAGAATTGTCTCATCGGAGAACCAACACGTAATAGAATTTTTTAATAGCGAATGTTGCTAAACTGTATAAATTAATTAGTGAACTAATACGAGTAGAATCGTCTGATTGTAGAACCAACGCGTAGTAGAATTTTTTTATCGCCATAGGCGGCGTCGCGACGCGTCTAGCAGCGGCAACATTGACAATAGCGAATGTTGCTAAACTGTATAAATTAATTAGTGAACTAATACGAGTAGAATCGTCTGATTGTAGAACCAACGCGTAGTAGAATTTTTTTATCGCCATAGGCGGCGTCGCGACGCGTCTGGCAGCGGCAACGTTGACAATAGGGACGACATGCTGTGAATACGGAAATTAAATCGAGAAGAAGTCACTTTTTCGTTTAGAGCCGAGTATATTAAAACCCGAAATTTCGTCCAAGTTTCTACTAATGTCAGGTAATTATTTCTTAAACTAGTCGCCACTTAAGTTTCGAAAAACCTTTCTTATTCGACGTGTATTTTAGTATTTGTATTGTGTAGGTTCGTAGACAGTCCGAGGATGAATAACTTTGCGCGAACGTTTTGTTACAAAATTTTGCCGAACAATCGCGCTACGATCAGTCTCGTTCCAGCAGATGCAATTATTCAAGTTTCTACTAAAATCAAATAATTATTTCTTAAACTAGTAAGTTTCGAAAAACCTTTCTTATTCGACGTGTATTTTAGTATTTGCATTGTGTAGGTTCGTAGACAGTCCGAGGATGAATAACTTTTGCGCGAACGTTTTGTTACAAAATTTTGCCGAACAATCGCGCCACGATCAGTCTCGTTCCAGCAGATGCAATTATTCTATTTCGCACCGTTAATATTGGTTAATCTGAACCGATTTTCCGCTAGCACGAGATTATTTTATTTCGCATGCAGGAATTATTTAAAACCAATTTTACCACGTCACAACGAGAAGATAATAACAGAGAATGCACAGGCTTTATTAATCGATACGTAATCGTCAGCTGTGACGCTGCGTATTAAATTAGAAAACATGAAAAGTAAACAAGTGTCCGAGTACACGCGATTAACTTCATCGGTCGCTACGTTTGTGCAATTTCATAAAATTGTGCAAATCATGAAATTCATTTTCATAAAATTCATTTTCATAGAAATGCACTTCGCGAGCCTGTGCAAACGAGACGAAACGAATGAATGAATTTCGTTACCTCTTGAACCTTCCTGAGGACGATGATCTTGTGCCACTGATTATCGTCGAACCGGATTCGCACTGGCTTTATGTGCAGATCTAATCTTCCTTTGGCCAACGTCATGCCTACGGCTGCCCCTCCGTCTCTCAGAGATACGGTCAGATAATCATCTCCCTGTCCTGCAATGACACAAAGAAAAAAAAAAAAAGAAAGGTCGGTTACTTTGATGTGAATTAAACAGCAGGTTCGTGGTTACAGTCTCGTGGTCGCGTCAGCAGCGAGTGCCAACGCCATTGCAATCGATCTGCTTCGAAATCGTAACGAGAGTTCGCGCCAGCGAACGCAGGATGAGACACGGTCAGGAAGATCGTGTGGGAATAATTTGAAATTCTTAGCGCGACATATGCGCTTTCAAAGAAAAATTAATTTTGCAGCGGCACTTGTCAGGTATGTATATATGAAACCGGAATTTTTCATAAATAATTTTTTAAAAATATTTTATTCCAAGTATTGGCCCATCGCTAGCTATACATTTTTCCCACCTTCTACATTTTTCCTTCCACGTTCTTCGTTCCTCGCGTCAAAATTGCCGCTTCTGAATTTTTTAAACCACTCGAAGCACCGTGATTTACCAAGGGCATGCTCACCGTAAGCTTCGACAAGCATTCGACGCGATTCTGCGCCAGTTTTCTTCAAATGGTAACAGAAAATCAATGCTGTCCGCGAATCGTAGTTTCCACGCACAAAATTCCACATGTTCAACGCTATTACAAACTATGCTGTTGTACGAAACTTGTATTGTCGTGAGTGGAAAATGTTTGTGACATGTCAACAAAGACTTTTGGCGCATCAATGACGCAGTTTAGTTTTTTATACATTATCAGCTAGGGCCGTCTATAGGCAAATTCCGGTTTCATACATACAGACCTGATATTCCGTCGAAAGATCGGCCTATCAGTTCGTGAAACAGTGCTTCGTGAAATTTGCAGATCCAAAATTGCAAGCTTAATCGTCCGCGAGAACGGGACGAAAGATTGCGCCGAAGGGTGTGGACGTTTCGCTCGCACGCAGTGACATTTCCAAAGTGAATTTTCAAAGTATACACGCGCGATACATTTCTACGATAAAATCGGCCGTCCAACGAAACGTCCGACGAAACGTCACTCGCGGTGTCCTTGTGCACGGTACTACGTTTCCTCTGACACTGGCTGTGTCATACGCGAACTTCGCTAAACCGCACGCCAAACAAACGATAATCGCGCAAACAGTAACATATTGCTATCTCTGATTTCTCATTAATACACGTAACTTCGTTAAGCCTCGTCCAACCGCGTAAAGAGCGAAGGTCTGCAACGAGATTATAATTCGCGTTAATCCGGCGCAAATGTAAGATACACAGGGTCGGACGTGTATTTAATCCGGCCTGTAACCCGAGCATAATTATACGAAGCCGCAGACTCGCCTGCGCCCTTTACCCGGAAACAATAAAAATAAAGTGTCGTTTGCCGCGTCTTAATCCCTCGCGAGCGTAACGAGCTCGCCGATATACCGAGCATAATCCGCCGGCTTTTCAGTTCGTTCGCCGTGATAATTATTAACGACGAACTCTCTCCCTCTCTCTCTCTCTCTCTCTCTGTGTCTGTCTCTGTCTCTTTTCACGGTTGCTGGTCGAGTCAAACCGGAAACGAAAACCGGGGAAACTAATGGTAAGCGGATACAAGCGATTTATACACGTCGTTTCAAGTTCTAATCCAATACGAGCTCGATTACCGAGAGAAATTGTCGAGAGCCTATACGACGCGAGACTATATTTGCTTTTTTTCTTTCTTCTTTATCTTTTGTCGTTATATTTTTATTTCGTCTCTTTTTTCGTCTATTCTTTGAAGCGCGGGTCGTGAAAACGGAGTTCCGCAAATGACATTATTTCCGCTTGTTTCCCCCGCGGTTAATACCCTTTTATTATTATCGCCGAGGAGATTTGTAACCGTGAAATGGACGAGCTTTATCAATTCGTTCGAGCTTTCTATTTCATGCCGGTTTATTCCGTTTCCTGCTATTTGCGTCCCCGCAACAATGCCGTTCCTCGGTCAATTTGTATTCGCTTTTTCATTACATCGTTTCGTTACGAAGTCAAGAGTCAATTTTAGCAACCTGTTTCTAAACGTTCTGAGAAGAAATATTGTCGCATGTCTGAACAATCCTCGTGTTTGAAATAGTTTGGCCAAAACGATAGCGTGTTTCTTTTTTCTATTTTTTTTTTTTTTTTTTTTTTTCGTTGAATTTAAAATCATTATCGGACAAACTCCTGGACGATGATTATGCAAAAATATTTTTGCAAGGAGCAATTTAATTAATAAAAAGGCAAGTAAAATAATTCTATGGCAAGAATATGCAATTCGAAAAGTAAATACTAATCATGCACGCGTACATTGTGTTTTAGTAGAAATTGAGAAATATTCGGAAAATACAGTCGATCGCAGAACGTTTCAAATCGCTTAAATACGAATGAGTTACGTAATTAGATAAAATTTCAAAAGTGAGAAATAGGCTCGACTTCGCATTTGGAAAGCAAATTTTTTTCACTCGAATTGTACATACGTGTTCGAGATATTCGCCGAGCAGAGTTGTACGAGACTCGAGCGGAGGAACACGTGCGTTCGTGGAGCATCTTCAAGTACGTGTAAAATTCTACTCGGAAGGATTGGCGCTTGCCAGAGGCGAATCGCAGCCGAATAACCGCGTGTAGCTTACGATGACAGAACCGTAATGAAATTTACGTTGGAATAAACGAAGAACGTAACGCGAACCTCAATTATGCGAGAAGCACTATGCAAAGACGCGTGTTTCGCTCGATGGTTTACCTACGACTGACTCGAAACGACGTACTACGCTCGTCCCGAAGGACACTTCTAGGAATTTCTCTGCAACAACGACGAACAGGGCTAAAGGAAATATTTTCTTTCGTACGTTTCAAAGTTCTTATCGCCACAGCGGCAAATACCATAACAATAATAATGCGAATGTATTATTACAACTGCACGTTGCTGAAACATCGATCGAAATAATAGTATATTTTCTTTTTTTATTATATTTATTATATTACATTTTTTAATTTAAATTCTCAACGTCTATTGCTGATTATTTAATAGTTAATAATACGAAACATAATAGGGAATTAACGAACGGGGAGAAGATGACCGAATGATGTAGTTGTTATTATTATTTATGAAAAATAATCATCTTTTTACTGGGTTTTGTTATATTTAACGCGTTATTAAATTATTATTAAAATTATTATTATTAAAATTATCGCGTGGGTCGTAATGTTGAAATCCAAAGCTATAAATTCTTTAGGTGTGATAATTGAAATTTTCCTTGTCAACGTTGTAAACCTTAATATCTTTTTTAATTTTGGAACATTTCCTTTCAATTCATATTATTGATATACTCGTTATTATTATTTATGAAAAATAATCCGTGGACAATAGCTTTCTACTTTCTGGGTTTTGTTATATTTCACGCGCTTAATAATCTTAATCGCGAAATAAATTATCGCGTGGGTCGTAATGTTGAAATCCAAAGCTATAAATTCTTTAGGTGTGATAATTGAAATTTTCTTTGTCATCACTGTAAACGTTAAATGGGTATCTTTTTACTTTTCTGGACTATTCACAATTGTTTGGATCGAATCGTTTAATTTTGGAACATTTTCTTGCAATTCATATTATTGATGTACTCGTTATTGTTATTTATGAAAAATAATCCGTGGACAATAGCTTTCTACTTTCTGGGTTTTGTTATATTTCACGCGCTTAATAATCTTAATCGCGAAATAAATNTATCGCGTGGGTCGTAATGTTGAAATCCAAAGCTATAAATTCTTTAGGTGTGATAATTGAAATTTTCTTTGTCATCACTGTAAACGTTAAATGGGTATCTTTTTACTTTTCTGGACTATTCACAATTGTTTGGATCGAATCGTTTAATTTTGAAACATTTTCTTGCAATTCATATTATTCATGTACTCGTTATTGTTATTTATGAAAAATAATCCGTGGACAATATCTTTTTACTTTCTAGGTTTTGTTACATTTCACGCGCTTAATAATCTTAGTCGCGAAATAAATTATCGCGTGGATCATAATATTAAAATCTAAAGCTATGAGTTCTTTAGAAGCGATAATTGAACTTTGCTTTGTTAACGTTGTAAACCTTAATGGGTGTCTTTTCACTTTTCTGGGCTATTTTTATTACCGTTGAAACATCTCAAATATTTACGTACGGGTGTATTTAACAAATTAATAACGAAAACTGAAAGGAGTAACAAAATCCGTGCATTCTGATCAAAGAATACCAGATTAGGTTTAGAAACGCGCACGTTACACGATTGTTAACGAAATAAACGGAAGTTTCTAACGATCTGAGATTCGAGACTACCAGCTCTGATCCGTAAGCTGTAAATTTCCTTTCGATCGACGGCGATGCGTTTTAAATGAAATACTTCGCGACTCGTGGGACGAAATAAAAATAAATATGTCGGCGTGGCTTGTTATTATTTCTATATTATTTAAATTCTTATGGAAATTCCTATTTTCCATACAAGCGAGTAAAATATACTTTAAACAGATTCGTTTCATCCTCCATATTCTAAATATCGTAAGGAACATTTTACTTCGGGCGTATTTAATTCTTAAATCTTAATAAATCTTACTCTTAAAAACTAAACAATTAACGTGTAAAATACACTTTAAACAGAGACTCGTTTCATCCTCCACATTCTAAATATCGTAAAGAATATTATACTTCGGGCGTATTTAATACTTAAATCTTAATAAATCTTATTGTTAAAAACTAAATTAAAAATAAATATGTCGGCGTGGCTTGTTACTATTTCTATATTATTTAAATTCTTATGGAAATTCCTATTTTCCATACAAGCGAGTAAAATACACTTTAAACAGAAACTCGTTTCATCTCCCACATTCTAAATATCGTAAAGAATATTATACCTCGGGCGTATTTAATACTTATGTCTTCCATAAATCTTAATCTTAAATATTAAATAATTAACGAGTAAAATACGCTTTAAACATATTCGTTTCATCCTCCGCATTCTAAGTATCGTAAGGAATATTTTACTTCGAATATTAACTTCTATTTGCGTATTTAATATTTCAATCTTCCATAAATGCAGTAAATAAATAAACCTGCGCTATCTCGTTATAATTTTTACCTGTACGAGTGACGCGAAATCTTTTTCTCGAGTTTGATGTAGGACATAGCCGTTTCCTGCAATGCAGACCGTCGCGATATATTCTATTAGAACGTATCCGCCGTGAAATCACAATTATCGTCAAAACAGTTACGTGCAATATCGAAAACAAATTCTTCGATAATTCGATTGTAAGATATACCAATATAATAATATTACGAATAAATCAATATTCGTCACAGGCCGCTGCGTATTTATTCGAACAATTAATATTCGTTATTTGCGTGACACGGTGGCACGGCGCGTACATATTACCACAATGATTAAAATACAAACACGTTGTTCCACCTACTAAACATTTATCAAACTAAATTAGATATTTAGTTTGGTAGGAAAATTAGGTGGAATATTTTTAACGCAAAGTAGTTGCAGCCGTGTGATACCGATTGTATGGCACGGTAGTAAAGCGTTGTATCGTTATTTATTCCTTTATTTGCGTATCTAATTTATTAGATTTGATTGAGGAATTCGCGCGCACAAACACGTGCACGCGAATGGCAGAATATTTTGAGCGAATGTTAATTAGCGAAACATTGACGGTCCCACGCTGCAATATGCAGAGTAATTGAAAAGCGCGGAAACAACGATTAAATGGTAGGCAGAGCGGCTGCGGTAAAGCACACATTTCTGTCCCAATAATTTCCAACGATATTTTAATTCTATTCTAATCGTTGCTGCGTTAACATATTAACACCGAGGCGATTTAACTCGAAGCTACAGCGCTTTCTAAATGTGAACTAACAGCGGCCGGAGTCGTCGACGTCGCCTCTGACAGCAGTTGTCAGAAATTTGAAATAAAAAAAAAAAACACGCAGTTTCGATACACTTTCATTTGAGAGAAAAATCATTTTCGCGATAAAATCAGTCGTTTCGATCAGACGATGAAAGTTGGCGCAACGTTCCACCGGCAGATGAACTTCGCGTACGATTTTCGCGCGAACTTCCGGTTTCCTCTGGTCCACTGAATCTCTTCGCTGCTTCATCGCCACGTCGTCTCAGAGAGGGAGAAAAAAAATCACGTATTGCGGTTTATGACGCGCAGCCTCGCAGTCGCACTTTTACCAAGCGCGGCGCGGGGCCGTTTCTGAAAGTCTCTCGCCACGGAGGTATTTGCATTTAAACCGTGACCGCACGCTAATTATTCCGGAGTTAAGGCGTGTAAAAAATGCAGACTGCACTGTACACTTAATTGCAGCCGCGCATTTGCATACGCCTGACTGCATCACGCGTGCATCGTGCGCTCTGGCTGTGCCGAGGCAACACAAGTCTTTCGTTCGCGGCCTAAAGGAGCCAAGATGCTCGCCAACGAGCGTCGTAACGAGTTGCCCCGGCGTCTCGGCCGCAATTTCGAAACCGGCAAGCGTCGAAGCTGCGAAACGATGGCCACGATTGTAGTACTCGCGTTTATGAAAGTGTTAGTCACGGCGAGCTGATAATAGAGAGATTAATCAGTCAGCCGCGCGTTGTTCGTTCGACACGTCAATCGGAAAATAATGAGGAATAAAAAATTACCATTTAGTACAGAAACTGGAAATTTTAGTAAAAAGTAAGATAAATGACATTTAGTGCCATGTTTCCTTTGTATTTGATTAAAAAAAAAAGAAAAACCAATTAGTATAATTTCCATTTAGCATAAAAACTGGAAATTTTAGCGAAAGGTAACATAAATGACAATTAGTGCCATGTTTCCTTTGTATTTGATTAAAAAAAAGAGAATCCAATTAGTATAATTATCATTTAGTATAAAAACTCAAAATTTTAGTGAAAAATAACATAAATGACATTTAGTGCCATGTGTCCTTTGTATTTGATTAAAAAAAAAGAAAAAATAATTAGTATAATTACCATTTAGTATAAAAACTGGAAATTTTAGTGAAAGGTAACATAAATGACAATTAGTGCCATGTTTCCTTTGTATTTGATTAAAAAAAAAGAGAATCCAATTAGTATAATTATCATTTAGCATAAAAACTGGAAATTTTAGTGAAAAGTAACACAAATGACATTTAGTGCTATGTGTCCTTTGTATTTGATTAAAAAAAAAAGAAAAACCAATTAGTATAATTATCATTTAGTATAAAAACTCAAAATTTTAGTGAAAAATAACATAAATGACATTTAGTGCCATGTTTCCTTTGTATTTGATTAAAAAAAAAAGAAAAACCAATTAGTATAATTACCATTTAGTATAAAAACTGGAAATTTTAGCGAAAGGTAACATAAATGACAATTAGTGCCATGTTTCCTNTTGTATTTGATTAAAAAAAAGAGAATCCAATTAGTATAATTATCATTTAGTATAAAAACTCAAAATTTTAGTGAAAAATAACATAAATGACATTTAGTGCCATGTTTCCTTTGTATTTGATTAAAAAAAAGAGAATCCAATTAGTATAATTATCATTTAGCATAAAAACTGGAAATTTTAGTGAAAAGTAACATAAATGACATTTAGTGCTATGTGTCCTTTGTATTTGATTAAAAAAAAAAGAAAAACCAATTAGTATAATTACCATTTAGCATAAAAACTGGAAATTTTACTGAAAAGTAACACAAATGACATTTAGTGCCATGTTTCCTTTGTATTTGATTAAAAAAAAAGAAAAACCAATTAGTATAATTTCCATTTAGCATAAAAACTGGAAATTTTAGTGAAAAGTAACACAAATGACATTTAGTGGTATGTTTCCTTTGTATTTGATTAAAAAGAAAAAAAAAATGTATATAAAATAGAAACTCGCGTAGAGAGTTTGTGCATATTACGTTAGTTTATCGTTTGTTATGGTACTTTGGGAAACAATTTTGTAATCACAAATTTTGCGGGATAACACGCGAACAAAGGAAGGTGAGAGATATTGGCGCATTTTATCGGTTTGTTATATTTTATTAGAGTTGGAAATTGCACGAGGTTTGCCTGGTTCTAAATCTGTTGTCGTGCAATTGAGTTTCTCCGTGCATGTAACTCGGTACAGTGTGCATATTCTGCGAAATACTTTGTTCGGGCCAATGGAGTTGTATATAATAGTTGCAAAAAGATGATATCGCCGTAAAGTTGGACATGCAACTGAACACCGTAACCCAGTATAATAACGTAGTTTGATTCTAAATTACAAGACGAGATAAATCTGCTAGAATGGATGGAACAATTAGGGATTATACGATGCATACGTACACGCGGTAATTGCCGATAGTTTCTCATACCATAGAGCAGTATTGTTATATATTTCGAAGCGTTTGAAGGTAATAAATAAATAAATAAATAAATAAATAATAAATAAATGAATAATAAATAATAAAAAAGGTAGTAAATAAGCGTAAGATGTTTTATAGTTTAAGCAAAAGTCTGTGTTAAATTATCCTCTATTCGCGTAAGTCGATTAACTTCAGCAAGTAGAATTGGACGTGCTTCATCGTTTCTGTGAATCGCACTCCAGTTAATAATTTAAATCAAACATGCTTTTGTTGCAAATTTTGTACTATAGCCGCTATCTATAGTTGTCTATCGCGATGTATGGTAATGACAAATTGGATAATTGGATTATCGTAGTTCATGCAACTGGCGATTAAAATTAAACAGTTAATAGAATTCTAAACGTTGCCAAACGAAAGAAATATTGAATGAAAGGGAAGATATGTCGCGGGAAATTAAGAAACCGATACGGGAATTCCACTTAATTTTACTCGCGAAAACCATCCTTCGTGCGTTTATTCTTCGCAACTCTCCTTTAATACAATTAGTTCTTCGCGCAACTTCATATCGAAGAGCAAAGTGGTCGAAACTTTTAACTTGATTATCCGCTCCCATCGTGTATATTACATTCAAGCACTACGAAGTTAGTATTGTGCATGAAATTTGCATAGGAATAAGGCAAACTCTATTACACTAACTTGCAGGAATTCTTCAAAATCTTCAAATTAGGATTATGTATATCAGAAAATAATTAAGACGAAAGAACTTTACATTAAGAATTTTGCGGGTTCAGCTTTCCCCGCTGGAATAAATATTTAGAAATATGCATTCAACGTGGCATAAACGCTCGTACTGTAACTAAAAACATAAGCTGTTGCGTCGATACGTTGCGTCGAAATGCGAAAGAGATATGGCGTCAAAAAGGTGCTATCGCTGTATTGCAAAGACACAGAGAACGAGAAGGAAATCGCAGAAGTGTGGAGAATAGTAAATTGAGCGGCGAATGCTTATCGGAGAAGATTGAAAAATAAGATAACGAAAGAGAAACCATCGAGGTCGGTATGAAACATTAACAGCTAATAAAGTAGAAATTTGTTAATTACCGGCTGGGCAGGAAGCGCGATTGCGTCCATTGGCTGTTTGAACAAAAAAGCTTTCATAAATATAAATTGAAGAGACAGCTTGTGTTTTATGAGACATGAATGAAGATGAATGTAAACATCGACGACTGCGTTCCGAACAGCGCATGAAGATGAAAAGGAATCGCCTTGCAATAGCGCGATATTTCTTTCGAGCGAACCAAATCGGCCGTTTAATATCTTTGCGCCGTGTGTGCTGCCATCTTGCTTTATCTTGTCGCAGAACACTGCGACGTTCTTAGGACACAATGTTTATCTAGCGGGCTGAAATTAAATTGTATGCTACGTAGCTACGTTGGCCACTTGCAGAATTGGAAATTATTGTCGCTGGGAAAGTTGTACGCGCCGAGAAAGCACGTACCTTCTGCCTGGAAAGCTCGTATGTGTACCATTCGCGTAACTACGCTAGCTATGAAAAACGATATCGCGAAGAAGATTTCAAACTCTCAAACTCACAAATTTTCAAACTCTCCTAGATAGTATAATCTGTCCTGTGAGAAAACAGAATCTTAATTCTCTCTCTCTCTCTCTCTCTCTGCAATTTTTAGTTTCGTAATGCGTACTAATTTTACAAGTTTAGATGACTGAAAACTTTCCTAGATAGTATAATCTGTCCTGTAAGAAAGCAAAATCTTAATTTTCTCTCTCTCTCTCTCTCTCTCTCTCTCTTTGTAATTTTTAGTTTTGTAATGCGTACAAATTTTACAAGTATAATTGATTGCAAACTCTCCTAGATAGTATAATCTGTCCTGTGAGAAAGCAAAATCTTAATTTTCTCTCTCTCTCTCTCTCTCTCTCTCTCTCTCTCTCTTTGCAATTTTATGACATAAATTTTGGTAATTCCGAACTGTGATAAATTTCCAATAATAATACTTTTGCATAATTTTCCGACGAGAGAACGAAATCTCGATTCCGCGAACCTCAGGCATGTTGCTCTGTATGAGAAACCTCGACGGATAAACCCCAACACAAACATCTTAACACACACACGCTCTGCCTCGTTGCACACGCTTCTGCAAAGCAACCCCATTTTCCCGCGTCTCAAAAATAAATCAACCCTTCCATCAGGCCACCCTTTAAGCCCGAAAAACATACACCGTGCGGTGGTCGGAAGTAAAAGCGATGAAAGTGGCGCTTTAAAACCTTGCCGCGCTCTCGTTATGATAATCGTGCCGCGCGCGGTAAATTAGTCACCCGTTTCACGGGATAGCGCGCACGATATCCCTGGCGAGGGCAGATTAACGCGCGAGATATCGAGCAGAAGCAGAATTGGCCGATAAGTATCGCGACCGGCGAAACGTGGTATCTGGTGCAGCTGCATCGTGGGCGAAAGCAGGGCGAAAGAGAGAAGGAGGAGGCTGCGGCATCGTCAACTGCAAATCTATACATGTGCAGGCTAGCGTTCGCGCGAGTACGTTCCGCAATGCCGTAGCACGCGCGTCTACAGGTCCTTCGGCGTAACGCGGTCAGCCGGGTGCAGGGTACGCGCGAGAATAAGTAGAAAATGGAAAACAAAATGTTATTGTCGGAAACCTCGTTTTCCAGAGAATCGAGTTTGCGGCTTCTTATCAAGTACACTCGAACCTGGTTGATTCCGCGTGGTGAGAGTTTCCGGTTGCGAGTATACTCGCCTCAAAGGCGCGGAATTTATTCGAAAGCTTTGGCTGTATAAATTGAAAAATCGACAAATGCGAGGTGTACGTGTTACACGTGTCATAAGTGGCGAGTGCAGCTGTACGATACGAATTAACGATAAAACACACGCGTAAGCAGGGGTGTTCGGCTACAGGTGTCAGCAAATTGAAGGGCTGATTCTTGAAGGCGAAATAAGACGAAGATGAAGAATAACGAAATTCCGTTTTCGGCTTTGTTTCTCAGCTACTGACGATTGAAGATCGAGCAAAAACCCCTGCGCGCAGGCAGACCTCCTTACGCCGGCGAAAGGAGGTTGGCCTAAGCACAGGGGCGCACAGTGATCCTCAAACCGAACGACGCGCGCGGCAGCCTACCACGTACAGGTCGCAAAGAAGAAGACGACGATATTCCGAGACGTAACCGACCGCGCGCCACGTTTTGCAAAAGAAATGGCAGATCGAACATTAAACCTGGTGGAAATGCAGGAAATGGAAAGAAAATCAGCCGCGTACGCGCGTAAGGCAATGTTACGCGAACTTTGTCTTCGTAAGCGGTGTACTCACTTTTGATTCTCGCTGTATGTAACGCTGTACGCGTGCAGGTGTACACACACGTACGCAAGTATATGCAGATGTATCATTGCACACACGGCGCGCGCTCTACTTTGCTACGTCGCATCTCTGTCGTTGCTCTGCGCAGTACCGGCCCCAGGCTGCTTATTTGTTCCACAGATAAGCTATAGCGCTGGTCAGCAGCGGCTGAATTATGCACATTTTTGCCGGTGCACAGACCACGCTGTCGAGACGAGTTTTCTCTTACCGATCTTTATGACTGAACATCGCGGTACGAGCAAGACGTACGTGCTCCCGTTCCTACCTGTTACGTCGTTAAATTACGATCATTAAACTGCGGATTTTCGCGTATCTGCATGGAAAAAAAGATACCAAAATGCAGACAGGTCCAAGGTAAATTGCTCGTCACCATGTTTCGTAGATCGGACGAAGCTCTATTTCGCTTCGATTTGTTCAATCGCGTTCGTATGAAAAATAGAAACTCGCAGGCGAGACAGCGATCGATCGTTTAAAATTAGGCGAAAATGCGACTGGCCCGTTCCATTCCGCTTCGTTGTTGCACTGTGCGTTATTATATCCTGACGTGCAGCGTTACAAACCTCGGGAACGAAATCTTCTGATAGACGATCGACGAAAGCTCGACGTATCGATCGAACGCGCGAGAAAATAATGGAAAGCGAATGAGAAAGGGACGCAGGGCAGGTACACCCTCCTATCTTGAAAAGCTCGGTCCGCTAACACGATATATTTCTGTAATTGCAGCCATCCATCATACAGCGACCGCAAAAATACCAATCTCGCCCTTCGAGGAACAAGAAAAAAAGGAAAAAATAGGAGAGCCCGCTCGGGAAACCACAATGTGCCGCTGAATCCTCGAAAGCAGCTACTCGAAAGCAGCTACTCGAAAGCTCGATAATCGAGGGCTGTATCGACGCAGCAAACAGGCGTGAAAGTGGCAGCGCAACGGGTCGACCCTAATTGTAATTATCGTCATCCCTGTTTCTTCCAATTCTCCGATGCTCACGGGATTCTGATTATCCGCTTTTATTTACAGTGTGCACGGCGAGTAACGAGGAACGGAAGATCACGTGTGAGATATTACATTCGCCATACTCGGATCCAGCCTTCTGGAAGGAAATCCGAGCGTTATCAGAAAGGAGGATTCCTCTGGGACCGACGTCAATAAGAAAGCCGCCAACTGCGCTTCTCTAATTATCGGCAGCGGGATATTAGCTGCAGGATCTGCGCGACACTGGCTGCGTCTGACTGCCGCCAATCCTTTGTTTCGCGAGGCGAGACAAAGAGAACAGCTAGTAGCCGCTTTGCACGAGGATCTTAGAAACGTCGCTGATTACAACTGACCGTGGAACTTCCAGGCGAGAAGAACAGAGAAACATGCGAATATTTCACAAAAATCGACGAAGGCGTGATTTTCTTCGCAATCTGAGATTCTTTCTATAGCGTTATGGGTATTTTTAATGCTCTCTTGCTCGTGGCGATTGTAAATCGTCGTTTAGGATAATTCTGATGGAAGAGCAGCCGCCTACTAGACGATTTTCCAACTCTCGGGCAAAAAATAAAGTTTTGAAGGAGCGTGTGGAATTGTTTATTGGAAAGATAGGTTCCATGGGAGTGTAGCTTTATCGAGTCATTTAGAAGAAAATTACGTCCGGTCAGGAAATTCTATTGTGGAAAATTCGGGGAAGTAAATCGTTTCGTCTGCTCGATGTTATACAGGGTGATTGGTAACTGGTGGACAAGCGCAAAGGGGGCGATTCTACGCGAAAAAAGAAGTCGGAAATATAGAATAAAAAAATAGAATAAAAAAAAAATATAGAATAAAAAAGTCGAATAGTAAGTTAATAGGTAAGAAAACACTTCGGTCGCATTGGAAGTGTTTAGCAACATAACGTCAATCGAGACAATGATCTACAATGAGATCCGTTAGAACGAGACGCGATAAAGTGCATGCGTACCGAGCGAAAATTCAAAGTCGATTTTCTCGAAAACAAAGCCTCGAACGACAAATTTTTATTCCATATTTTCGACTTTTCTTTTCGCATAAAATCACCCCCTTTCCGCTTGTACCACCAGTTACCAACCACCCTGTATAATCGATATTAACGTGAATATTTATCTTACATAATTAATTGCCATAGTAATGCGGAGTTTGCAATTGAAATAATTGTTTTAAAGTAGCACCATGAAGTAAGAGATAACGATTAACACAAGCTGAAATATTTTGTTCAATAACTGTGTGCGATATTATAATTACAATTACATACATATAATTACGGTTACATACTCGGTAGGAAGAAAATTCTGTTGTGGAAAATTCGGGGAATTAAATCGTTTCGTCTGCTCGATGTTACATAATCGGTATTAACGTGAATATTTATCTTACATAATTAATTGCCATAGTAATGCGGAGTTTGCAATTGAAATAATTGTTTTAAAGTAGCACCATGAAGTAAGAGATAACGATTAACACAAGCTGAAATATTTTGTTCAATAACTGTGTGCGATATTATAATTACAAGTACGGTTACATACTCGTTTTCTACAATTTCCTTCGCACGAATAAATATACGTATAATGCGATCACACAAAAACTGAACTCAGCTGCGCGAGCTGCATCGAGCTTGTTAAGAGGAAATTATGTGTCTATAATGATAAATAACATGTGTAATTATTTATATTTATTCGCGTAATTATAATGCAACTAAATAAAAGACAGCGAGGAAATTATGATATTTATTTCATACATACGTTCAAGAATTTTACAAAATATCAGCATTTTTCTGCGATAGCAAAACTGTTATTAAACTATTATTAAATATAGTGCAGCTGAATGCTAAAAAATTAGACTTCTGGCGTCCCTTAATTTTGTGTAATACGAGCTACGAATCGGCGATAGCGATTTAAGTTCTGTAGATTCTAGAATTCAAAATTCTACGAAAACTACATTTCAAATCGGTTTCACCGATTCATCTGATTGTAAGTAAACTCGCTCGTAGGCGGACAAGCGGTTAATCGCAAATTGCGTAATAATTCAATGGACCAAGGGCACAACGAGATAGAAAATATTGGCGACAGATTGAAAATATTGGTCACTCGTCTGTATTTTATTCCTTTCTTGTCCAAAAGATCTCGCTGTCTCCGCTAACACCTTGCGCTGAACATTTGTTCGGGTCTTTAAATTTTCCCTTCCTCGTTAGCTGATTGACTGGTCGCGATTAAAAATTCGACGAGCGCTGTTCCGAAAGCATTTTTCCAGCCGCGCAGCTGCCTCTCGCGAGAACAAGATTTCGGTTATAGTCGGAAAGTTGAAGCTCCCGTTCAAGACATAATTTTCCGGGGGCCGAGCATCCGCAATTTTGAAGCAATTTACGAAGCACGCCAGGGACATTTACTTTTTACGTGGAGTGGCTTCGGTCGCATGGCGACCTGAGAGCTCGCAAGAAGCAGTGCCTGCAATGCGACCGATGCGAATATTTCGTTGCTTTCATGTATATTTAATCCGTACGAAAGCCGCGGGAGAGGTTTCGCTGCGCAGCCAAGGAAATTCATAGGATGCTTTACACGAATTTGATAAAATGACTCTTGCTTTGCTCGCGGCAACTTTCTATCGAAGTACGTATTCCGAATATCTTGCAAGTTTCATGGATAAGCGGAAAAACGAGGAAGGCGAGAGCGTCGCTACATTCTGCGAGGAATGCGCTGCGTTGAACGAGCTACGATCGAACGAATTTTCCACTAAGACTCATCCGAACGACAATTTCTTGTAGTCTGTATCGGACACGAGGTTTGAACTGACGATGGGAAATGTTCGCTGCGTATGAAGATGCTTTCCTCTTTTTTTATTTAATGAGCTTGATGTTCGAAGACAGGTAGGTAGGAAATATCATGGGAAGAAATTTGTTCGCTGAACTTACCGGAATAAAACAGCAGCCCATTCGGTTGCCTGGTTTTAAACTGCAAGCTGATCGACTCCAGCGTGCTGAGAATCGGGTCTCCTTTGCTCAGGTTTATCGTCAGATACTCGGTCCCTCTGAAAGAGGCTTCGGAAGGCGCTTTATCTGCAACAGCACAGCGTGAAGAATTTATAATTAACCGGCAGATAAATAGCACGTGGAGAATATAAAAAGCGCGGAGCGTAAAGCAGAGAGTAAACGTAACGTGATCTGATATGTTAGAAGATCGCAGCGTCGTGTGCAAAAATACGATTGGGCGTATAGTCGGAGCGCGCAAACGTACGTGACTTTGTAGAGCAGCTGAGAAATTAACGCAGATTGCGGGAGATTTGTTACGTTTCAATCTGTTAAGTGAAATTTATTTATACGTTATATATATATATGTGTGTGTGTGTGTGTGTGTGTGTGTGTGTGTGTGTGTGTGTGTGTGTGTGTGTGTGTGTGTGTGTTTTATTACACTACTACGAATAACAAGATAAATTAATATTCAGGTTGGTTTAAAAATACGCGGCGCCGTTTTATGCAAACTGCTATCAGCGTGTATTTTTATTATCAGTTCATTAAGTGAAAGCAGCGCGAGATTCTTCCATTTAACGTAGAATCGTATGGAACAGGCATTTTGTTGTATGTAAAAGCAAAAGGAGGCGATATGTTAAATTTCTGAACGCGTGAAAGATCCATTAGGCAAGTAATCCACTTCCGTGGATTATAGTTGCACGTAGAGTTTCCACTTGTGTGGATTATGCTTGTACACGCAAGTTCCAGCTTGGTAAATTGAATTAAAAAATGACGAATTAATTGGCAACGGTTAACTCCGATGAACAGCTACGTTAGACGCTTCAAATTGAATTAACTTGAACAAACAATCTTTTTAAACTAGTTTGAAAAAGATTCCATGAGAAATTCATATTACCATGTTCATTATAAAGGTTAAGTAACAATTCACTGTCATACTGTTGCATTAAATTCAGCAAAAGATATAACAGACGAGATAACAACCACCTAAACCCTCTAGTCACTCAATTACTTGACACGTCGGATCAGATCCGCAGGCTAATAAAACATTATCCTTTAGATTTAAGCAGTAGATTCAATTAGAATCAAACGTGCAATAAACTCTTTATATTCGTGACATTGTAACACGCCAGAAAAACTTACTTAAAATTCTTTTTTAGAATTGATTGTAATTTTCTTCCAAATAAAAAAAAATACTGTTGCATTGTTCAAGATACAACTGGTATTGTTACTTCAATAGAAACGGTACGCATTAGACGCTTCAAGCTTCCTCTCCAACTTAATTCAATTGCTGAACCAATAACCACAAGTTTTGTATAAATCATTATTTTTTGTTAGGAATATAGAAGAATAACAAAAAATTAACATTATAATTACTTTTATCATAGTTAGAAGTAACTTGAGAAATTTTTTTCAATAATTAATGTCACCTCGTTTAGCAATAGCAAAAAAAAATAGATTGTGAAGAAGTAAAGTGTAAAGTAGTAAAAAAAAATGTTTACGTGGAATATTATAGTAGTATGTTTACATCTAGTACTTTGGTGTGTTTACAAAATATTATTCTATGTCTTAACACTCAATTCTACACAATCAGTCGAACGGAAAAGCACGCAAGTGAAATAAGAATAAATATGAAGTCAATTGCTCCAAATTGTTTAAAAAAAGTCATTTCTCTTTTGAATGACGGTTTGTCAACGCGTAAGACAGCGAAAAATTGCAGTGTTAGTTGATAGACAGTGCAGAGAATAAGAAAAAAGTACTGTAAAAGTATATTGTTAAATGTTGGAGGAAGACCAAAAAAATTATCACCGCAGAACGAACGAAGGATTATACGGTTTGTCACATCTGGTGAAACTTCAAGTGCCATTATGGCTGCAAAATTATTAAAAGAAGATACGAATATACAAATAAGCCAGTGGACAGCACGAAGAACCCTCAAAGGAGATGAGTTTAGAAGCATTAAGAAAAAAGAAGAAACCACTGTTATCAGAAAAAAAATGTTATCACAAGAAAAATATTAAACGTCGTTTAGAATTTGCTAAAAAATATCGAAATTGGACGACTACTGACTGGGAACGGGTTATTTGGTCAGACGAGACTAAAGTTAACAGAATTTGTTCAGATGGAATGTCTTGGTGCTGGATTCGTAAAAATGAAAGGCTTAAACCACGACATGTGAAACAAACGTTAAAGCATGGAGGCGGATCCCTAATGTCCTAACGGCTTTTTGTGTTGGATCACTGCACCGAATTAATGGCATCATAAATCAGTATCTGTACAAGGATATTGTACAAGATCATCTCGTAGATGCTGTAGAAAATATGCCTTTTGAAGAAAAAAATATTATTTTCACGCATGACCGAGACCCTAAGCACATTGCTAAAAGTGTAAAAAAATTGGCTCAGTACTGAAAAATTTTCTGTTCTGCATTGGCCTGCACAGAGCCCCGACCTCAACCCCATAGAGAATCTGTGGGGTTTACTAAAAAGACGACTTCGGGATTCATATGACTCCGAACCAACTTCAATCACAGATTTGTATAATAGAATTCAAGAACAGTGAGAACAAATATCTCGGGATTATTGCAAAAAGTTAGTAGAAAGTATGCCAAAGCGGATTAGTGCAGTTTTACAAGCAAAAGGGTTGTGGACCAAATATTAAAAATAAATAATATATTAAATATTGCCAAGTATTGGACGTGGTGCAAAACCGAGTCAATCTATTTTTTTTGCCATCGCTAAACGAGGAGACATTAATTATTGAAAAAAATTTCTCAAGTTACTTCTAACTATGATAAAAGTAATTATAATGTTAATTTTTTGTTATTCTTCTATATTCCTAACAATAAATAATGATTTATGCAAAACTTGTGGTTATTGGTTCAGTTATGCTGCTTATTGTACGTTTCTTGCACATTCCTATTAATTCCGTGCAGATGAGGTTTATCAGACTGCGCTTAACAGTTACGAGGCTGACAGTAGCACGTGAGTTTGTGATCGATTCCAGCATTACGTGAGCTACGCTGGCCTTCCACGCCACCGGAGCTTGCATACCAATTCTCGAAAGTCCTCGCCCAACTATCCTTTTCATACAAATGCACATAATCCTCTGGCCTGACCTCGGCTATCACCATGTCTGGAGCTCGAGCCTGCCTAGAGGCTTCACTGATGAGTCCGCTAGCAGCTCCCGGACGAAGCTTCCCTTTCCTCGTCCTTCTCTCTCTCTCTCTCTCTCTTTCCTATCATTACATCGCCATAGAGCTTTGCTATTAGCGGACACGGTGTGTTCAGCTGGAGATTAGAGTAGTCTTGATATTTTGCGAGATGATTTATGTCCTCACTTATCTTCGCGAGGAAGGAACTCGTATTAGTGCTGCAACACCGGTGTTGTGCAACTTGCAGGTACGTTAAATTCGCCTGTCCGCAAGTTCTTGTCGCAGATTCTTCGCTCGCGGATGAGGTCGCTGCGAGATGAAAGCAGGAGGAAACTGGACGATCGCAGGGTGCATTGGTTTTTCTAATTTCCAAGCAAATCTAGCCCTTTTCGGCGGGCGAGCGTCGCTGTGGACGAGAAGTATTGTCGCGCGCAGTTGAGGAAATATACGCGTTGAATGTTTGCGTTATGAAAGCTAAACTTCAAAAATACGCTTCGCTGATTATTTATTACTCTATTATTATTAAGTGAAATTACTTGCTAATTAATTTATCACTTTACGATAGGAAAATGTTCACCTCTGACACTGCGAATTTCCCCCTTTTCTCAGCGACCCGCTGTCCAACCGCGCAACATTAAAGTAAAATTAAAATTAAAATATTAACCCTTTTTAACCAGGAAATATACACGTTGAACGTTTGCGTTATAAAAGCTGAAACTTTATTTAGATGCAACAAAATTTTTTGTCAATATCCAAGAAAACGCATTTAGTTTTCCTATATTTATGTATCATTTGATTTCTATTCTTGCATTGTGCGGTATCTTTCGAAACAGTCGCCTATATGCAAAGCCGGTTTGGCCAAACAGGAAGCATAATAGTACGATGATTCTTCTTCCACGTTTGATTTTCCGAGTCGTGGAACACGCCACACAGTCTTTATTTCTTCCTGTATCACCTGGCAAAAAATATATAAAGAGCTTGTTGATTGGTCCGGTAATGCCATTGAAAAACTGAAACTCGTTCCGACTGGACCATCATCCTACACCACGAGTTTACGTTAAACGGAAGATGAGATTCATCGCTAAAGATCTACAATTTTCTTTCGTCGAAAACATAATATCGTTTGGTTTGCTATACCCATGCGTAAATGAGCGTAAGATTATCGCTTAGAAAAATAGACTTGCGTCAGTCACTTGAAAATAAGTGTCCCGAAGCTGTGAACTGATTCGGGCAGATATATCTGCCTCTCGTCCGCGAAGGGCTAGCAAGAGTTGGAAAATTACTTTCAGAGTCTTTCTCACTTTCGCAATCCTTGCGGTCGACAGTTTGGCAAATTCGGCTCCTCTGCGGGACGCAAGTTTCCTGGAACGCGCATCGCCGACAGATCCTGAAACGCCGCGAGGACATCGCCTGGTCGAGATGGACAAAGGGCGAGTCCTTTTGTCCAGGTGCCTGCGCTTCAGGTGCGACTTAATTAAACGCAACGAGCGTGGCATAAGAGCTCGTCTCTTGTCCTTTTATTTTTTCTTCCCCGATATGCTGCACCTTCCAATTCAGTCTCGAGACGTCTGATCTCGTCCGCGTACCAGACCGGACCTTTCTCATTATTTTCCATCCTCCTATTGTCGTCGCCCGACCAAACAAAAGTGCAGCCGACGCAAGGCCAGGCAAAAGGCCACAAGACGCGGTTTAATGGCTGTGGAGTGGCGCCAAATCGCGTCGCCTCGGGCTCCAGTGCACCGACTCGCCCATTCAAATGTTCGTTACCACCGCAAATCAACCGACGATATGCAAAAGCGCACTTTCCATGGCGCGTGTCTTGCAAAGCCAGCGACTTGTCGGCATCGGTCGTCTATCATATTTTTACCGGATGACGCGGTCGGAAGATTTTGGAAATCGACGAAGAGCGCGCCGAAGAACGAGCCACCTTTCGCCCATTTTCGCTCCTTCGATTCTGCCACTGAATTTCCTTCCAAGTAACAGCTCACGACGAGACATCGAACGTAGTAAATTTTCAAGTTTAATTACGGGAGACCAGAGCCGGCAATTACGTTAGAAGCTGCCTTATTCGAACACCCATTAGTCTAATATCCGCACGCTGTATTATTCGAGCGTTGTATTATCCGGACGTGATATTTCGTCGAGTAACGGATCACGTTGGCGCTTGAAACGAGTTTCGTTAGTGTTCACGCGCAATGTACAGGGTGGTTGGTAACTGGCGGTACAAAAGAAGTGGAAAATATAGAATAAAAAAAAGAATAAAAAAATATAGAATAAAAAAGTCGGATAGTAAGTTAATAGGTAGGAAGACACTTCGGTCACATTGCAAGTGTTTAGCAACATAACGTCAATCGAGACAATGATCTACAGTGAGATCCGTTACAACGAGACGCGATAAAGCGCACGCGTAGCGAGCGAAAAATTCAAAGTCGATTTTCTCGAAAACAAAGCCTCGAACGAAAAATTTTTATTCTGTATTTTCCACTTCTTTTTTCGCGTAGAATCGCCCCCTTTCCGCTTGTACCACCAGTTACCAACCACCCTGTATAATTCTGTCTCTCATCATCACTCTACGTAATTACGTGTAATTCTTCTCATTCGACAGAGTGAATTTTAACCACGAGGACTTAGTACGAAACTAACAGCGCTGTAACTGTCGAAAGGACGCACGACGTAATCGAAAGATCTGGAAAGTGGCGTGGGCGCGACGCAATCGAAAAATGAAATGCCCGGCGATGGGAAAGCCGCGAACTCGGACGTCGAAAACGAAAACGCGATGGCGAAAATGACCTAAAGCGCGCAATATCTCGGGTGCTGGAAACAGTAGAAGAATCTTAAACATAGCGACGCAACAAAATAGCGTCGTTGCGATGAAGACGACACAGGATCAGTGTATGTGTGTGTGTGTGTGTGTGTGTGTGTGTGTTGGAACGATGAGATGTGAATTCGACGCTTCGGCTTTGTCCGAGACTTTGCTTGAAGACATGCAGCGTCTCTCGCGTCGTTGCTTGCATGCAGCGCCTTTTAGGAGAAGAGATAAAGCGACGAGCACCGTTGGGTGAAGACGAGCCGGCGTGCGAGGGTTAAAGAAAAAGTGTGAATGGATATCCAACTTTGCGCGAACTAAATCGGAAGTGTGCTTCTTGATACAATCTAGGAAAAGAGTGTGAAGCGTTGGGAGGGACATTTCGTGTTCCATTTTCTCCTACGTTGTATTGGTGTGGAGGAGCGATGGTGTGATTCACATTGCTGCGTGGAAAATTTTACAGGTGTCTGACTTTTGTAACCTAAGTAACTGTTGTAACTTAAAATACTTTTTTTTTTTTAAGGAAGAAACGTCTGTATCTATGACAGACATTGGCTTATTTCGTGTTCCGTGGAGTGAAACTAATCGCTCGTTGCCTCGCAGCCCTCGAGTAGACGATAAAAGCGGAAGAAAAGTAAATTGCATCGCATCGTGTAACGCGCTGTCGAGATAACCGATAACATTTCTTTCAACTTTGTATTTTATCGTTGCACGTAACGTAATTAAAGGACAATATTGATTCCATGGAATAAGCAAAGGCTGTTTACGCGTTGCACCGTGTAATTACCTGTTAATTTGTAGAATTCGTTTGACGCAGCGCGCAGCTTCCATGATATTTTATAATTGAGTAGCTAATTATCGCGATATCATTCGCCAACGTATTTTCCTTTTATTTTTAAAACGTCGTCTCGTTTAATCGCCACTTTCCTTCGATTAGGTTCTTCCCTACTGAAGGAAATCTGTTTTCATTACTTTGAAACTCGCGTTACTTTCGTTAGATCAACTTCTCTGTCGTAACAGCGCCCTTCTTCTTTCTTAAAACATATTATTTAACACTTTTCGAAATACGTTCAGATATTTCAAGTACCCAGTGTTCTCTGCGTTGAATTACAGCTACATCGTGTGGGCCATTATATAAAGCAACGACCAAACATTGTAAATGGAACCAGGGAAAGCAAAGATGAAAGAAAGAAGCCGCTGGAACTTGAGCTTTGAAGTGGTACATAGGACATTTTGCTTAAAGTTTCATCATCTTTTAACATTCCACCTTTTCTAAATGCATTTTAATACACTACATGCATCTGCATTTGAAATCTGCGTGGGCTATTAGGAAATATTGGCTACACATGTTAGATCAAAGGAAAAAAAAAAACAGAGATGAAGGAAGAGAAGCTACTAAAATTTGAGCTTTGAATCGGCGGATGGGAGGTTTTAATTAAACGAGACAAGACGCTTAAAAATGTCTTCCTCTTCCTTTAAAATTGCGCCAGCTATCGCAAAACATCGGCTGCGTATATTTGATCGAACGAATAAAAGCGAAGATGGACAAAAACGCTGCTAAAGCTTCAGCTTTGACACGGTACACGGGAAGTTTTAATTAAACAGTACAAGACGCTTGAAAATTTCTCCCTTTTCCAAATGCATCTCCGTTTTAAAATCGAGCGAGCTCTCGCAAAATATTGGCCGCGTGCATTAAGTCGGACGAGGAGAAACAAAGACGGACAAAGACGCTGCTACAACTTCAGCTTCGAAACGGTAGGCGGGATATTTTAATTAAACAGGACGAGAAGCTTTAAAATTTCATCCTTTTTTAAATTTCATCCTTTTTAGAATGCATCTCCACTTTGCGATTGAGCGAGCTCTGGCGAAATATTGGCTGCGTATATTAAATCGGACGAAGAAAGATAAAGATGGACGAAGAAGCTGTTGAAGCTTCAGCTCTGAAGCGGTAGGTCGGACGTCCTAACTCATCCTCCTCCTCATCCTTAAAAATCTCTCTCTTCTCTGTCAGTAACGTAGCCACGCGCATATCCGCCAGAAAATTTCTCGCACTATTGCGACTATTACGTCGGAGTCACGGAACTCGACTGCACAAAAGTCTCCAGCGAACGTCGTACTTGTCCAAAGTATTCCACTCAATAGCACGACACTGTTCACTTGCGCGTTGCCTGTCAAAGTTTCAATCTGCACGACAGGCAAACCGGCGCGAATATCAGGAGGATCGTCGAGCTATTTGCGATTGTAGCCGGCGAAGAAAGACACTTTTGCGGATGGGGAGCCTCGGCCATCCGGCGGAAGATCATCTTCGTGGCTTCCCGTGATCCGCTTCAGTGGAACATGGACAGAATCTTCTCGCTCTTCGTCTTCCTTTGCCTGGCCTCGTGTCAGAAAGCGGAGACACGCGCGAAAGTGTCGTTAGCCGCGTGCAAGAGAATATTCTCGGGAATCCTCTTTTCATCTCGCTCGTTCGTTGCTACCCGTTGTTCGCGGCGTGCTCGGACGCCTCGAAAGGAAACCGGCCAACGAAACGACGTCGAGCACCTAATCCTGTTAAAGGAAAGCGGCTTGCATCGTCTTCGTTCAACGGCGAGAAGAGTTTGCGATGAAAAAAAAGCCACTTTGACGTGGTCCCGCTACGACCCAGCTCCTCCATTTGTTTGGATTTTTCGCCCAGAGAATGCTGAATCAGTTTGAGGCTGACTGCGCGGTTTATCTCGGCTGAAGCCTGTTCAGCCGCAGCACCGGCGAGAAAATCGTACTTTCCATTTGGTTTAGAAGCTGCTACGAATTGCTTGTATTCGCCAGAGTATCGTTTAAGGATTTATTGAAGCAATGTGTTTCGTTTCTGTTATCGCAGTATCCATTTCTGATACAGTAGAGTCTTGTCCGGACTAACAGGCAGACAAGATTATTTGGATAAGAAAATTTTCGGACAACAGAACAATCGCTTTTCCGATATGAAATTTGATTTATTCAAGCGCGGATTGAGACTGATCAATGGATTGTTTAAATTGATAAATTAATTTATGCGTCTCGTATCTTTTTGGATTCTGAGTCGCGTCATGTTCTCCTTTTTTTTCTACGTCGAATCATCGAAGCCCTTTTGAAATGGCGCGAACACTTCGGCAGGAGAAAGTGCCATTGTATTTTCTTCTTATTTTCATTGTATTTTAGTTTCTATTCGTATAAAATTATCGCCGCCTTCGTCGCAACGAAACCGCAATTTCCTTACATCGGCCTATTGGACGTTTTTCTGCTGTTCCCAGCATCTGAGGGATCTACGCGCTTTAGACAATTTTCTATCGCGTTCTTTATTTTTAATTTCCACCACCGCGGTTTCTCCAACGTCCTGCATTTCCGTTGATTCCGTTACACCGTTTCGAGTTTTTCAATTATCGTATTCTGTTTCCACAGATGGAGCTCTACCGGTCTCGTTCTAAATTCTTGTAACCAAAATTCGCTCTATCGAATAAGGGGAAGAATATTTCGTATTTTTTTATATGAACGCTGACAAAACATGCACATCTTTGTAACGCGTAATAAAGCGTTAGAATAGTGCAACATTGGGGTATTAAAGTTGTCGTAGAACGAGCGCTGGGACAACAGCAGCTCTACCGCATCTGTTCTTCGACGTACATAATTGGCACAGACGCATTTTGTACACGTCGAGCACAGTTTCTTCAATCAAACATCTTATATTTGCCCATAATTTCCACCGTTTCATTGGCCATCGACAAAATGCCACGTAGGCGTCACGATGCATTGAGAAGGCGGACCTATCAAGATCAAATGTTCCAGCAAATAAACGAGCGTGAGGCGATAAAATATCGGGCAAGCTGACGTCACGGATACGTCAAGCCAAGTAATCCGTTCTTCTATCCTCCTTAAAACTGGCCGAGAAAAATGAAAGTAAATTGCGAGCGGAGCAGCGGCAATTTACCACGGGCCATAGTCAGAGCCCTTTAAATACGCTTCACGCTAACAGAGCTTATGGCGGCACGCTTGTTCGTTCATTGGACAGCGGGTTCGGGACGCGGGAGTGGCTCAAGTGGAAGTTTTCAGCACGCGATAGCTTCGACTGGGAGAGTCGAGCAACGCAAAACCGCTGTCTGAAAGCAGGTTGCCGGAGGGTTGAATCTCGCCAGCATCGACTAATTGTGAAACACGGCCACGAAGCACACGGCGACTCGTTGAATTATGAAGAAACTTCGACGCTCGTTCCGCGTTCCCGAGCGAATTTCTTTCGCCACGCGATTTATGGGATATCGGTTGAGCCTGGTTTCGCGGCAAACCAGCCCCCGCTCGATCATCCAGGGGTTAATTTGTTCGTCGTAATTGCGCTGCAGATAAATGCAATGCCTGGTCTCATCTGGCGCGCCCAGGCAACCTATGATTTATGCATAATTGTATTTTCTATATTTTCCTCCCAGCGTGATTTATAATATCGCGTTCCGGCTTCTTTAGATTTTTAGCCGAGCGAATGCGCTACTTCTTCCGCTAATGCTAATTAATTTCCCTTTAATTAGCGTAGCGGAGGAAGGTTTACATGACGGTGGTTGGTGGCTGTTGAATATCGTTCGACTTATCCACGGTCTGCACTCTCTGTTGCGCAATGTCCGGGCGCTGCTGCAGTCAGAGGTACAGTTAGTTGTTAGTTGCGCTGTTTGGCGTTTCTATCAACTTAGGAAAATGATGGCGTTATTGTAATTGAAATGTAGCAGCGATCCGGCTGCTTCGCCTAAACCTGCATGTCAAATAAATATATGTGGAGGCTCCGTGGTTCTCCGCGGTTGCGTTGTGCCGATCCTCGAGGAAAAGAGAATGAATGATGAGTGATTTGTTTGGTGTTGTGTTGCTGGCGTTTCATCCCGGGACTACTGGCGGACTCGTGAGTAAGGCTATGCCAGGTAGTCCCTGCCTTAGACGCAGAGGGCGTTGTGGTATGTATCGAATGGGACCGTCGTTCGGTCGCTAGCGAGTGTGTGTCGTCGTCGTCGTGGCCCTCTGGTGGTGGTGATTAAATAGACGCTTGATCCGCCACATATATTAAGCGAAGGGACAATGGTTCTCGGAACGTCGCGTTGTCGCTATCGTAGATGAAATTTCACGCCAATGAGCGTATCTTCTGGTGTACCTCCTCGCGCATCTATCATACGTCCCTTGATCGTAGAAATCAGAAAGTCGGGAGGTGCGATTAAGCGTTTTATTATCGAATATCAAATGGACGAAAAGTGGAGAAGTTATCGTTTTGATAGCCATACTTAAATGGATCTGTATACCGGGAAAACGAACAGTGGTTCTCAAATAGGCTCAACTTTTACGACACATCATGAAGGATCGAAGAACATCGCCATCGTAGGCGAAATTTCATTATGAATTTTATATCTTGACTTTAGAAGTCAGCAAGTTAAAACAACGAAACGTCTATTGTTCACAGCGATTCCAACATCTCAACAGTTACTAGTTGCGTGTACACTCTGCATTTCACCTCGCACTTTCTATTTTCTCGGCTGAAGTATCTGTCGTTCTGCTTTGAATTTTACCTGGAAATCCGCGGAAGCTAAAATGTCCTAACTTTGGAACGGCGATAGCAGAGTCTCGTCGAACGTCTGCCAAGTGGAAGGTAACGCGTCCACCAGCAGCCAGCGTAAGGTAATTACCATAAAACGGCGGATGTTCCGGGCTGGTGTATCCGCGAGTCGCGATAATTACGTGATATCCGGCAGATTGGTGTGTCGCTTAGCTCGGTTTTGCTCCATTGGGGCTCATTTGCCGCGCCATCTCGCGCTTCCCTAAATCGACCGTTCGATTTCATCGTAATTTCCAGCAGCGAACGTAAGTATCCCGTAATTAACGTGGCCTGCTTCGCTACTAATTAAGCCCCGGCTATTGAATAATTTGCACGCGTACCATCGCTCGTCTCGTCGCCTTTAATTAACGCAACTCTTCGAGAAAATCTTGCGCTCTCGCTCGGGCCAAATAATTGCTCGATAATCGGATCAACGCGCACGTTTGATCGCTGTCGAGAGACAGAGCCCAACATCTTATGGGATTTCCTGGCACGCGAACTGATATATCGATTTGAAGAAAAACCGGAGATTTTTTAGGATTTACGACCTCTCTGTAATTTAACGTAACCAGTTTCACAGGCGTATTCAGCGTAATTACCGGAGTTGATAAACCTGTATAAATATATCAGCAATGTAGGAGATCGTTCTCAATTGCACGAGTTTGGATCGTTCTCGTTCCTGTTTGGATTCGAAAATGACGGAGTATAATTTAAGATGGATTGACGCTTAACTACGCGGACCAGTGGCCTCTGAGAGAAATGTCAATTTGCATTACAGTAATAATTTTAGTGGGGGATTTTGGAAACTTCGATATTCGAGTGTATTTAAAAAATTCAGAAAATATTCACAAGGAAACAGTAAAATTGCTGTGCCGAATTAATTTTTGTAACACGACACGGGCAAAAACATGTCGCAAATATTACCGCACATTTCTGACAAAAGATGGCACTGCGTTTACCGTGTCCGAGGAAACTATTTCGTGCGCCATGTATAGACATTCGGAGATATCTTCAAACATAACAGGGATACGATTAGTTTGCCTGGAAGAACGTAATTTTTCAGCGGGAATTAATTTGCTAATAGCAAGCGGAAATACATTCTACCAATGTCTGACTGTGACATTAGTTGAAATTAAATAATGCGTTAACCGCATCGTCTGCGTCAGCGACACTGCACAAGCGCGGCTTTGTGCCGAGGACGAAGTTACGTACCGCGTTCTAAAGCTTTATTAATTACATCGTATTCAGCGGGAAAGCTGGCTAACGCGTTTTTCCACGCGCACGATAATCGCCGATATAATCAACTCCACTGAATTTAATATTAATTACTTCAAATTGCTCTGGCCACGCGTTTAACGTGCTATTTATTCTGATATAAATTTGAACCGTTGACGAGTAAGTTTTCTCGCTCACCTAATTCCTACCTACAACCTCAAAAATTACCTTCCGATTAAGGTCAAGTACGAGCTGCGTTTAACACGATCAGACGTTTCGTAAAATGCTCTAATGTTGTTGTTCGTGCAGAAATCTCACGCCAATAGAATTTTCCATCGTGAAGGATCTTGAAATCGTATTCGCGCCCACCTCGTCGTACGAGGAGCGTTACGAGCCTGTTACATCGCCACAAGGCTTCGCCAGCCTTTGCAATCCGTCGACTATCGAAATTCTTTACGTTTTGGTTCTGCGGCGCCTAGAGCGCTACAACTCCATTTGCAGTCCCTTCCAGGTGACGCACTTAGTTTTCATTGCGAGGATTTAACATAGTCTTCAACGCCCTCTTTCTCGTAAAATGCAAATCTCGTTCGCATCGAAATTCACGTAATTCGCCTTGCTACAACGTAGATTCGTAGGTGGAGCCATATTCGCGTACGAAATTGCAGATCATTGCATCGACAGATGCGCGGAGGTTCTTCGGCCTGTTGAGCCCGCTGCTGCGAGTCTTTCGGGCGGTTGCCGATTTTCCAGGCAATTTTCCTTGCGCGAGGAAGCAATTAGAATCCTCCAGTTGGATTAATCGATTTGCGACCAATTGCCAACTTGCTCGGCCGTCGATTGCGCTTCTTGGTCGCTCGCTGCCTTTAAGAAAAATGTTAGAAACGCGATATGTAATTCATTGGTGTGTCTGTGACCTGTTATCGGTACCGCGATTATTCGCCCGCTTACATCAGTGCGCGTCTTTTTGCGTGTTTATTGTACATTTTCTCTATCAATTTGTATGAAATATTTGTATCAGGTTGTCCGGGAAGTTTCTTTCCTTCTATAAATTCATTTTGTTCTGTTTCCATTATTACGATCGTACTAATAATATGAAAAAAATATGAGAAAAATAATATGAAAGAAAAAATGTCGTGCATCGGTTGGTTCCTTGTAAAACGAAAGAAACTTTCCCGACAACCTAACGTATTATTCGCGTCAATCGCGAGATGATAATGTAATGTCACCCAAAAGCTCTTAACTCGAACAAACAATCAACCCAAGGAGATGTCGTAGATCTATCCATTGGCAAATTAGGACCACTAGACCCGTACGTGCCTTTGAGCCTAAAAGTGGTCCTTAAAACACTTCCCTGGGCTCATTGTTCGTTCCTGGAAAGCACGGAGAAAGTGGGTATTTTCTCACGAACAAGGCCACCCACGATCCACGTTTAGTAGGAGACTTCCTCCACCTATCTCCGAATAGGAATCTTTTTTTTAACCAATCAATATCTTTTAACTTTAACCCCTATTGGCCTAACGAACAATACAACCCACGAATCCGCTTTCCCCGTGCACAAGACACACCCCGTACGAACTTTCCTCCGTATGAACACGGAGTCGGAAAGTCAGTCGAATACAGTTTTTCCTACATACAAGTCTAAATAAATGGCGCTTCAGAGTAAATGAAAATAAATCTAGTCACATAACCTTCACGCTGCGAAAACAAACCTGCCCACAAGTGACAATGAACAACATTCCAATCCCAAAGAAAGAGTCGGTCAGATATGTGGGCATGATTCTGGACAGAAGAATGACATGGAACCAACACGTCATTGACAAATCGAAACAAATCAAATGAAACATAAAAAAATTCTACTGGCTCATTGGCCGACGTTCCAACTTAAGCATGCAGAGTAAGCTAATGATATATAAGGCCATATTAAAACCTGTCTGGACCTATGGAATCCAGCTATGGGGAACAGCGAGCAATTCCAACATAGAAATACTCCAACGACTACAATCTAAAACATTAAGAACATTATTAGACGCACCTTGGTACGTAACCAACGAAACAATACATGGCGACCTCAAGATATCCACAGTCAAAGAAGAAATATCCAAATTTAGCAATAGATATAGCACACGAGTTAATAACCACCTAAACCCTCTAGTTACTCAATTACTTGACATGTCGGATCAGGTTCGCAGGCTAAAAAAACATTATCCTTTAGATTTAAGCACTAGATTCAATTGGAATCAAACATGCAATAAACTCTTTATATCCATGACATTGTAATACGCCAGAAAAACTTACTTAAAATTCTTATCGAGAATTGATTGTAATTTTCATCTAAATTACTCTTTATACTCATGACATTGTAACACGCCAGAAGAATTTACTAAAAATTCTTTCATAGAATTGTTGTAATTTTCTCAAATAAATTAAAAAAAAAATTTTCCTCTAAATAAAAAAAAAACGAGTCTAAATCGGTCAGTCTGTATCCTGCAGTTCATAAAGTGTACGAATGAGCTATTACTCGTTCGAATTTTTTTAACACCTTGTCCTTTATTACGTGACAGTAACATGGACGCAGCGAAAAGACGGACTTTTCTCGCGCTTCGTAGGCGTTGGCTGCGCGCCTCCATTTCGCTGGTTCAAGCATAATTCCTCCGATAAAACACGCCAGATCTCTCTACCCGCCTTCTACTTGCGCGTTCATCCATCGCTGCAATGTTTACAGTCTCGAAGCACGCGTCGCGTCTCACTGTGCAGATGCATAAGGAACCGTCTAAAGACGCGGGCCGCTTTATGCGCAGCAACGAGCGATACACACGCCGTTGCTAATCCGTATTAATCGCCGACCATTCATTAGGAAGTCAGCGATGGGTGTCCTTGCCCGTGGAGGATGCTCGTGCTGTGTAGTCTCGCACCTGGCGCACTCTCACGATCAATCGTCCCATCCCACGCGCCTTTTACCGTAAATCTGCCGGCTAAACTGCGTGGATGCGGCCATGCAACGCAATGACCAAGTAAGCTGGAACACCAACGAAACGGCACGTATGCGTTGCAGAAAGCAATTAACAAAATACGAAATTGCAGATCATTGCATCGACAGATGCGCGGAGGTTCTTCGGCCTGTTGAGCTCGCTGCTGCGGGTCTTTCGGACGGTTGCGGATTTTCCAGGCAATTTTCCTTGCGCGAGGAAGCAATTAGAATGCTCCAGTTGGATTAATCGATTTGCGACCAATTGCCAAACTTACTCGGCCGTCGATTGCGCTTCTTGGTCGCTCGCTGCCTTTAAGAACGTTTTACACGTGCTGCCTGCATCGTTTCGAGCCAGTCGTCGGTCGCTCGTTCGATGGAATCGATGGTTTCGAAGGTGGAGCAGGGAAGGAAAAGGGCAGCGCGTCACTAAGATTTTTCGTTGCAGCCTGGACCAGGGTGGGTTAGAATCAGAATTTAACGTGATCATAATTGTTGTGGATATTGGTTAGTTCGCTTGTAAGTATATTCTTGCCCTCGGTGTCTTTATCATACGCGTGTCGCTTCGAAATTTGTCTGTTTCTTCGCATCGAAGAACCTCGCGAAACGCAACGCGGCTATGAAGAAACGTCTGAGCTTCTTAAACCGGCAACTAGTTGATTTCCAGGTTCTCGCATCGAGCGTTGTGCAAAATTTTCCAACGAGTTTTACCTTACATCAGCGACTTGCTCTTTCTCCCTCAGAACCACCCAGACGATCGTTTCAACCACGTAATCCAGACTTTACGCCTTCGTTTTTGTGATTATTGGTTACATGAATAGAGGAACGCGTGGATAAATTGTGAGATAGAAAAATATATTTAACGAAGAAGTGTATATACAAGTATGAATGTAGTTTGAGCTGGTGCAGATCCGCACGCTAGCAGTGCTACTTGGTAACTGAAAACCCCGAAGCCATCGTTGCCTGTCTATCGTCTATGGTTGTCATGTGGCTGTCTATTGTCTATGGCCTGCCATGTGGCTGTCCATCTTCTGTACACTCTCGATGGCTTCAGTGATTGAGAAAACTAAACAGAACAGACGTAGAGTTTCCTTAGAAGTGTTAACCCCTTCAACAGCCCCCCTAAAACTCTACATCTCTGCAAACGATTACCTCTTAATATCTTTTTTACTTTTCAAACCTAACTTCTGTCTTAAATATTCAAATATTAAAAAAAAAACAATTATCTCCTAATATTTTCTACCTCTTGTCGTAAATATCTGAACCTTGATTTCGTCAATGCCTTCAGAAATACATTCGCCAGCCCTCTTTCTCTGTTCCATTCAAATTAATTTATTACTAAAAAAAAACTACGAGAAGGATTTCACGTTCACCAGCTGCAGCAGCTAATTGATAATCGTTAAGGATAAAAAAGTCAGCTTTCATCATTGAGAAACGAGAATATCTTCGACAGTGAGGGAAATAAACTTCTCGTAAGATGGTCGATCTCTGTCAACCGAGAGAATAACTGGATCCGCTCCACTCGTTCGTAGCAAATGATTTCGTATCTTCGATTATCGACCGAAACTTCACCCGTCAACTTCCCACGAACACCTAAAATTCCGATGTTAATTTGACTGGAAATTGTAATTTGCTGCTCGATCAAAGCGAAGACCAGGCGGGCCCGAGTCTTCTCACGAAAATAAAGCTGCCCCAATTTCGTAATAAACCCGACTCGTGCGTCCTGCACGTGCAACGTCCTCTCGTTCGTTCAAAGGCGAGAAAAACTGAGCTATAAAAGTCGAAGGATCGTAGCAGGGTTTTGTCTGAATTATCTCCGCCCGTTTCACAACTGACGTCTGCAAGTGGGCTGCTTCGATTGCGCAGGCCGTTGAGCGACAATGGGATTCCTGAACGTAGGATAATTCAGATTTTTCGCGGAAATACGCACGTTATTTGGCGACCCCTGAAACGTTCCCGCTGCGGGATAGAGCGCGTTATGCGGCGCGTTTACGGAACCGGAAGCTTCTGAAGCCACGCGGTAGGAGTCGTTTTCGTCGAATAAATTCCGATGACTCCGGGAGACGATAAAAGTGGCATTAACGGTGTCGTTCGATCTCATCTGCGACGTGCTCGTTGTCCGCCGTCGTTGTCCGCCGTCGTCGTCCGCGCGGGATTAGCCGAGTAATCTCTGGAAGAGCTTGGAGAACGGGAGTAACGAGATCCCGGGAGGAGCGAAGACCTTTTCTCATCTTGGGAGTCTTCTGTCTTCGTGTTCCTACTCTCCTTCTCTGTCGTTTCTCCCTTCCACGCTTTTATTCTCCAGCTTTTTCTTCTTACTTTCCTTCGGTCTTACTTTCCAGAGCACAAAAAAGTTTCCGATCGGAATAAACTCTCGGCGTCTGTCTCTTTATGGCTTCTCCTGTCCACTCTTTCTCTTCCAGGTGTCTTGTTTTTTGCTTTCTCACAGGCTGCTGCTTTCTCGAGAAGAAACAGATGGAAATAGCGCTGTTGCTCGATACAGGGAAGCTCGATGCGATGCGGCGGCGGTTAAACGGCGGGATACTCGCAGCGAGTAAACGCGAATTCCGATAAATATTGAAAGTGCTTTGAAAGTTTCATTTTCGACTTGTTACGCCGCCGCTCCCGTCAATTATCATTCCAACACTCGACCTTTTCCGCTCCGCAGCACTCTCGCCAATATTTCCCGACCTTTCCTCAACTTTCGTTTTAAATAAGTTTCGCGGCGAGTTGCCTTTTAAGTGTTTAACTTCAAGTCGCTCCTTTCTTTTTTTCTATTTCAGTTCCTTACTTATCGGCTTTCCGACTCCCTTCTTTTTTCTCGCCAATAACTGTCGGCTAATTTTTCAGATAGAAACGCGTCTCGTTTCTTTCTGAAAAATTATTCTTTCTTATTTATTTGTATTTCTTTCGCGTGAAATATGTCCTGCGATTAATTGGCATTGCGAATCCCTTGATACAATGACCCGGCGGAAATAAAATGACCAGTGAATTAATCCGCAGGAAACAACAATAATCGCAAGTTAAGAGGCAGCAGCTTCTACCGCGGAAAAGAAATCCGCTTACTCTCAGCCAGCCTGCGGCAATCGGCAACGATTCCCACGAACAAAACCAATACTTTACGAAAGCTATAGAAAGTGCAGGCTCTTGAAACGTTCAGCTGCTTCGTTAGTAGCTGCTAACGCGCTCGTAAAACGCGCAGCTTACACGCTAATAAGACGTCGACTGTAGCCCGTGGATAACAAAGCTCCTGGAAAGCTGGCTTCCTAGTGGTTTTAAATAACCAACGACTTCTCAGTAATCGTCAGAAAGAGGACGGTAATCCGGATAATTCCACGACTAAGGAAATAACGAGCAACGAAAGGAAAAAAGGTGGATGTGGTCGGTTCGCAGGTCTGTGTTCCTCGTTTCGCCCTGTTACTTCCGGCTACCGCGAGCGCGCAATGAAACAAACCGCCTCGAGCAGCTTAAGTCAACGGCCGAATAAAAGTCTATTGATTTGGACGTGGCTCGTTTGATAAATCTCGATGGATCAGCGGGACAAAAAGGAGGAAAAATGTGTACGTAAAGAAGTCGTTCGATTTATTTCTTGCCTCCTTGCCATCCTCTTGTATCCTCCATACGTCCGCCGGATTATCGAGTTAATCCTGGACGCACGAAAGGAATACGAAATATGTACATATAGTTGCGTTATATGAAATATATATTTTTATTTCTCAAGGTGTTTTGTCTGTGTCAGATTATGTGTTTCCCTCTCGACTCAGAGGACTTATCGAAGTAAGGTCAATATATGTTTTTTTTACATACTCACGAAAGCCACGTTTTCTATATATCTTAAAATTTCCACGCTAGCATAATTTTAACACGAGAAATTAAATATAGCACACGCGTGCTATCTTTTTGTCTGGGAGTGTAGATGGGGCGGATGCGAGGAAAAATGTTCCACAGAGCCGATTTGCAGCGTGTCCGCCAATAGCACGATATTCCATCGAAAATTAATGGAATACGTGTCGGAGTAGGATTTTGTATTTTTCTTCCCGATAAATGCGGTCGATCCGAACGATCGCTCGGATTTGGCGAGAAATTTGCACGCGCGTTGGCTCGCGAAAGGGATTGCACGTTTTGCCGTAGGAAACTATTACGTCGTCCGGAAAGTTTCTTTCGGTTTATAGGGAAATAATGGTCGCGCAACGTTTTATATTATTTTCTCAAATTACGTATGATTCATTTTGTTGTATCAAGGTAAACATCACAACGTTCGACAGGTTAGGTTTCATGTTGGTATAAAGATGCATTGTCGTAAAAGACGTGTCTGAAAGACACTTTTCGGACAACCTGATATTAGGCACTCGTCGCGTGCAAGATATTTGGAAATTGCGTTTGATTCGCGTATTCTCGTCGCAAACTCGCCAGCCTGGCCGTAAAAACCAAACACTCTCGTTTTAATCTTTTTCGGCCGAACTTATTTGTTCTTCGTTTCTTCGCTCTTTCGTCTTTTTTTTTCTTTTTTATAGTGTTCTTTGGTACATGTCGCTGGGGTCTCGGTTTCGCGGGGATCTCGTTACCCGCAGAAAGTTTCTGGCGAACTCGTTAAGCAAGTAAGAAGTTGAACGAAATTCCAGGAAAATAAGATGCGATACCCGAAAGTTTCATCCCATGAAATATCACGTATTTCCGTCATTAAAACTTCGATTCCCCGGCGCGGGCTAAGATGTCAGAGAGACATTAAATCATTCGTGGCTGAGAAATCAGGAATATCGTTTGAGCATCCAATTAGAAGCTACGAGTTTCAGGCATGTGTTATAAATAGTTCTCGCAGCGAAGAGTCGAGACGCTGCGCTTCCTTCAGGAATATTTTCTGCGGATGAACAGGGACACTCGTCCTTTTGCTTCCTTCGTTCGTACCTTCGGGCACTTTGCGTTTAAAGTGGTCGCGGCGCTCACTTAAACAGATTGGCGAGCCAAGTTTTTCTGCCAACATTTTGTTATACGAATCTACTTTCCACTTTAATAATAATATTATTTAAATATAATTATATAATATTATATAATAATTATAATAATATTTTATTAATTTTATTAATAATTAATAATTATATAATATATTAATATATTATTATATAATTATATAATTAAAATATTATATATAAATAAATATAAAAAAATAATAATATTATTTAAATTCCAATTTAATAAGCTACGCGCTTTATTTCTATTTTCGATCGATCATAGACAAGGTATAAATACAGAATTTCGAATAAATTATTCTGAGAAATAATGTCAACGTCGAAGCAACGGTTGATTTTATATTTTTAACAATAACAGGCATTTTCATTGCATTTAATGGCAATAGGGAATGTTGAGCGCAGAATCAATTTTTCGTAGGCTAAAGCGTTATTTGCTTTCTGCAAGCACCGAGTAACGTTTCGTGGCGAGACATAGAAGGGTAATGAGATCAAAGAAAGAAGAAGAACAAGAATCTAATCAAAGAAACCTACGAGAAATTATTGTGTCGGAATTAAAAGTTACTGCGAATGTCAATAAAAAGTCTTACAATTAGCGAATAGAATTATTTTATTATATTATTTTTCTTCGCCTGTAAGAGATGCTCAATGTGTCTGTTTGCAATTGGAACGCAACATCCGAAGATGTAAATTCTCTAATATGTGTGTAATTTAATTACGGATTGTCTGACGCGCTAGAATCTTCCATTCGATTAACCTACATTTGTAATTCGCGAATAAATTAGTCTCGCAAAGCATATCTTTATAATGAGCTGGAAAATTCCATTTGTCCGTAAAAGTATTAACTTTAAAACCTGCGTTAATTAAACATGTTTTATACCTTTTACCGAGTACTATAATCTCTTTAAGCAGTCTCTAAGTTACGACGCCCTGAACAGTCGTTAAATGCTTTCCGGGGGATCGTCGCGGCTACCGGGGCTGCGATTATTTTCGTTGAAAATTTCATCGGGCGCGCTTTTACGCTTATTTCTTTCAACTTTACTTCATGATATTCCAGTGACCGTAATTAACAGCAGTCAACAGCAATAACAACGACCCGATTACCGTAAGAGAATATCGATGAAATTCAGAAAAGAGGAGACACCGTCTGCAAGAAGATTAGACACTTCAGCACCTTTCGTCATATCGATTCTCGATAACACAATTCGTTTGACACGCTAGTTGCGTAGATGCGTTGGAAAGAAGAACCTGCGAAACGCGGACAAGGCAATTGGAAACACGGAACTATAAAGTTTATGAAAAGAAATTAAAATAAACAGCGAGAAAAAACATTTAACCTTCCTCGTGTGCAGACGATAAATTTTCTGAAATTTATCTACAAAAGAATCTACGTAGCTGTACAAGAAGCTCGCTGGGCGAACGAGGGTCATCGAGGCCGGTGCATAACCGCGCGCGCAATATCGCAGCCGATTTCGATAGAAATGTTCAGCCGCGATCGTCGGCATTATCTCCGTGCACAGCGCCTCGTAAACAGCCTTTCGCTATCTGCTGGGGCACGAGAAGCCCTTCCTCAAGGGCTGTTCGCACGCCCGGTATCTATCGACCTGGCGCTTCCGCTCGACGAACGATCGCGGCGCTTCAGCTTCTGCCACGAAACTGTCGCAGATACGCGAACGATATTTCCTGGCCGCTTAATGCCGCGCCTCGTCCGACCAAACGAACCTTAAAAAGCCAGCGAGGGCGAGCGTTCGCCGGAAACGCGCAGAAGATAGGGACGCGGTCGTTGGCGGATTTCGAGAGGGTGAAACGGCCCTCAGCGAAAATGTTCGACGACGTCGGGCGCCATGAGGGAACACGCGACGTGGATTGGCCGAAGTAGAAGGTGATTTTGTTTGAAGGTGAATTGTATCGTGGCGCTCGCTCTCGATGACTGCGGAAGGATTTATGACACGTGACGATGTTCTACGCGGAGTCCGGAAAATGCGTGACGAGTGCTCGTGAGGATATCGTAACGGCGGAAGAAGCTGAGAAATGTCGTTTCGGCCTTATTTCTCGCCTTATGGAGGATCCCATCTTGGTAGAAATGCACAGCGCGTTCAGGCTATTGTTAGGTTGTCGCGAAAGTTTCTTTCGTTTTACGAGAAAATAATAGATGCACACCGTTTTTTGTTTTGTATTATTTTATTGAATTTTGTAGGATCCATTTTCTTCCACTTCTGTTCTTCTCGTCATACGTAATTAAATATTTGTATGATTTGTTGATATTAACCATTTGTAAATTGAGATTTGTATTAGAAATAATATAATATTAATTTTGAAGATTAATAGTTTTTTTAACTTACAATCTTTATTAATATTATAGTTATTATATTATTATAAGTAGAATGTCCGAAGAAGAAATAAAATAATATAAAACGACAAATGTTGCGCGTCCATTATTTTCCATATAAAACGAAAGAAGCTTGTCGCACAAGCTAATACTAGCCAGCGCTCTTCTCGTGAACGACAAGTATATATAAATAAATAAATATTTATATATATATTTATATATAAATTATTTATTAACTTAAATCAATTATATATTAATTATGTTTGATATAAATGTAAATAAATTATAAATTTAATAAACACATAAATATATATATATATGATTATGTTTCCTAGGATATATTATTAAATTAATATATATCTCAGGATTAATAAATTATTATATTTCAAATAAATTTTTATTTTTTTTTATTTAATTTCTTTTCAACTCATTGCTTAAATATATATATATATTTGATTTTTAATTTTTATATTATAATTAAATATATATATATATATATATATAAAGATAGATAGGAGAGTATTGATGATAATATCTTTCTGTATCTGCTCCATCTGAAGTCGACAGTTTCTCGTCCCAAGATCTCAAACTGTCGAAAGATTGCAACAATCCTGCGGCAGTTTGCAGGAAAACAGAGAATCGTGTCGTATCGATGCACAGAGATGCTGCTGCGACCCAACATTTTTACGCAATTAACGTGTTCTTCATACATTCGTAGCCTCATTGTCGATCGTCGTAGGGTATCAAAGTCAGCGTTACGATTAAATCGCGTGAAACGATTCACATTTGAGAAATTCACGGCACGAAGTTCGGCACACGCTGTATTCTCCGTTTCATTGGTCCGAGGCGACGTCAGGCCGTGTTCGCCGTTCTCGGTTAACTATACTCACGATTTATGTCATTCGTCGGCGATTCAGAATTCGGAATTGCGTGTCCGCAGTTCGCTATACAGCGTGTTCGCTATTTCATAGCCTCCTAACCAGCACTCGTGCCTCGCGCTACACACAGCGATTTCGAGCCTTTATTACACGACTGCGATCGTAGCTTTGCAAGTTTGCCTGAGACTCGCAGCCAAGTTTCCCGGTAAACAACAAAAACGGATTGCTGTTTGCAACTGAACATCGTTGACTCGAAACTTTCTCTATGCTGCTTGGCTTTCACGAGCCTCGGTGCAATGGATTATGCTTATAGGCGAATGGAATGACGCTCTGTGTACAAATACGTTCATCGACCGGCAGCAAACGAAACAGCGATCGAGTAACGACATCGAAGTTTCTCTATGATCAACCTACATAGTGTACGAGTTTTTAATTAACTCGATTCGAACGAAATCAGGTGTTGAATTAGGTGTACGCACAGTGGCGCAGGAAAATAATATTTGAACTTTTATTATGGAAGATTTGTACGAATGCACCGTGCGAAATGATTTTATGATATATTGTATGATACATAAATTATTTTATGATATATTGTCAAATATTGATATAATTACCACGTGGAATAAAATTACATCGTTGCAATATACGCAGTGGATCGAGTGATGTTTGAAATCGTTGGAAATGAGATGTCACGGAAGTTCGAGAATCTATCTGAGCTATCTGATAACAAATGTCTGGTTGCGTATCTGCAGTATCTTCTTTGACAGCGCTACTTTTGCTTCTCTTATTATCCGCGGATCTGCAACGAGCGGATTCGTATTCCATGAGCGACAATCGAGCAGATTAACGAAATAGCCGGGCAAACTAATTAATTAAACTTAATACGATTGCCAGATAACCGAGTAAATCCTGTCGAATGGACGGTGCGCTTTCAAAGGCCAGCTGATAACCGCAAAGCTTGAATCGTCCCTTCGTCAGAGAAACGAGTCTCCAAAGGAGTGCACTGGTCAAACTGAATATGCATGGCCCGATTGATATGAATCGGCGAAATCTTCGTCCCATCCAATGAATACGAATCATCGTTGATTAAGGTTTCTCGAGCAAACCGATGACTCCGTCGGGGGAATTCGTAGAATCCACGTTCGAAAATCTATTTCTTTTTTCCTTTTACCTGTGGATGCGTCGCAGGTTTCTCGTCTGCTCGTAGTTTGAGAAGATACCATCACATTTCCATTGTATTACCATCTGACGAATTCTAAGAGCATGGCCTACGATTTTCCATTTTATTGGCGAAGAAAGCTTGAAAAAGTACTTGATTGCTGGAAACTGAGTCATGCACGTTCATTGGAGAGTGCTCTGGCATTTATATCACGTCTGTTCGATGCTGGAGAATCACGTACTTAATTGTAGACGAATATCTGTTCGAAATCGCATTTTTATAATGGAATATTAGGTTTCCATGTAATCTGAACAATGATTTGTTTTCTTTACTAAATTCCATTAATTATTTTATTAATTAATTATTTCCATTAATTATAATTTACTTTCGATTTTATATACATATATTTGTCTGTTATATGTGTTCAGTATATTCTACCGTTTTAAATTTTCGTCTTTTCCGCCGAAAATCCTTATAAAAGAAGATACGAATATGAATACTAGATCGAAATAGAACACAGTGAATATCATCTACCAAATCACTGAGATTCTTTATAAAACACTACGTATTCTCGCACCAACAGAAGTCGCTCTAAAGTATGCACCATTCATCAAAAATCGTGATATAACTCATTCAAAGATGTGTGTCGTTCAACCATGACAATCAATATCTGTGAAATTCCTTTATTTAAATACCGTCAAAATTCCTGATGAAATTATATATTTGCAGACTTAGAAAAATCAGCTTAAGCTATGCTGCAATTTAAAAACCCACGATGTCTCGGAAATCGCCTTTGACCATTAAATTAGACGCCAATTAACATTTGTATTATCATTAATATTCCTAACAAAATTATATACTTGCAGACTTAGAAAAATCAGCTTAAAGTATGCTGCAATTTAAAAACCCACAATGTACGAGTCTCGGAAATCGCCTTTGATCATTAAATTAGATGTTAATTAACATTCGTATTATCATTAATATTCCTAACAAAATTATATACTTGCAGACTTAGAAAAATCAGCTTAAGGTATGCTGCAATTTAAAAACCCACGACGCACGAGTCTCGGAAATCACTCTTGAAGAATGAAATCAGACGCAATTAACATTCGCAAAACCACTAAAATTCCCGGTGGAACCACATACTTTGCATCTTAGAGAAGTCGTCGGTCTGAGGTGCGCGGCAATTTAAAAACCCACAACGTACGAGTCTCGGAAATCACTCTTGACGATTGAACTCAGACGCTAATTAACATCTGTAAAAGCAGTAAAATTGCCTGCACTCACATTCGCAAAGATCGTAGCAAAGGCACAGGCCATCTGCGGCTAAACCCAGCGCCACATCCGAGGCTCGCCCCTGGGATCAAATAACAGTTGAACATCCGGCAGCAAGAAGGCAACCGAGCAAAACAGAGGCGGCTAACACGTTGGCAACAAAAGGAGCCGGCCCATTAAGTAACCAGAATTTCTCGACAAAATACTCGCCGGTGCACGGGATCTCTGTGCAGCCACGGTAAACATCGCGCGCTCAGCCTCTGTCGGCGTGTAAGCTCTGAAGGTCAGAATTCACGGGAGAAAACGAGCGGAAGCTTTTCCCAAGGAACAAAGGAAGTGCCTTTTCAGTTAAACGGTCGGCGTTGGCCAGAAAGTGTCCGAGTGGCGGAGGTGGCACGGCCGCAACGGTGCATGGGCTGGTAAAACGGAAGCCGGGATAGCTTGGCCCAGCCGTAGCTTCCGCCGGGGGTCTGTCCTCACGTGTCGCGTCGACGTGACGCAATATACATGCTAATACGGTTGCTTTGGCCGCTGTACGAGCCACAGGGACGTCAGCAAGTGTCTTTTCAGATGGTTTCGAAGCGCCGAGGGACACGGCACACCTTTGAGCTTCCTTCGCGGTGGCCCGCTCCAACCTCCTTTGCCCGAGGCTACTCCATTAACGACACTTTGCTGATTATTCTACGTAATTGACTGGCGATTGAATGGGAATTCGCCGCCGTGTGAAATTAATTTCGTTCCGGGCTTCGAGAAGTAACTATATTCGCAGGAAGTACGCCTGTGATTTTCTGTCGTTTCGTGCAACACACGCTCGATATTCGTGCTTTGTTCTGCCGATTCTGTGTCTGCTGTTCGTGGTATTTTTAGGAAGGGAGCTACCAAATTTTTTTTTATTTTTATTTTATTTAGAGAAAATTACAATCAACTCTAAAAAAAGAAGCTACCGAATTTGTAGCTTTTTTTTTTTTTAATTTTTTTACTCGTGTCCATGGGGATATAAATTTGCGTATGCATTCGCGCTTTGATAATTTGTTTGCTGAAATTTATCTCCTTTGGAGCTGCTGCATTTTTCCATTATTTTTCATTGAAATATATTTTTAGTTGGCGTTAGGTAATTCTACTGTTAACAATGTTAGGCGAATATATTTGATGGGCTGGTAACTCTTTTGGAACTTCGTCCAGTTTTCGTTCCTTGAGGATTGATTCTACAATCTTACTGGTAGAGTCGTCGTAGAAGTTGTTCTTGAGAAAGTTGGACATTTTTATGCGTAGAACGTGTTTCAAGCTCACGACTATACGAACTTTTGCATTGTTACAGTTACGGATAAAAGTCAGCGGATAATTATCGGTATTAACTGTCGTCGTGTTATTTTACATTAGTAGATTTGCAAGTAATTTGGTCTGTTCTGTGATTATCATTATCGCATAAATTATTGTACGTTATTTGTTGTTGAAATTTAAGCTCGATTGGTTTGGTAATTAATTTCATCAGCTTGTCCGCTTTGGGATAGTTTACATTGATTTGTACGATAATGATTCGACAGTTTAACGACGAGTTTATGAATAATCGAAGTTAATAAATAACTAGATGAATAACTGTAACCTTCGACTAATATGATCACGGATAACTGCAATAGTCCCAGTTAAATAGATAATCAAATTTATCGGCTGTCTAACTTTATTTTCGTCCCCATAATTTACGCGATAAGAACAATAAATAACTTGCATCGCATGAAGTTGCGATAGTCTGCCTCAAACCTAAATTAAATTACGGCGCATCACCTGTCAGGCGATGGGTCGAACGAGGGAAATTCGGCGAATATAACATTCACAAAAATTTCACGCGATGCTATTAGCGGAATAATTTCTTCTTCCAGCTGAAAAATGGTCCTATGGGCGAAAACACCCCTCTCGACCTACCACATTGTTACAAATATTTTAGGAACAGTAGAAGACAGGAAAAAAATTAAATGAAAATTTGTGGTGATTTTTAGGACCCGCACAGTGGACGCGAGAAATTTTCCAAAACAATTTTCTTCCCAAAATGTTTCGAAATTTTTTCGAGTCTTATTCTTCGCTGTCGCGCGCATAGACAGTCTTCGAAGAGTAATGGAACTGTACGAGTACGCGAGTTGCGAGGAGAAAATTTGTGATACCCTGGAAGGCACGTTTATGGGTGTTTTCATCCCCAGGAACGTTTTTCAGCCGGAAAAAAATGATTACGTTATTAGCATCGCACGAACTACATTTGCACGAAGTTTCCAATCCGCTTGAATTTCCGAGTCGCTGAATTTGCCTTGTACAGTAGAGATTAAGGGAGGAAATTATTTTTTCCTCTGAATTTCAATAGCGTTGAAACCTAAACGTGCACGATCTGGGTCGTTCACGCGCCGAGCAAAATTTCGCTGGTGAATATCATGGGGACGAGTCTTCGTGTTTGCCGAGAACACTTTTGGCCATTTGGCTGGAAAACGAGGCGTGCAACGCAGTGAAGCGACGAAGAACCGCTGGAATCCTCTAATTGCTTTAATATCTGTAATTTGCAAATTGAATGCTTCTTCAGAAAAATACGTACCGCGATATCCACCTTTAAGCTACTTTCTACGCAAGTTTCATACTTTTTACACTTTTTATACTTAATGTGATCTGGCTTTCCCGTGGCTCCGTGTATGCATAATTACACATTTGCATTTATCTAATCGATTACGCCATAAACTGTACGGTTTTAAGGAACTTCTCACGAAGAAACAGCAGAAGCGATCGACTATATCTGCCGCGATGAAATTGATGTGTAAATGGCGTGCGTGAAACAAGCAAATAGCAACGTACGTGTAGGTAATTAAACGTAACTGCTCGTAATTTTGTTTACTGATAGGAACTTTTATTTTCTCGGGCTCTCTCTTTCTCTCGTATTTTCATCGCTATTATTAGAGTATCGTGTGTAATCACTTTTTTGCATACTTAATGGAAAAATCCATATGCTTCTGGTGAAATATCCGAAGGTAAGTCGCGACTGCCGTATCGAGTAATCGAACGGAAGAAAAAAGCAATGAAAGTACGAGAACGCCAGATACCACAGGCATTTCTCTGCTTTCTTCTTCATCTTTTTATATTCTTCGGATTCGATTGGCTTTTTAATCGTTGCCCGATGGAACTCGTGGGCGAATTTCGTTAGATTGCTAATACGGTGAATACGAAACGACGTGATAAAACGCCGGACTGCCTTCGCACGCGTTCAGTGGAACGTCGATCGCAGCAACATGATGTTATTAATACTAGAAAATTATCCTGGAACGAGGAAACTGAAATTTTCCTGGTAAGATTGGAGTGAAGATTTTTGATGTCTCAAGTTTGTGAGAGATCGTATAATTTGGTGGAAATTATAATTTCACGTTACAAGATTCTGGTGAAGCGATCGAATATTGATACCGTAATAATAGTAGTAACAAGGTAACAAAAATATAAAGCAAAGAGTATTAAGTGATAATAATACAGAACTTTCAATATTAGGAACTTTAGGAATTTTATTTGAATGTGGAAATTATAATTTCACGTTACAAAAGATTCTCGTGACGCGATTGAAGGTACTGTAATAATAATAGTTAAAGCAAAGAGTATTAATTAATAACAATATAGAACTTTCAATATTAGGAACGTCTACGTTTCTGAGTAAAACTCACATTTATTTGAAATAGAAATGTGTATCAGCCACACAGCAGACTGTGGATTCGTAAGAAATTTGAAAGTGCAAAATTGCAGGAAACTCTCGCGAATAAAATATTCAAAATGTAGTGCTTTTCAAACAATTTTCTACCGACGTGCCATTTCTTTAACTACATTTTCAAAAATACGAATTTCCATCAAAATTCGCCATCTGCCACAAGCATAAATAGTTCGCTAGGCAGTCACGGGCAACTGTTCTGCTAACTTGCCGCCTGCATATAGCGCACTATAACGTACCGTAACACATTTTTCTCGCTGGTTGCGTGTTTGTTCCATAAGCAAAGCTTAGGGATCCGGAGCTACGCCGGTGTCCGAGTATTTTCCTGACTACCAGCGACCAACGAGAGGATCGCCCCGTAGATGGTCCCGCTACTTGCCGTGGATCGTTAGGGGCCTTGGTCTTATTGGTATTTTCGCGCGAGTAACACGGAGGAATAAGCTGGCTGCCGACGCGGTAAGCCGGCGGATAATCTCGCGTACGAAGGACCGCGAAATGCGCAATTGCACCGCCTGTGGCGACTATTGAATTGATGATTTCGCCGGCCGCGCGATATCGAGACAAAAGCGCTGGTTAAAGTGTCTGAATAGCTTCATTGCTCGATCCCTCGATGGAGATTTCTTGCGCGATGATTTATGATGGATGTTTAGGTCGATTTTCCCTTGACACACGAGGCCATTGTATTTTTGATAAATGTCGGCCCGTCTAGCGCACTGGCTCGCGATATTTTCTGCGAGTGGCAGATATTCAGACACGCTGGCTTTATTTAATTTGCCAATCAAACCAGAGACCTTAGATTTGCTCTTTCTCTTTTTGACATCTAGAACGGTACAAAAGGGTCATTTTTTTTTTTTTTACTTTCTCGTAGGATATAATGACATTGTACGATGATATTGGAATTGTTTTCGTAATTGGATGTGCGGCAGATTTATTTCATTTGTGAGTTAAGCGAGATGATTTTCGAGATTGTTTCAGACGGTTGGTTTTTCGAGCTACAAACAGCCTGATTATTCGGTAAATTACAGTAGCGTTCGCGGCGCGATAATCCAATTAGAAACAGTGGCGCGGCATCAGCGTGTCGCGTTGTTAATTTAATTGTTGCCAATTAATAATCACTAATAACTGAAATAGTAATTATTATATGTACGTTAATGAGCGTAATTGATATTCAACATCGATGTTGTTCGTTAAGAAACCAAGGGAATCAAATTTTAATCACTCTTTGATTATTAATCTTGCTCGAATTGCGTAAAATCCTCGCTGAAGTAACCTGCCAATTATTTCCCTTTTTATTTCTACATTCGAACAATCTCCAGCGATATCGTACGACGTTTTAACCCGCGCGAAACATTGCTCAAAGGATAAACACAGATTCAAGCAATTCCACTGCTCTTCTTCTACGACGAACAGCAGATTATTCTATTCCGGTATTCAAAACGCAAACTATTTTGTGTCTGTGAGAACATTCGGCGTGGTGTTGCAAACGCTTTGCGTCACTGTGTACAGTAAAATACGTTAATGGGAAACATTTCTGGCGGTAATTCAGCAAAGCGAGGAGGGTAATCGGAGGGCCACCGCCGCTGTAAACTAAATGTACGTCTATGTGGCTATTTAGACAAGACTAGGTCAACACTTCGTCCTTCGTATCAATAGCAGTTGTACATCGACGCGGTGTTTAGTCGTTAATTTGCATATCTCCTGAGGTACAAGTACGTTTCGTACGAGTATTGGTCACAATAGACTCGCGTTAAGTAATTTCAGTGTGCAACCCAGCGAATTGTAAATTGCACCGCGTACACGATACTCGGCGATTTGTCGATCGATAATCAGAAGGTTTAAACGGCGATCAAATCTGCACCGAACGAGTATTTTTGCGAAGTCTTCTACTTCAAAGTAGGTTTGTATTTATTATTTAGCCAGATGTGCTGAATTAAGGTATTACGAAGAACGAAGGAGAAGTTAAATTTAAAATTGCTAAATTGCCAAGACGCTAAAGTTGAATGTAAAATAGGACAGGGTATTGGCGGGATGTTTCTGAAAATCTGTCGTGTTGTTTATCGATAAAAATGTAATTGGACGAGTATATAGGCGAGGAAAAATGGAAGGAGAATTTCTTTTCGCTGAAGATAGATACTCGAAGATGCATATTTTATCAGCTGTAACTTATTAAATACGATAGAGAGAATAGAAGAAAATTTTCTGGGAAACGCACTATTGCTGTTCCACTGCTTTTACTAATAGTAGGAAGTGTACTGTTTTTTGTTTTGTCGTAACAATAGTTTACCAACTATCGTTTATTTTGTCTGGCGCGATAATAGAATTAAACTTTCGTAGCAACACAGCAACGCCGCTTCATTGCTCTCTGCTAATAATAAAACACGCGTAACAATAGAAAATGTTTTATTTAATAGAAAAAAAGCACGCGAATATCTTCCCGTAGCTTTTCAGCGATACCGGGAACGCAGTAAAACGTACAATTAAAACTTCGTGTTTTAACAACGATTTAACAAACTGCCTGTAAATCGTTTGGAAAAGAAATAAAACTGTGTCGTTGGAGAATATTTTCAAGCTCTCAGCGCATTCTCAGGCTTTCGTGATCGAACCAACGAATCAGCAGCCGCGAACGATTCCATTTTAAGGGTCTCTCAATTTCCACGAAAAGCGTCTGTTTACATAAGGGGGGCGAGTTTAATTATCCTCGGCGAACATCAGCTGGGGGTTGCTGGCGTTTCACATTGCGATACCGTGTCGCGTGCGGCGAAAACAGCTGGCCGTTTTCGTCGATTTTTCATCGAGTCGCGCCACCAGGAATTCCAGCGCCACGAATTTCCGCGTGAAAAACTTAATTAGCGACCATCGCACCCCAAGACCACCCTCTTCTCTTTCTGCGTGCCGCTGTTGCTGTCCGCGTTGCACTCGCGTCGGACATGTGCTAACAACGCAACAAAACGACCGTTTATAATCTACCGCCAACTCTGCTGGCAGAGTGAGGCAGAAAGCTACCCCCGACCCTTGTCCGGCGCCCCACGCGGCAATTTCTCCCACCGCGCACGCCACCACTGCGGCATAAATCCCAAGCCGAGAGAATGAATAATATATTTATAATTGAAAAAATTAATGATATTTATACTTTTATATTGATTATTATGTTATAATATGTTACATATATATATAATATAAAAATAATGAATTTAATTATAATAAAGCGCACGCCACCACTGCGACATAAATCTCAAGCCGAGGGAATTAATAATATATTTATAATTGAAAAAATTAATAATATTTATACTTTTATATTGATTATTATGTTATAATATATTACATATATATATATATATATATAATATAAAAATAATAAATTTAATTATAATAAATTTTCTGTAAATATTATGTTTATAATAATATTAATTTTATTATTAGAAGTAATAAAAATTTTGTATTAATAAATAAAGTTAACAGAAAATTTTATTTCTACACTGTGTTTTCAAAACATATACTTTTTCAAGTTCATTAACTTTAGTTATTGTTTATTTTTTTAATAAAATATCTCATATATGATATATAGAGGATGTTTCTTACTTTATCAAATACATCTGCATTATCATCTACGCGTACCATTAGTTTATAAATGTTTCAAGTTCAATAAGAATTATTCAGAAGATAACAGCAATGAAGTAGAAAATACCGTGAGTCGCATCGTTCAAATGTACTGGCACTTTTCGACACAGAATCTAAACAGCGCGGTCGCGCTGCTTGCGACTCAAACGGTTAATATCGTCCGAGGTTCGCGACTTCGGCCAACAGTTGCAATTTAACCGAACGCCAACCAGTTCAGAGGTCGCGAACACAGCTATAGCTTGGCCCATTTGCGCGAACCAGCCTCTGCTCCATTTTCCCTTTTCCCTTGTGCTCCTCCTTCTCCCTACGGTTTCCCGTTTCCGCCAGACTCGGTTCTTTTTTATTTCTCGATTCGTCGTGGGTCGCGTGCCTGGCTGGCATAATTCTACGCGTTCGCTCGAAGCGACGAATCTGATTTTCCCTCTGTTTTCGTTGCTTGCCGCTTGTTCTTCGGTCGAAGGGTAAAATGGAAATGAGGGCGCGAAGCGAGGCGTCCGATGTTTGTAAAGGACGGGACACCTGGTCGGTTTTCCTTTCGTCGGTGGATCTAACGCCTTTTATGCGCGTTTGATTGTATTTAGATTTAAGGGGCTGTGCAGGGTTTGTTCTTCGAGGAACGCGAGAGTGAAATGGCAGGAAACGGGGATGGAAAGTAGCCGGCGCCTGCGATCGACGATACATCTTTTTTCAGCTTTCGTGTCGCAGTGAATTTAGTTTGTTTTGTGCGCGTGATTGCGTCAGGCGGCTATGAATGGCATTTTAAGTAGGTGGTTCGTGCTCGTCGAGTAAATCGATAAATGTCTTTGAAACCGTGCTCCGAGACCGAAATACCGCATTAAAAAAGGAGCATACTTTCCAAAGTAGAAGCTTCGTTCGTCATTTATTTCGCGATATGAAAACTCGTCGTTAGATTACAATTTTTAAGCTTCGTTTCGCAAATTCTTCCGACTTCGTGCTTCTGCTCCAACGTTTCTCAGGGACATGGCAAATTATTGGCAATATTTCTGCAAATCATTCGACGAATTTATCGTTCGGCTAATCTCGTTCTTCCAATTTCAGATTGTTAATGGAACGGATAGATATTCTCGCGATTATTCGAACGTCGTGTGTGTCATACGTTTTAAACGAAAATTACGAACGAGAAGGGCGTCCCCAAAGTCTGATTTCTGACGCAAAAGTACGTGCAAATGCAGAGGTTTCGTTTTCGAAAAAAAAAAAAAAAAAGGATAGAGTTGGAAAATTCAAGAGGGAGTCGTGTTTTAACTGAAAGCTTCCACCTTCCTGTTTCGAAATTCCTGTTTCTTTCGTATTATTAAACGTGGACAATGCCACGATGCGCTTCCTCTCGCCGCTGTTATCTTACTTCCGCGATATCGGTCTGTACGTACTATTACTCTCTTTTATGCTGCATTTAATTGAAACAGTCATTTATTTAGCTGAAACATAAATAAAGATAAGGTCGGTGCTTTTTGAGAATCTTTCGATTAACGTAACGAGCGTTGGAATTCTGAAAACCAAGTTGGTCTTCGAACTAATTTATTATGCGCCGCTTGTAACGAGTTACGTGTATTTTTGAAACTTTCGAAAGCTGAAACAATGTTAGCTTTGAATTCTTCAACGCTGTTACCATCCTCGAGGCACACTTTGGATTTAATAATACAAACACGAGTAGAAAGAGAAGTTTCGCAGCTCAAAACTTGCAGTTAGCGCGCATTTTTTTTTTTTTTTTTTTTTTTTTTTTAACGAACACTTCAATGAAAAAATGTTATTCTCTGCTTATTTTTGCACGTACAATCACCAGCTGGCCTGTTGTGCCACGACTTTCGGGACACCCTGTACCTGTACATAGGTACACAGCTGTGCCTTCATAGCATCTGACCTCAAATATGCATACATACACATATACATAAAAGAAATAAAAAGGAAGAACGACAGAACGTAAACGGAACACTACACAACATCGGAAAACAAAAATGAATTATTCGTAACGAGCAGCGTATGAATATCAGACGTGAAGGAAATTCCATCGAATCGTAGCCGATCGTTTTACAGCTTCCCGTACAAGCTACGTGATTTTTCCTCCCACGCTGAAGGCAATAAACTCACGAGAACGACAAGTTTCGATATCGTCGCTCTCACAATTATTAAATACGCTCAGGTGTCATGGAAAAATAATTTCCCGTACATATTTGTATTTTCACCTTGCCGCGTATGAACATCAGACGCATGAAAGAAATTCCATCGAATCGTAGCCGATCGTTTTACAGCTTCCCGTACAAGCTACGTGATTTTTCTTCCCACGCAGAAGGCAACAAACATAGGAGAACGACAAGTTTCGATATCGTCGCTCTCACAATTATTAAATACTATTATTATACTATTATTGATATATAATATTATTAAATATTCCTGTACATATTTGTACTTTCACTTTCACATATTTGTACTTTCATTTGTTTCTTATTATAATTACTTCTACCTATTATATCCAAGTGCACATTACAACCTGTCTGTTACATTATCGAACCCTTGTCAATAACCGATCTTTCGCATCTTCCACGTATCTACGCGCGTTTCCATGAAACGTTCGTTCAGCGAAATAGCAACCGAATAGACCTGAGCGGGTGGAGGGGAGGAAACAGAGCAGAGACGTTTCCAGAGTTCGTGTGCGAACGTACAACGATTTTTAAGACGAACGCCGAATAAATTACACCAGCTGATTACCATATGGAACGGAAAGTTGGCGGGCATTGTAGGTTTTTGCACAATGCGTCTTCATTGGAAACAAATGTGGACACAAAAGGGATGAATTACGGCCGGTCAGCACTGTCGCGCGGCTTTTGAATTTCCAGCTTGAATTCCGCCGCATGCATCGAGCCGGCTCAGCCTTTGTACTTTAAATTGTCCTGCTGTGCCCCTGCGTTCGCGTCTCTGTATCAGGCGGCTGAATTAAATGAACCTTCCGAATCGCGCATCATTTGCATCTCTAATAACGCGTTAGGTTTCGCACGCTGGAAAACACGCGCACCGGGAAAAATGATCGATGGCGATAATTTCCTGTCTGAAAGTGGCAAAGTACTCGAACGGTTCGTTCCCTTCACGTTTTCTTCGACGACCTTCCGCTGTCGCTTGCTGGTCTCTGCAGTCATTTTCGGAAGAGAGAATCGGTCCTGTTCGCATCGAAGGCGGACGAGAATCATCGCATTTGCTGTCCCGTGAAATATTGTGGAACAGCAGCGAAAAATTTGGCCGACTGTCATAACTTAGCTGGCATCAGCTAAGGTCTGTATCGAGGGGAATCTGCATGCCACGGGGAAGAAGAATTAATCAGACGAGCGAGCTGCGATTTATCTCACTGCACGCGTTGCCTCATGGAGGAACTGAGATTAGAAAGGATGCAAGCAATTTACCGATTAATCTCTCCGTCGGCGTTACTTGAAATTTCTCGCATTATTTATCGACTTTAGTTTCGCCCTTAAATCATTGTCCGCAATCCCGCTTGTAACAGCGACTAACCAACGTAATTGCAACATTGCAGCGAGCCGCTATGTATCGCTCGGAGAAATAGGGAAAACCCTTGTTATCCTTGCAGACGTAAAATTTACTGCAGCGTATATACATGGTGGTTGGTAACTGGTGGTACAAGCGGAAAGGGGGTGATTCTACGCGAAAAAATAAGTCGAAAATATAGAATGAAAAAGTAGAATAAAAAAAAATAGAATAAAAAAGTCTGATAGTAAGTTAATAGGCAGGAAAACACTTCGGTCACATTGGAAGTGTTTAACAACGTAACGTCAATCGAGACAATGATCTACAGTGAGATCCGTTAGAACGAGACGCGATAAAGTGCACGCGTACCGAGCGAAAATTCAAGATCGATTTTCTCGAAAGCAAAGCCTCGAACTAAAAACTTTTATTCCACATTTTCGACTTCTTTTTTCGCGTAGAATCGCCCCCTTTCCGCTTGTACCACCAGTTACTAACCACCTTGTATATATTTTTCTTTATTTTCCTTTGAGTAATGTACTGCCGCTGTTACCACGATATTCCGCCGCTCTTGTACATTTCCCGAAACTATAGTTCATTAAAAGCTGGAACATCTACCAGGTATTTTCCGATTGAAATTTTGCTACAATTTTGCTTGGGATGTTGTTTTAGTAACAGCCGTCGTCGCTAGGTTATTTTTATGGCACTGCATCGTTTAGTTTTCGAATCGAATTATACGAGAGTTAAAAGTAAAGAAGTAAAATCGAGTTACGCTTATCGCGTTTCGCGTTTCCACGATATCTCGCGTCGTATCTTATATTATACATTTCATTCTGACGCCGTAGGAATTTTCTAAAAATATCCGCAATAACTGTAATGGAAGTCCACGCCATTTTTGTTCTACTTTTATTCTTCAAGGCCCAACGATAGATTAATCGCGTGTCAACGATAATTGCAGGATGAACGAACTAATTCTTGTGTCTACGCTAATGGCAATAATCGAAGAGATTAATCAAAATCTTTGACAAACGTTCTAACAATCCAAAGTACATTCGTGACACGATTAATTACGGCTGGATATTAGCATCCTTTTGCGGTAGCACGTGGCAACCAATTACGATCATCAGATTATCGCCGATGGAACGACCGAATTCCCAGTACGTGCAGTGTATCGTGAAACGAGAATAACTGCCACGATCATAATTTTTCGTTGCTTTGGTCACGTAGAATACGTTTAACCTTCGTATCTGTCAATTAGAAATTTCTCACGCTAACGCAACTCGCGCCCCCTTCGAGCGCTGCGTTAACATCGCAAGGGTAGGTTGTCCGGAAAGTTTCCTTATTACGACATTTTTCGCCTTCTATTATTTTACTGAATCACGCGTGATCCATTTTATTCCGTTTCTATGATTACAATCGTACGTAATTCGATAAAATAATACGAAAGAAAAAATGTCGTGCAACTTCGTTTCCTTATCAAATGGAAGAATCTTTCCGGACGATCCGATACTTCCAATTGCGTTTAATCCTTAAAGTACGATATATTCGTTAATACAATTCTCCGCGCTGACGTACAATTTGCTGAATCGCGATCAGACGATCGACGCTCGATCATCCGCGGACGCTGGAGTTTTAAATTCGCTCGAAACGCACGACGTACGGATGTCTAATCGCTGAGTGAATTCTACAGCCAACAGACTCTTCTAAACGTCGCACGCGTTCACGAAATTGGCCACTTCTCATGCAACGATCCGAACAACGTGTGGAAACTTGATACAGGGAAGTCCGGCTGTTTCGTCGTGTCATGAAAATGCTTTGCTTCGTCCTACTGTTAACTAGGAACTAACCGTTGACAAAGGAAATGCAGATAAATAAAGAAACTCACGTGACGCTGGCTCGGGTGTGCGATACACCGAGCGGAATGCATTAACGAGAGCTACTACGATCTACTGATCAACACTAGCGATACGTCTACCTAGGCCGGACTACATTATCGTGGTCCCTTAGCTTAGTAATTAGCGTGACTCACTGTATTCCCACGCCCAGTAATCACCAGCACCCGCCGTAGGCAGCACCGTGCTCCATGCTTCTATGTGTAAACAGAAAGAAGGAGAGAAAGAAAGTAAAAAACTGAACCATGCTTGGTGGACGAAGGAAATTACCGCAACGGCCCTGGCGGCTGCATCGAAACGTTTCATTCGAGCCGAGGCGAATGATAACTACGAGAAGAAACAGTGGAAGGTTTAGATCGCGCGGCAAGTCCGAGCAGATTTTATTTAGTAAATAAATTCAGTAAATTGCTTGAAACCAGCTACTTGGGTAAGTAGAAATTATCAGACAGCTTCGGTCGTGTAGTTACAAGTACTTGCCTCGTGATTCTTTCTCGGTAGCTCTCGTTGCATATCACAGGGTGTAAAATTTTGTATTGGTATTTGCCGAAATTCGTACGCACTTAGTTTTTGCGACTTAGGCTTAACGCTAAACCTACCTCGGCGGTCAGATTGACCGCTTTTTAATTTCTACAAATTTGACCGTATTTAAACGTTCAGATCGCTTGCTGATCTGTGATTTTTCATAAAATATGCGTACAATGTATTCTTCGGTGTTTATTTCTAGTTTGCTTTTTTTTCTAAGAAAAATTAGTGGTCTGTTCTGCCTATGTCGAGCGGTCAATAAGTATACAAAAGTGTCGGTAGGTTTAGTGTTAAAAGTTAAAATTAAAGACTGCGGTTTGTCACGAATTAACATTAAAATTGCAGTTAGGCGGATCAGCTTGCACAAAGAAGTAGTATATTCGCCTTGATAATTTGCCGCAGGAAACAGTAATCGCTTAAACGACGATACGTTGCCAGGCTGGTAAAGTCTGACGATGAAACGTGACTATTTTAGCTGAATTAATCGAATGTTTACAGCCGGCAATTACATCGTGATCGGATTGGCGAACCGGGACTAAACACCACAATTAACTAAGTGATCTATTGAAAATCAGTATGGTTAGCCTTCCGAATGTACGCGATACGTTCGTATCGTGATACGTACGCAAGCATTGTCCGCTGAATTTCATGTGAACTGATTAAAATACACTAGCAATATTTCTTCAAGCAGTTAGTTTTCTCGCGAGTATACTCTTCACGAGGAAGCGGCGATATTCTGCGTCACGACGAGCTCCGTCGGTAATCAAATTAAAAAATAAAACACTCGTTGCATTATAATTCAATTCCATATCGTAACAGCCGCACACGCTTTTCGGAGCTTTCGAAGAGGTCGGTAACAGCTGACTGACGTAACTAAAAACACTCGAAGATAGTGTAACGGAATTTGCGAAAATACAGAATGTTGTATTAAATAATAATATTCATATTAAAAACTAAATATTAAATATAGATTAAATTTATATTATAATTAAGTGGATATTAAGAAACAAAAACACGATGCCGAAAATCATCCGGAGCACGTAAACCGGAAACACGGAACCTTAAACACACAGAGACGCAGTGAAACGGTTTCGATCGGCGCAACGCGAAGCTACGTTTCCACTGTCAGAAATTAGACTAATCGCGACATCTCCCTATTAGGCAATAAGTTAGATCAGAAATGACCACGTGATTTGTTTATTCCCGTGGTGTTTCTGTGCCTTCCTCGATCGTCTCGTCCTTCTTCGTCAGACAGCCGATCGGTGAACACGTAAGTATTTAACGAACCAACCTCGCTTCTTCCTTCTTAAGTATATTTCTATACGACGTGTTCCGCGAAATCTCGCCACTCGAAATACTTTGTTATCTCAAAAAATACGAGAACGTCTGGAATAAAAGTCGCAGGCTCTGGCGTGTTTCATCGATTTAGCAGATATTTTAAGTGGAACTTGTGATACTTAACGTATCAAGGCGAAGCCTGTGAAATTCTTGTGTTTACCTTCTCGTCTTACGTTTGCCTTTCACGCGTTAACCGTGACAAGTTCGAATTGAAATATCTGCCAAACCGATGGTTTTTCCACGAGAATAGGCGCGAATACCTTTTTGCGAAAAATGAAATGAAAAATACCGAGATGGGTCGATTAACGTATTTCAAAGATACGGTTCCATTGGAAAAAAGAAACGAAAGTGCCTTTTGTACTCTCTGTACGGTTCAGTGCGACTCGTCGAGAAGCCGCTACGCCCTATGGGATATTTCGTGTTTTTTTAAATTCTGTAATTTTCCTTGCGAACATTTTCGCGTATTCTTCGAATTAACGAAGACATTTCGACCGGACAGAGTTCGCGAGACACACCGTATACACGCACGCGTACTATACTTTGTCGAAAAAAGTATACGACGCGCTGCTGATTTGTTGACATCCGCAACCTACTCGCGACCTACAGAAATCAAATTCTTTTGAAGATTTTCTCACGTGTAACCGTAGAAATCACACGAATTCTTTTCAAGATCTTCTCGTATGTAATTTTAGAAATCTCAATAATGTCGAGCGGAATGGATAAAGCAGGAGCCGCGCGTGGTAAGTGTGTTATTAACATTCTACCATTGGAAATGTTAAACGATCAATTTAGATGGAAATACGAGTGAAGCGTATCGAGTCTGGTTTCATCGTGTTGTGGAGCAACGTGTTTTCAAAATCGCTGACCTTTCTGAAATATTTACACGTTGGCGAGAGAAGCATGACCTATCGAAAATAGATGTCTCGTCTTATTTTCATTTCTTTCCTTTTTTTTTTTTTTTTATGCTAACGTGTCGTAAATTTTAATTCGAATTGTGTATTTTTTCCTCAGTTCAGAAACGCACGAAACAGGGTATACGATCCAAATCAGAAGATATAGACGATAATAGGATTATGAAAGACACGCTAGCAAGAAAATTATCGGAAATGGAGGCGTTGCACCAAGCGATTTGCGAAGAACAGCAACGCTTGGCGGAAGAGAACATAAAATTGACCCAAGATATGGCTTTATTGAAAGAGGAGTGTATGAAAAATGTTGCCGAGAAAGATCAGGTTAATATACACTTTACGGTGAATCTGTGGCAGGGCAAATTTTAATCAGCACTGAAATTTGAAAATCGCCTTTACAGGAAATCGAAGACTTGAGGAAAGAGATCTCTGCACACTGCAATAAATTGGAAGGCAATCTTAGTGACGTTCAAGAATTAGTTAGAAACAATAAAGAGCTGAAACAGAGAAACAAAGAAATGCTAGAAAGAGATGAACAATTGAACAAACAGCTTACTGAGTTACAGGATTGCTTGAGCACGAAGGACAAGGTATGTTTATACGTAGAGAGTCGATTGTTACGATGGAATCGCTAACACGTACGTTAATACGTTTTATAGATAATCAAAATGAAAACTGCGCTGATCCAATGCAAACAAAAGGATATAAAAATGCTTAAAGAACAGACTGAAAAAGTGCTGTATATATATGATGAGCACGTGAAAACCAAATTGATGACTTTAATTCAAATATGTGCCGAAATTAGCGATCAGGCAGATTTGGATAACGCGGGAACCTCGCTTTAATATTTTATTTTTGTCGCGATATTTAATAAGCAAAGGACAAAATACTTGATACTAGTCTGAAGTGGATGCGTTTAGTATATATAACGGTATTCGATGATAATAGCAGGGCCGATAATTGTCGAGTTCTCGTTAAAACGCGTCCATTAATTTATATATGTGATTATGTGCTGTCTGACATTTACTTTATTAGGTTAGTTTATTATTTCGTCAGCGTACACGGGAACATACATATTCTCTGTAAATATAATTGTTATAAAATACCGGTTTTATATCGGTCTTTTCTATCTCTTGGAACAATTTGCTAGAGAATTGTTATTAAATACAGAGATAATCTCTCTCTGCTCTTCTCTACGTCCTTCAGTCGGTGCTTTTCTCTTTCGTATCGAAAGGTTTTACATGCATATCTGCGGTTTCAATTTTTTCGAGACACCAGAGCATATGTATGAACTCTTAGACTTGTGATATTAGCCAGGGCGTAATTAGACTGTAGGATTTTTAATTAGAATTTTAACGTGACAAAACTAACGTAGCTACGCAAATGTGAAAAGTATACAAAACATTGGCTATTAATAACGTAGACAAAGTCGTTGGGAAATTCTGCTACAGAAGTTATTTAATTCTATTGTTATACCATAATTGTTAATCCGTATTCGATATTCGACTTTATACCGTATCCTATTAAAAGTGAAACTGAAATTACGGAATAAGGTTTCTGCCTAAATTTCACTCCCCACCCAGAAAGCTTCTTTACCATTTATTCAGAACTAAGTCAATTTTTTCAATCTGATAGGGTTTCTACAATTACCTTATAACAATTATAATTATTCTTGTTGTTGCAATATATGCATATATTATAACAATAACGATAATTGCTATCATAAAGTAAAGAAGTTTGGGTTCCTGAATCGATGAAGAAAGCGTTCCTAATTTCGTCTCTTTAATTTTACTTAGAAAATCTTTATATTCTTCCTCTTTCGTGCCCCTGAGATATGTTACATTACAAAACTATACACCTACGTGACGCAAATCACGCACCTATGCAAACATCGTATTGTTGAAATGTGACTTCGAATATCAAGGAAAAACGCAGTGCGCCGGAATCGTGACGAAAGGAAGCGTCACAGAAGACCGTGGAAAAAATGTTCTTTGTTTCTGCCGTCGATTAACTAGCGGCATTTCTCTTTGAAATTCCAATCGCCGCTTACAGGTGGAGCTCTTACCGAGGAAAAGATCGATCGAGAGACGAAATTAGACAGGGTGACGAAATTTGGGCCACTCGGCGTATACGAGATTTTCGAGAGAAATGATTCTGAAAATTGGTGCACTTCGCACGTACAAATCGTAATTATTTACTCGATGTTACTCGATGATAAATCGAACGTTCGCGTCATGAACACGCGATTTTCTATTTCCCGTCAGTGCTCTATCGTGCTGTTTAACACCGTGCTGTGACATTAGACTCTTTTATCTCGTATCCGAAGACCAAACGATCTCGTGAACGTACGAAACCATTCGAAGAATACTGTAGCGTTTTCCATAAAACGAATTTTATCAACTGTCGCAAATATAATTGGCCGCTTTATCACGTCCAACAGCTATGCCCGTTCGCTTTCATTTATCAAGCCATGCCCGTTTTTCCTGCCTTCTCTTACCTGTATCGGCAAAGGTGAATCATCGAAGATAAATTCATTAAACGACTGACGCAACTTGTCGGAAGTTGTAGAATGGATAGGAAGCGCGCTGGTGTTTGTAGGTGGCGTTGGCGAACGCAGAAGTGGGTCAACAATGAACGCTCTTAAGGGGGAAATACCAGGTCCGCAATTTAGTGATCTCGATGTTCGCGTTTCTCATTTACCAGCATCCCCTGATTCGTCTATCTCATTTAACTATTTCATTATGCTGACAAATGTTTTGTTAATTCGTCGCATAACGCGTGTTTGGCCTGCTTCGCGAAATCCACGTCGCCTCCGCGAGATAAAAATTTTATTATTGCGCGATTATTGCGCGAGGGAAAAAGATTAGGTCCGACATCCGCTAGCGGCGTTCGTGCGTCAAGTATAGGTTTCTGTCTTCGATTCAAATGTACACTCGCGGCGTGCAACTAGCTGAGTTCTATTATTTAAAGCAGAAGAACACACTGGCTCGCGAAAGACACTTCGAACCGTAGACAACTTTCGACGAAAAAGTTTGAACAATTCGTTGTCGGCGTTGTGTCGATGAAATTTCTAAGGTCTGAAGGTATGGGAACTGCAGGATACCGCAAATTTCGCGAAAAGAAAGTAACGAAGGAGCATATCCAGCGTTGATAATTGTAGATAAGCGTTAATACGGTGCCAATGAACGAATAAAATGGAATTTTATTTATGATCGTGGTTATTTATTAACGCCGATGATTTCATTAATAATTATTGACTGTTCTAATACGTTAGAACACCCAGAAACAGAATTAAATCGTTCTCGACGATTGCTGCGAAATATACGCTCGTACTAAATATTTTATAATCCAGATTTATTTCAGGCTTTGGCGGTACAGTCATCGACAGGCTGCGGGTATGTTTACGCATTTACGAACGATCGAAATGTGCAAAAACGTATGAAAATACAAGCAGCAATGTATGAGATGTGCAAAGTGAAGTACTGTTTGTAATAGTTGCGAGATGAGAAGATCATTCTTTAATCACGTGCACGACAATTTAAACTCCCACAAATTGAACGAGTCTGAAAAACTGAAAAAATAGTTCCAGCGATTGCCACGATCCTCGACCAGAATTATTATTACATTATTAGTATCATAAGAAACAGTCTGTGTGACGATCCCACAGCTCGCGCTTTAACTATAGTTCGTTCTATAGTCGCAGAAAATTACGAAAGCTGAAACTTGACAGAAGCTGAGACCATATCGAGCAGCTACCGGAAGATATTTCTCAGGACGCCGCTGAAACATTTTCCAGCGGTTTCTCCACACAATTTCAGCTTCCAAATTTTTCCTCGTTTCTTCAGCGGCAACCTAAAAGTATTTTCAGCAGTCGCTTAACGCGATTTCCGAGCCACCGTGCGCAATGTAAAAGCGTGTTATAATTAATCAGTAATACAACTGCAGAAATAAAGTACTCGTTGCAGCGTTAAACAGCATTCAGACGTCGATCAGAAGGAGATCGGTGGATTATGATGGTGGTAGCCTTGAGATAATCCGCACTGAATCGTTCCACGAATATGGAGATGCACGGCGTATCGCCGTATGTAGGTCGGTAATCAACAGTCTTGAGCAAGGGGTAAGCCAGCTCAGTGGAACGAAGGGGTTGTAGGTGGTAACGAAGCCGATGCTCGCACTCCTCGTTCGCCTTATTCGCCGTTTATCGCCGGCATCACGCTGCTACCATTTCCATTCCACTTCGCGAGACAATCGATCAACAGCGAGATTCATTGGCTGACGCGTTCGTAGAATCGCGCAATGGCGAGAGGAAATTGTGAAGATAGAGCTCCGCTTTGCCACACTGGCGCAACGTTTTCCCAGCCAAATGAACTACCAACTACTCGCGACTGAGAAAATCATTGTATTTGTATTTCCTTTGTTGGGCAATTAAGAAGGAACATCGAGGCGTATTTTTGAAGCGACCGCGTTGCAACCTGTGCCGCGTTTGTTCGCTGACATTTTGCGATTGATCAAACAGCTTCACAGTCGCTTCTCGCAAGCATTTCTTGTCCTTGCCGCTAACGAATCTTCCGAAGCGCCTTTGGCAGCATTTTCTAAAGTTTCGCGGGAATTTATAAATAAACAATCGAGCAGTTCTCGGGTAAAAGCAGCCGAGGGACGAAACGACGGGTCGGCAGAGTCGCTTCGCAACTTTCCATTTAACTTTTTTAGCATCGCTTTGACAAATTGATAATTAAGACTGTGGAGAAAATTAACCATTTCCCATAATATTAAATACGCGTGAACAAAAGGTACCTTCTCTTGCCATCGTTCACGAAAATGCCACGAACGTCCCGAGACAACTCACGACGCGACAAGCGACAATTTAAAAACACTTCGATTGCGCTGACCAAGCACACGAGTTAATTTCATAGAAAACGAACGATTTGATACGCAGCTTGCAAGCGACAATTTAAAAACACTTCGATTACAGTTAATCAGTCAACTTCACTTTGAATTAATGACACATTTTGAGTTAGTTTCACAGAAAACGAACGATTTAACGCGTAGCTTTTCCCTGAAAATGAAGGTTTCAGCATTCGTAGCGGAATTTTTCAACGCTACCCTTTTAGCAGCTTTCCCCTTCGACTCGATTGTCTTCTCCGGACAGAGGCGCGCTCGTTCTGCGCAATATAATGTAATTTCGCCGGTCTAATGACCACGTTCGAGCTCTGTGGCAGACTTTTGCGGCAAGAACGAGAAACGGACGATGAAATAGCGGCGGACCGCGATGGAAACAGCCAGAGAAAAACGAACTGGAGGATTTATTAGGGTCGGAATAATCAGTCCTCTTTCGGATCTGTTGCAAACACCACAGAAGAGGCGACGCCTCTCCTCCTGCAGAGCAGAAGCGCGATGAATGGAATGCGACCACGTTGCTCCGTCACGAAATTCCGCCGACCATTGCTCGTGAAATTTATTCGACGAGGAAAGTTTCGCAGGAACGATCGCTTCTTTCTGCCAGGTTACCTTTCATTTTCATGAACCGTGTCATTTGCTGGAAGAACAAGGCTCCTTTTGGGCATAGAAGCATTATCTTCCCGCGAAACTGTATCCGGTGTTCTGATATTCTGGCGAACGATATCACGCATGAAGAAACAGCTCTTCGCGAGTAGGAAGTTCAAGCTTCGTTCGATCACACTCAAGCCGAGTTGCACGAGTAGAGTGACTCACATAACTGATCAAGTGTTTGGAATATTTAAAACAACAACAAGATACAGCGACCTTTTCCGTTTGTCTACACCAAGTAATCTGCTATTTGGTAGCTTGGGTACTGAACTCTTCTTAGTTCTCGTCAGTTTGTACGTCCGAGTAGATCTAAGCATACATTATTTGAAAAATAAGAGCAATATTGCATTTGATCAGATTTCTGAGTTTTAAATTAATATTGATAAATTTCTAATAGCGATCCATATTTGTTAACTCTACTGTATATAAATATACAAGTAATGTTTACTTATTTCTAAATGTATTAAAATAAACTTCACGCGTTTCAAAAGCATATTTTATTATGTATAGTTATGAAGAGACTAGATAAAGCTAAAACAGTAGAAATCGAAAAATTATTGCAATGAGGATATTCACACCGTGAAATTGCGAAGAAGGTGCATTGTTCCTTAGGTACAATAGCAAATATACGTAAAAATTTCAATGGAACTTTATTCAAAAATTAAGGTGGACCTAAAAAAAAGTTGAGCTCTACTACGAAGCGATTAATAATTCGAAAAATACGCAGTACGTATAATATGCAGTACGTCGCACGCTTCGAGATGTAGGGAAACTCGGACTAGAATTTGCCAGGAAGTACGAGAATTTTACGGACGCTGATTGGAGCAAAGTAATATGGTCTGATGAAACTAAAATTGATTACTTCGGATCGGATGGTCGAGAATGGACATGGAGAAGTCCTGGTCACATAATGATTTGCAGCTGTATGACCAGTGAAGGCGTTGGTTGTGTTGACGAAATTGAAGGGACAATGACTGCTAAAGTCGTACATAAAAATTTTGTACGGCTTCGTTGCCAGCCGAGACTCGTTCAGCTTCTGCAGTTAGCTCGAAAGAGAAAGTGGAAATGGCAGTTGCGTTTGACCGAACACTTTTGCACGGCGGCGTGAGCTTGTCGCTGCATTGCATCGATACTTTGCATGGCGATGTAATTTCATTAGAGCCGGCTACGCTGTGAGACACTGTATGGCGGCGAGCGTGAATTAAGAATGATTTACAAGGCGAGCGTGCATTAGGTCGGCGGTAATCGCGCTATAAATTCGTGGCACGAGCGGCCGCGTATTTTATGCAACAATGAGCGCGGCGCGAAGATGGGATTAATTTAAAGCATTGATACAGTCGTGAATAATAAGTAAGCGAAGGAAGCGATAAAAGGAGCGAGGAATAAGAGACGCGGCGATTGTTCTAATCAGCCGCGGGAATTGCTCGTGAAAATCGCCAGCTTGCAAATCAAAATTGGCGCAGACAAATTTTCGTAAACCACCGAATGCAATGTCGCAAAAAAGATTTATCGCTTGTCGCTTCGTTCGTTAACAAGCTTGATAGCAACGATGCGCGATATTTTTTTCTGTGCGTATTCTTGTACATTTCTTTGTGTCTCCTACGCGTCTATGTTTCTCTGGTATATTTCTCAGTATTCTTATTTATTATTTATTTATTATTTATCTCATTTATCATAATTTAACACGTTGTATATTTTCGCTTATGTCTAACTTTTTCCTTCCTTCCTTTAATGTTTGCGAATCCAGAGCAATTCCAATTGATCGACTTCGGTTCTAAGAACGTCCCCAATGAAGTATTCTTATTTATTATTTATTTATTATATATCTCATTTATCATAATTTAACACGTTGTATATTTCCGCTTATGTCTAACTTTTTCCCTCCTTCTTTTAATAATTACGAATCTAGAGCAATTCCAATTGATCGACTTCAGTTCTAAGAACGTCCGCAGTGAAGTATTCTTATTTATTAGTTATTTATTATATATCTCATTTATCATAATTTAACACGTTGTATGTTTTCGTTTATATCTAACTTTTTTCCTCCTTCCTTTAATAATTACGAATCTAGAGCAATTCCACTTGATCGACCTCGCTTCTGAGAACGTCCAGCGACGAACTATCATCGTGACGAAGCAGCATCGACGCATTGCGTGTATACCGGGTAGTTGGAGAAATGTTTACTTGGCCTGCCCTTTCTTCATTATCGTCGGGAAGAGAAGAGCGAAAGGTTTCTTTCGTTCGCGTGCACGCGTTACTTTGTATTTTTCGCGGTTATTTTTGTCCTCTCGTAACAACATTCGAAATACCGAGAAGAAGACTTAAAAGTTAGAAATTGCCTTTCTGACACGCAATGTTGCTTAAAAAGAAAATTTCCTCCAATCTCTTCTCTCTATCCTCTCCACCGTCCCGTCTTCCTTCTGCAAACACCTGGCCGGGTACTTTGATTCTGATGATACAAAGAGCTTGGCGTAGAATTCTATCGCATTCTATTTTATTACATTTCTCCGTTCCGCTTTTCGCCTTTCCGTAAAGAATCGAGCAATCGATGGGAAACACGTCTTTGAGTGTTTTATTTCGGTAAAATGTTTCGCGCCGCGAGAAGCAGAAATTCTTTATCTTGCGTCCGACGAAAGCACCTTCTTGCTTCTGCTCTTTCCAGCGTTTTATAACGCCGAGGGTGGCCGCGCGATATTTTAGTAAAACCGTGGAAAGTTTGTCAGTTGTCAGCCGACTTTCGATATCAACGAGACAGTACTTTCTCTGCGACTTGACAATTGTTTAAATTAAACACTCTTTTGAAAGAACGCTGTCGTAAGTTAAAAGAAAACTCGCTGCCGAGTAGCGAGTTAAGGGCGCGTTTAAATGCATGAGCTTCGCAACAAGGTTTTTGCTCTCGAAATGGTCGAAATACACGCGATGCGAAACTTTCAAACGGATGCACGATTGTTTAGCAATTACGTTTGAAGATAATGGAAGAAGAACAGACCATTAACTGCGAAGAAGGTCAAAAGCTACGACACGGAATATTCGAGGGAGGAAATTTTCTCCGGCCATACGATCGTATGACATTTAATCCGCTGCATTTAGGGGAGGAATTTTATTGCTGGAAATAAATAAGTTGTACTTGGAGGTTATGCAGCGCCATACCATTACCAACTGCAATTGTAAAACGTGTACTTGTTCGCAAAATTTGTCACGTCGAAAGTTGACGAAAGTGTGCAACGATCGCAGATTACGTTAAAATTATTTTCATTTAGGTATCTCGATATGTTCGACGAAAATACGTTATCCGCTTACCTGGTGAACTGAAAGTTCAAGAAGATTATACCAGTTGATGGAAAACGAATAAAACGCTGGATGTATCGTTGTATTTTCAACTTTCTACTTGGAAGAACGAGGGAAAATTCGAGTGTCGTAAGGAGAAGGTAGAGCTAATTGCGAGGAAGTTAATTTTCCGCGACCGAATCGCGAGTCTCGATCAGCTGTTTCATATCGCTTTTTCAAATCACGAGAGCCTTACTACGCTTTTGCCGCATATTCGCTCCTTATCACAGCGTGCTTCGCAACTTTTAATCTCTCCACTTTGTTCGCCACAAACAGCCTATTAACTCCTTGAGATCCGCGATCGATCCTGCCATCGTTGAAACAATCGTCGGCCTAGCCAGACGCAAGCGAGATAAAGCGAAATTGAAATAACTTTCACCGTCTCGTTTTTCTAGCCTTTGCTGCGGTTGCAATTACTCTGTTACGAACCGGTTAAATATACGTTGCAGTTTGCAAGAGAGGCTTACAAGGAAGGACGATACAGGCGAAGCGGAGAAATATTCGTTCGATTGGGCGAAAATTCGTCAGCCTATCTCACTACGGAGCGATTTCTGTCGCGCTACGAACGTAAAAACTTTGCCGATACCCGAGACATTCGCGTGGCCAAACGTCGTACAATTAGCGAACTAATTGCAATTTCAAGTAAAACGTACAAGAGAAATTCTACCGTGATACAAATTATCGCAGCTGGTCTCACTCTTTCACGCTGGAGAGATGAGTCAGGCCAGCTTGAACCAACTTTTTTTTTATAATGTTTATTGGCCAAGGAGATGCAAATAAATGCAATTACAATTTATAAATTATATAGTAAATAACATATAATATGATATATAATAAATTTATAAATATAATAAATGCAACAAATTGCAATTTTGTTATATTCATATAAACGATGAACTACAGTTGTGGGGTGAATTAGGCGAAAGTACCGAGAAGACCCAAGTTATTTTTCAGTAATGGTCGTCAGGGTGTACATGCATTATAAGTGAATGGGAAAATTTAGCTAAAGCAACAATTAAAAAGCTATACAATTCTTTACCTAAAAGGATGGTGGAAGTGATAGAAAATAAAGGAGGTTCCACACATTATTGAAAAAATATAGTTTGGTATACATGTTATTTTTCAGTAATGGGTGTCAGGATGTACATGCATTATAAGTGAATGGGAAAATTTAGCTGAAGCAACAATTAAGAAACTATACAATTCTTTACCTAAAAGGATGGTGGAAGTGATAGAAAACAAAGGAGGTTCCACACATTATTGAAAAAATATAGTTTGGTATATATATTATTTTTCAGTAATGGGTGTCAGGATGTACATGCATTATAAGTGAATGGGAAAATTTAGCTAAAGCAACAATTAAGAAACTATACAATTCTTTACCTAAAAGGATGGTGGAAGTGATAGCAAACAAAGTAGGTTCCACACATTACTGAAAAAATATAGTTTGGTATATACATTATTTTTCAGTAATGGGTGTCAGGGTGTACATGCATTATAAGTGAATGGGAAAATTTAGCTGAACAATTAAAAAACTATACAATTCTTTACCTAAAAGAATGGTGCAAGTGATAGAAAACAAAGGAGGTTCCACACATTATTGAAAAAATATAGTTTGGTATATATATTGTTATAAGAAATACATACACTTTTGTTTCATTAAATATATAGTCGCGTTATATGAAATATATATTTTTATTTTTCAAGCGTGCTATCATTTTGTCTGTGTCAGATTATGTGTTTCCCTCTCAACTCAGAGGACTTATCGAAGTAAGGTCAATAATATTAGTAACTAAGGCCAATTTATGTTTCGTTTACATACTCACGAAAGCTACGTTTTCTATATACCTCAAAATTTCCACGCTAGAGTAATTTTAACGCTAGAAATTAAATATAGCACACGTGTGCTATCTTTTTGTCTGGGAGTGTACAAACAGTGTACTTAAGAGAAACGTCAGCAGAGATAATCTCCAACGTCACAGTGTCACAGCGAGCGCGAATATCGCTGTTTGGTCGTGCTAAAATAAGATCCTGCGATGCTACGGTGAACCAAGCTAGGTGGCCAATTTTCAGAATCGTTCGCGACATTTGGAACGCGGTGAAAATACGCCGCCGAGTATAAAAGCTGCAGATTTGTTCAAATATATTACAATGAGAGATGGATCGTCGGGTGGACTCATAGCCGTGTGCCGGCCAGCCTTTTCTTGCCCACGAAAACAAACGCGCGGCAAAGTGGACCTCGTCGATTTGGTAGCGTCTGACAGCATTAGCACGGGCGTAAGTGCACGCTGAGCCGCGGAGTTTTACTTCGCATAGTAAAACGCAATTAAAGTAAATCCCGCACGTTGGTCGTCCGCGGAGAAACACGAAATTTCGCTCACGACCTTTTAAATTTGTCGGAACGTGATCCGGCATTCCTCCGGGCTTTTTCGCGGCGCAGGAAAAACGCGTGTCTTCTTTTCTTTTTTGAGCGATTCGCGAGCGTGAATCAAATTGACCGACGTCCTTTTTCAAGTGGCGATTAAACCGCGGCTGCTTATGTTAATTCGTATGTTCGCCGAATTTATGAGCAGACGTTCGCGCGAATTGAAATTCTTGGCTGGTTCCAAAATTTTACTGAAAATTGTCGTCGCCTCCTTTCGTAAATTCTTACATCATCCGATCAATTTCCCAATTTTTGTTAATGCAAGAGCTTACAGAAAGTTAGACGAACGAATGAACGTGCAATTTTGAATTGAATTTTGAAACCGAAATAAACGTGATTTTCATTCTCTGTTAGAAACAACTGATATTTCATATGTTCCTGCAGATATTTTTATGCATTTTTGGGCGTTTCGGTTTTTGTTTTTCATAAACGCGTAAACATCCGCATTCCAATTACGAGAAATTGGAGAGACGGAATCTGAATTTGTTTAAGAAATTGGTTTGCTCTGTAAATACCGTAACGACTACTTCCCTTTCGGTATTTTCCGCGTGTTACTTCGTAGTTAAATTTTATACACACGCGTAAACATCCATAGTCTGACTGTAAATACGCAACTTTAAGAAGATTCGACGAGCGGAACAAATATTTGTTCGAACCTACAATTCTATCATCTTCTAGTCTATCGCTGGTGAAGTCTGGCGATTAATTAAATACATAATGAGATTGCTAATTATTACGGTTCATAATTAATTTTTTTAATAATTATATTGGTCAATTTTTTATAATTATTATTTGTGGTTTGGACTCGATACTTTGTGGAAATTCGTTTCTAAAATGTTTCGTATTTTTCCAACCACTTATTCACACTGTACTTTGCGCTGCGTTTGTTGCTCGCAAATCTTCTTCGATCTTCGCGTTCTCGTTCAAACTCGCACTTTACAAAAATATGAATAATCGAGAAAAATTATAAATAGCGATTGTGCTCGGTATTCACATTGCCCTATTGAACTCGAGGCTGGAAAAATTCTTACAGGCTGCATGGTATGCTGCATTATAATAATTCTAAATGCTTAATAATTCTTGATAATACTGCAGCACAACGTTAATAAGAGCATAAAAGGGCACATACTACGTATTACGTGACCAACGATTAACTGATAATCTGCAACGTATTTCTACCGCGAAATGCGTTAAGGTGTGTACACGTTGTTTCTGATAAACTTTTAATTCAATAAAAAGACCCGCGATAAATTTAATTTCGATAAAGAAAAGAGTAATCCTCTCCTGCATTGTGCGCCGAGGTACACGCAGTTTCTGATAAATTCTCAATTTCACAAAGAAGCCCGCGGTAGATTTAATCTTAGTAAAAAAACGAAATAAGCTCGTGTAATGGTACGAGTATTATACATCTTGCGCTGTATTTTCTAACAAAATTGCCAATATATCGGTACCAAAAAAAAAAAGACTCTATGTCGATCGTTTCCAACGACTAACTTTCTTCGAAATTCGTAGCAAACGCGTATCAATTATTCCCGGCAAAACAACACCGAGAAACGCCAAGAATGGAATATAAAATGAAATAGAATTATACGTTTCTTTCCATACTTAATCCCGATTCAATTTTCTGTCGACAAATTTCAAGGATTCTTTCTTGGCTGCTTACGTTGCTCTTTCGATCGAATAAACCGACAAAGCACGAGCAACTCGCGTCGTTTGTAAAAAAAAAAAAAAAGAAAAAAAAAGAAAAAATTTGCTCGATGAAACTGTTGCAAAGACCGCTCGCAAAACACATTGTAAAAAAAAAAGAAACAATTTGTTCGCTGAAACTGTTGCAAAGTCCGCTCGCAAAACACATTTACGATCTTTCGAAATCACGCTCTCCATCTTTCCTCAAAGTTCGCTCTAAAATTTATACCCTGAATTTTATCGCCGTACGATAGGACGCTCGTGTTATTTTATCGTTGCACAATGAATGAAACATCCTACGCTTGATGCGGTTAATAGCGTGCGCGGCAAAAGTCAGAGTTCACTGGGGATATCGCGTACAACGAAATTATTGCCGACGCGGTTGCAGGATTAGCGGCGAAACGAAACTCTTTCCGTCGATATTTCATTACATGCAAACTGTGTACCATTCTTCTCCGACGAAAGCTTACTTAGACCGTGACACCTAGCACTAATTGTTGACGAAGCGAATGCCGCGGAATTTCCACTGACAGAATAAAGTACACGTTGCCGTTTAATTTACATTGCGCCGCGTTGTCGACTGATCGCGTTCGTTAAACGTAACGTTATTCCTACGTAACTGAGGACTCCGGTCGAATAACGCGATTTCTCGTGGAAAAATAAGAAAACTAATTAGAACGATAATTTTGTTACTCTCGGCTTAGTTTTTTTAGTAGGAAAATCCAGTTTGAAATTCTATCGAGTGTGCTCGAGCTTGACTAATTACCACTAGATTCGTCCAAACTCGATCTACAGCTGATATATAATATATCGATTATAATATACTTAATTTTCAAGAAAGTAGACTTTGAATATGCTGAGTTAAGAATCGGTCTACTAGAACACGCGTATGATTAATTTTTAAATGTATTTTCCTTGAAAGCAAAGCGTCTCGAGGAAACATGTTGTTCCGCAATTTTTGATTTTCACACGCATGAACAACCTGCTATCGATTATTTAGTCCTATTCGGCCCGGGATTGGCCGTGTTCAAGTATACTCGATCGATTTCACTGGATTCGTCTAAACTCGACCTACAGCTGATATATCATAATTTCTTAAGGAGATAATTTTCAAGAAAGTAGAATTTCAATATGGTGAGTTAAGAATCGGTCTACTAGTACACGCACACTAGTGCACAAATAAATTTTTAAATATATTTTCCACCTGCTGTCGATTAGTTAGTCCTATCCAGTCCGGGATTGGCCACGTTCAACTCGAGCAATTTTCAAACTCGATTTTCCCGCCAACAGACCCGAGAATGAACAAGTTTTTTTATTTCATACCTTTTTTTTCCTATTTTTCTACGAGCAGTCGTACGCTGCACGCTTTGCGCGATATTCCGCGAGACCAAATCTGAGATAGCCGAAGACTAATTAATTGTTCGAGAAATTGGAAGACGCGCGCGAAAAAAGGCGTAAAATTCGACGAAAAGTGCACTCAAACGAAGGCGTTCTTTCTTAGAATTGGTGTAAATTTTCTCAAATAAATTAAAAAAAAAAAAAAAAGAAAAAAAAACGAAGGCGTCGAGCTTCGCTTTTGGAGATCGACGTTTCATATGCACCGAGCAAATAATTAAAATTCGGCCGCTTCGGCAGAACGCGCGGTGATCGATATCGTTTTAGGCGAACTCGAGCTGGCACGGCATTAACGGATTAACAGCGCGGAAAGTGTAGCGGTGTAAAAGGCTGATGGCGAAAAGAGGTCGTGTCAGTATCGCAATTAATTGGATTGTATGCGCGATGTTGCTGCTCCGCTGGCTCGTGCGAAACGCGAAATATTTCCCCGATACCGGACGTCGTACTTTTATAATAAATCATACGCCGACGAAAAATCCTATTATTAAAATTCAACGTACGAACGCCGTGAACGAAAAGCGCGGCCTGCGTTAAACGTGACTGCGCGTTTGACATTCCGTGCGTTGTATCGTCGTGTGCTATGGATACGGACACGGTCATCGCGTAATTGGAAATATTTATTAAGCATCGGGTGTACTAGAAAATTTTGTTCCGCCGTTGCTTGTTAATGCGCGCCATATGGGTTAGTCGTTTAATAATTACAACGTTGTGCGTGTTCGCATCGAATTGTAATTCTTCGTTATTATTAATACCGTCTCAATGGATAATTACAGGCAACATCGATTCACTGAATCGCATCCCATTAGCACGTAATTATCCAAGCATTCGGACGTTGCTCACATTTCCGTTTATGAATGTTTCAACTCTCCTGAAACTGTCACGTTACTCATTTCCGCATTGTTCTTTTCTCTTGCAATCTCGCGATTGAGAATTTGATCGTGATTTAATACAAACGCAGCAATGTTAACAGGCAGCTGTTGCTGCATTTTATGCGCGAAAAAGATTATCAGCAAGTCGCGAGCGAAATTAACTTGGCCGGCTAATTTACCACGCAATTCCCACTGAAGAAACAAACTATAACACGCAATGCGATTGACCCAATGCAACGCATTATCGTATCTTTCCCGATAGAGCGATACGAAGGAAGACTGTAACCTAATTAACGAAACTGCAGAGGAGACGCCTAGGACTGTGAAGTGACGTTCGAATTTTTTGAAATTCTTCAAACGTGTCCATACTTTTCGTTCAATTTGAGTTAATGTGTTAACACACGATCGAACCTGTAATCTTTCGTATTTAATGTCACGTGAGTGGTTGCTACCGACCCACATGGGTAGATGCGGCCTAAACAAATAAATAAATAAAAAGCAAAAGAAGAGATGAGGCAGAAACATGTATGAAATTTCCAAACATCAACAGTTCCAAAATTTCGCTGCAGGAAAGGTGCCTCAATCCTTCTGTAGAATTGATTGTAATTTCCTCAGAATAAAATAAAAAAAAAAAAAAAAGGAAAGGTGCCTGTCTTAAACAAATTTTCTTCCACGCCCATTCTCAACTAAATCTTCTCAACTAAACCCAATCTCAACCCAATCTCAACTAATCAACTAAAAACTTTAACACTGTAGCTACAGCAATAATTATGTGTTGATGGAAGTGATCAGTGATCGAAGACCTTCTCGACAAATTATTCCTCCTTCAAGAGATTTCAATTCCTCCTTCGACAAAAAATAAACAAGAAAAAAGGAAGAGAGATACACAGAAAGACAGAGTAGAATAAAATACTACTATCTACCACATAAAATACTATTATTACATTATACAGGGTGGTTGGTAATTGGTGGTACAAGCGGAAAGGGGGCGATTGTACGCGAAAAAAGAAATCAAAAAATAAGAATAAAAAAAATAGAATAAAAAAGTCGGATAGTAAGTTAACAGGCAAGAAAACACTTCGGTCACATTGCAAGTGTTTATCAACATAACGTCGATCGAGACAATGATCTATAGTGTAATCCGATATAACGAGACGCGATAAAGCGCACGCGTACCGAGCGAAAATCAAGGTCGATTTTCTCGAAAGCAAAGCCTCGAACGAAAAATTGTTATTCCACATTTTCGACTTCTTTTTTCGCGTAGAATCGCCCCCTTTCCGCTTGTACCACCAGTTTCCAACCACCTTGTATATTTGTATATATATCCCATATTTGTATATCTTCTGTATTTTTAGCAGCAAAAGCCCTGTTCCCGCCAAACGATACTATCGAAACTCGAAAAATAGCAGCCATTGCGCGCTATTTTCCCCCATCGAATCGTCCAATTTCTACGACTTGAATTTCCCAAATTAGTCACACTGTTCTCTTAGTCGCAGCTAACGCGGTCGCCTGCTAGGCTCGCGCTGTAGCTGTTGCACGGATCGGCACAAAAGCGAAGATCGAAAGCCGACAAACGTCGACCGTTTCCGCGAACAAGAGCCTGTGCGCGCGGCAGCAACAACGGTCGTAAACAAGGAAGCTTGCGCATGTAAAACAACCTACCTTTCTCACAATAGGCGCCCTCATAATCGCCGGACCGGCACTCGCAGAAGGGTCCACTGTCGGTGGAAATGCAGATTCCGCCGTGCTGGCAGGGATCGCGCGTTTCACAGGCATCCGTCGTATTGGCTGTCATCATGTTGCGTAAACTCTGCGACAGACAATGGAAAGAAACGTTAACGTACCGGCGGATATCAAAGGTCTCGATATCGCGCGGCCGGAAACCGACGACAAATCGATATCGAGGGTCTTTCTGCACGAAAAGAACGCTGAAAATATGCGCTGAAAAAACGGAATTCGTTTCGCTTCGTTTTTCCTTTATTTCCTCTAAGACACGCCAGAAAGACTTACTAAAAATTCTTTTAGAATTGATTGTAATTTTTCTCCAAATAAAATAAAAAAAAAAAAAAATTTCCTTTAAAGGACTGCGATTACTTTTTGTTTTCTGTTTTTTATCTTTTCTTTGCGAACTTTTGCTGATTGAGATTGGAACGGGTGGGTGTGTGTGTGTGTGTGTGCGTTTTGTTAGTTGTCATTACCGAATTCAGATTTTGAAGATTCTGCAACTTGCTGGTTGCGCGAGAGAATTTCAAGGGTTTGTCGAATTTCTCTTTCGTCCCTGTTTTTTCTTCTAAACGCTAGAATTTCATTAAGCTTGCAGAAACTGCAATGCTTGCAGCACCACTTTCGTGTATTTTCTTCTTTTTCGGACAAATTGCGTTTACGTTCCTGATTCGTGCAGTAAAATTTTATAGACCATCTGTTGTTCTAGTGCGTCTTTTGCACCACAACAAAGCAATTTTATAGATATATAATTATTTATATGTATTTATATGTATTATATTAATATTTTATTTACATTTATATGTATTTATATGTATGATATTAATATTTTATTTATATTTATATGAATTTATATGCATTATATTAATATTTTATTTATATTTATATGTATTTATATGTATTATATTAATATTTTATTTATATTTATATGTATTTATGTGTACGAATCATTTATGTTTCTTAATAACTTTGTGTTTAGGCAGCTTCTAAGCATCGTCACACGGCTTGGTCATCAATGGGGTTTAATCGGGAAGTCGAAATGGCAAATGACGTGTCAGAAACGAGGATTTCTAACAATTTCGACGATACTGCTGAATTTCCGCGTTTACAAAATTTAGAAGTCTAGAAGCAGAATAAACGATAAAAGCATAGTCTAGTTGGCGCTTGCGATCATAGCTTTATCGCGATGGCCCTAAAAGCTGAAATAAATTATTCTACAACTTGTAACTTCTTTTTCGCCGTATTCTGCACGGAATTTGCGTCCTACCTCGCTAAAAAAAAGGCCGTATCTTTATTTTCTAGCGACATTATCAGCTTACTTATTAAATCAGCTTGTTCTTTTCTATCGTTTACGACTTTAACTCCTCGATCACAAAAATGCAAAAGCAGGTGGAAAATTACTCTTGAGACCATCATTCGAATCATTCGATGCCCGAAATTTATGTCATTATCGAACGAAGCATAGAATAGGAATAAAAATGAAATACCAAGAGATTAAACAAGTCGTCCTGAATTGCTGCACTGTGATTTAGCACCCAGTTCTAGAAAAGTAACGTAGATTTCATTATATTTGATTATTATTTTGCGATGTTTTTTCTTCCCTTTTTTTTACAAATTTTTTGTTTGCGACGTCAAACAATTTTTGATTGCGAAGATTTATGACGCGTTAGATGGAACGTAGAGTTCAGTGTTGCCAATATTCGCCTGTACAAATGGCAGAAAATAAATTGATGCTTCTGCGATATTAATGCGTATTCCATAACTGTCAAAATTTTACGCACTTCTGTTTAATCGACAATCATTTAATCCAGCCCAATTAGCATCCTGTGTTCCAACAACTTATAAAATGATAATTCCACGTGTGATACGAATAATACATTACGTTCCAAAAATGTAGTTGCAACCGATATGAAAATCTCCTGTCATATTAACAAGTGCTTCTAATGAAACTAATAAATTTAACAAGATTAAATAAAATTCGAAGAAGCAGTTTACAGAAACAAGCTTTTTTTCAAGAAAGTTTCAAGAAACAGTTGGTTCCATATAATACACATACAGTGGATACAACTAATTGCATCATGAAAAATTTTTATTCTACTTTGTTTTTTTCTAACGCGGAATTTAAAAGTACGTTTCCTGTGCCACAGAACGCTATAAATATCAAATGAATCGCAACTCTACGTCATCATATAGCAGCCTGAGTCTGCTCACCTACGGCATACGGTCGCCTAGAGCCTATTAACTCAGAAACACGTTAACTCGAATCAAGAGTTTATCATTGTAACTAACGACGTTATATTTTCCGCGACAGCGAAGCATACATCGCGATTATACGAACACTTGCACCTTATGTGAGAAAGTTGTTGTTAATAAACTGTATAATTAGCTGTTACCACAGTGATATATCATTTGAACTACCTCTATTTTCTTAACCGAAATATCTTGGCTCACTTCGCGTCGTCGGTCATCAGATCGTAACGACTCATCGCGAACGCGTCTCCGCGCGAAACGGTCGAACACCAACTGTCCTAACACCCTCGAACGTACACGCGCACGTTCGCTGCGACGATTGGAAGATCCCGCAAAACTGAAACTCATCTCGGGACGAAATCACGCAGCGCTTAATCTTCCTTCTAACGAGATTAAAAAAGCCTCAGCAAGCGAGTGACCTCGTCTCAGCGCGAAATCCATCACCTCTGCGACACTGCGAGCCAGCGCGTTTCAAATCGCCGCGATAACACGCGCGGCAGAGCAGCGTTTCGCGATCGGGATCGCCATGGTGTCTGTCAAAGGCTCTTCCATCTCGATTCTTCGTCATCGCCAAAATGGCCACGGGCCAACGACCAAACGATCCGCGTAATGGACGATTTCGACGTAACGTAATGGACCAGGCCAACGCGTTGACCTGATAACCTGATACGTGCGGCCGCTTGTTCGCGAAAGTTCGCTTTCCGGTCTTTGGCAAGCACTCGAGGAGCAAGCCGTGAATTTGTAGGCTGTGCTCCGTCGTGGCAAGCCAGTTTGTCTGGAAGATCATCCCCTCGTGCGAGCGTCGACGAAGAAAAAAAAAAGAAGAAAAAAAGAAGGCGCGAGTGAAAAGAATGCGAAAATGAAAAACAAGGCGAAGACGAAGAGAAGCTGCGAACAGCGTAACGCTAATTAAAGCTCGTTTCGTCGCAGGTTTGCGCATACTTGCGAGGTGTCTCTGCGCCACTTCCACGTTCCGCCTTTTATCCGTGGAAATTGCAGGAGCGCGGGAACCACGCGGTTAACCGGCGCGTTTCACGAGTTGAACAGGCGCGCCGGAATCGTTGGTCATAGCGGTTCGCGCCTGAGGACACTCGTGAAAAACGGCGAGAGAGATGCGTTTGTTGGCGAACGCTTCTGCTTTACGATCTCCTGTTCGCGGCTGTCTGCAGCTACATTTTTCCTTTGTCGTGGCTCGTGAAACCGGCAACACAGTGCGGTTCGTTATTCGAATATCCTAATAGCTGAACGCTGATAACTGAAATGTTAGCCAAAGGCAATATCTGTCAGTGGCGGATAACTTTTTCTGTTAGAAATACTATTATTAGAAGAATCAGGCGAATGTTCATGCATTTTGGGGAAATTTAGGACCCGACAAATATTTTACAAAGTGTACAGGATGTGCATAAATGTACATAATTAATGTCGAACCAGTTAGCTGTCGCGCAGTGGAAGGTGCGTACCGAAACGTCTGAGAAAAAGTAAGCGACGACGAGTATACTCGTCACACGCAGAGTATGTATAACTCTTATAACGTAGAACTAAGTTGTAACGAAATGAACGTTTGATTTTTTATTGTATTACTCACAGGGCTCCTCCTAACGCAAAAATTACAGTGAACCACTTGATACGATATTCGGTAGACGAAACAAATTTTTCTTTAAAACGCCGACGTATCTTCGTCCAGATATTCGAACAAACTACCAATTGCCTCCGTTCGAACAACCGAATCTTATCATCGACGAAGCTTCTGCTGACTGCGTTTCGGTCCGCAAGCTCGACGTGTCTTCGGACACTCGTCAAAAGCCGAAGTAAACCGCCAAAGTAATCGAGAAGACACGAAGCATAAACATGCTGGTCGCTGTGGCGAAATTAGAAAAAAGCAAATAAGACGACTGAATTTTATGGCGCAGCGGAGGAAACCGTAAGTTTCCAGGACCGAGCAACCATATCAGAGCACCGATAGGATGTTTTATTCTTGCGAGCTGCGCAATCTAGCGGCCGTGGCAGTTGTTCCGGGGTAAATAAGTTGGCCGCCAGATTTCGTGGCAGTTTATTAATTGAATTATACTTTTGCCAGGGCACTCTGTTAGCGGATCACGTCGGGCCACTTGTATCAGCTGACGGTGTAACCGTGTTTCGAGACTATTGCGAATTCAGCACGCGGGCCAGAGTCGTGCGGCGAGAAACGATACGCGGGCACAAAATCAAATTTCAGTTTCCGGTCTGTAATAGCCGTTGCAGCGCTCGCATCAACTGTAATCGTCTCCACTTGCAATTGACTTTGCCCCGGCGGTCTCCAGGATATCGTGTTATTCTTCTTAATGGGACAAATTTTCTTCCGTATGACAAGCAATTCTCTTTTATTGTCGCCATATGTTCGTATCGTAGCTTTCGCGTATCTTCCATTCTTTTACGTTCCACTCTCAGCGGACGGAATTTTATACATTCTGCATTTTACGATTCTGCGTGTTATATTAATATCGGAGATATTAACGGATTTTATTTACCTTGCTGCTCTGTTTGTCTGTCTGGCTTGTCTGGCATTTCTAATACGTGTTTATTGCCGATGACGACACGCGATACAATTTCAAGAAATTGGCAATTCTCTTATCGGAAATAATTGTCTGGTTAGCTAAGTTGAAACCTTGTTAGAAAAAAATCCTTCTATTCCGAATTTCAGCTCAATCTGTCGGATGACAGTCAGAGACTACAAAGTAAGGTAAAAATAAATTAATACGTAAATATATTAAGGTAATAAATTAAAAAAAGCTTCTCAAAGTGGCTCTCATGTAAAAATTTACTAAGAAGAAGGAAATAATTTTCTGAATCACGTATCGTTAGGCAATTGGATGTAAGAATAATATACAGAGGAACTGATTGTATTATTACTAAATTATTTATATATTATTACAAAATTGTAATATTACTAAAAGTAAACATCCGCCAGGCTCGTATTACTTTAGTCGCGAAGCTTTCAGAATTTTAACACTCTCAAACACTCTCTAGCTGACGATAAATCTCGGATTCATGATTTCAGCCAAATATTCTTTCATTTTTAACTGGTAATTTTTAGAGAATTACCTTCCTCGTGTTCATTGGAAATTTCTTCGTCCAAAAAGTTTGTCCAAGCGAAGAGACGATAACACACGTCGTGTGCTCAACGTATGCAGGTTTTTCTGTATATTATCATTACATTTAATCACTCGATGATACCTGACCGAAGGATTATTTGCCTCTTTTTAGTGCAGTTTTTAATAAAAATGATATTTAACATTTTTAAAATTTATACAACGTGTAAATTATTTTTGCGGTAATGTTACTTCATATTTATAAGAGAAAAGTTGATCATCGATTAGTTATTTCAAGACACAACAAGGTTCGAATATACCAGATGAATCTTGAATGATTCAATGTTTACGATAATTAAAATAATATTCGATTTTTCCTGTCAGTTTTAATATCGTCGTAGTATTACGATCACGGAAAATATTAACGCCTCTATACATAATAAACCACGTAATAACATGTAGCACATAATGAGCACATTTAAAACCGTATCAACGTTTCAGCGATAATTGGCAGCCGTTAAAATTTAAAAGCCCTCGCATTAGCCTCTACGTACACAGATACGCAACTGTATATCTAACGAACTATACCTTGCCTGCTTCTACACGTATGCTTACAGACTACGAAACCTTGATCTGTAAATGAATGTTCAGGAGGAGGGTAATTATTTAATCATTGAAGAGAAGATTGATGAAATTGAAATAAAATAAATCGTTTTGAAATGAATCTTTGAAAAATAATAAAAATAAGAAATAATATTGTATTTATTGAAATTGCAGCTCCAATTGAAGAAATTAAATTTCAACAATAATATGAATCTGGATAATCAGAATATCGTCGAGGTATGGCTATTAATCCTAAAAAATGTTGAGGAAAAAAAGTGAAATTTACTCCAATAAATATTATTAAAAATTGAATTTTTCATCATTTTTGATTTAAAATAATAAACCTATGATTAATGGATATCAATGAATTAAACTTGTGACAATTGCAAATACTGCCCTATAGATAAAACACAATGAAAATGACCTACTACGTAATATGTACCATGAAGAATAATATCAATTGATGAATTTGATAATACTACACCTGTTAATCCTCCAATTGTAAATATCAAAATAAATCCAACTGATCAAATAAATGTAATATTAAAATTTCTTTTTCAACCATGATATGTAGCTAATCAACTAAAAACTTGAATACCTGTAGCTACAGCAATAATTATGTGTTGATGGAAGTGATCAGTGATCGAAGACCTTCTCAACAAATTATTCCTCCTTCAAGAGATTTCAATTCCTCCTTCGATAAAAAATAAACAAGAGAAGAAGGAAGAGAAATACACGGAAAGACAGAGTACAATAAAATACTACCATCTACCATATAAAATACTATTATTACATTATACAGGGTGGTAGGTAACTGGTGGTACAAGCGGAAAAGGGGCGATTCTACGCGAAAAAAGAAGTCGAAAATGTGGAATAACAATTTTTCGTTCGAGGCATTGTTTTCGAGAAAATCGACTTTGAATTTTCGCTCTCGCGTCCACTTTGTCGCGTCCCGTTATAACTGATCTCACTGTAGATCATCGTCTCGATCGACGTTACGTTGACTAACACTTCCAATGCGACCGAAGTGTCTTCCTACCTACCTATTAACTTACTATCCGACTTTTTTATTCTACATTCTTTTTATTCTATTTTTTTTTATTCTATGTACCACTACTTACCAACCACCCTGTATATGACCCAAAGAACGGGGTCCCGGGAAGCCCGGGGTCAGTACATTACATCAGCGAGAGTCACGTGCGACGTGGCGCGAAAGATAAATGTACAAGCGGATAAACAGAAAATAAAGAATCAGTGAAAACTAATCGTTAATTACCATATAAACCGTATAAAGCATATTATATATTATATTACCATATAAAGTACTATTATTACATTATGTAATAGCATTGTACACCATACAAGAGTATTTTATATGGAACAAAATGTATAATTCAATTTGCACTGGAGAAGGTTGCGACATCTGTATTCGCTTCGTTCGATGGCCGCTGCGTAGCTTTATTTCACAGTTATTTCCTCGGCGACCCACGGGGAAACATTAGCAATTGGCGCAGTATCGGCTTGCGGGCTTTCGTATTCGGGACACGGGGCGAGACAGTAGTATGCGACGTAAGAAACGAGGGGCGAGGCGGAGGGGTGGCAGATGCCCCGTATGCGGATGCCCGGATTCTACTCACGTCAGGATAATCAATAGCGACTGTTCCATGGTAATGTATATTCGCGTGCAGGCAGAGAAGCGTTCTAACGCGTGTTGCGTCCTCCTCCGTACAATCGTCTCCTCCTGCTCGTCCTGACAGATACAAATAACGTGCACGAAGGCGCGTTTCCTGTTTATTCGCGATGCCGCACTGGGCACCGCGATGAAAATTCACCAAACGACGTTTTACGTGCCGACAAATCGCGCTCTGTGCTTTCTGCAATTCGCCCGAGGATACTTGCTTTTTAAATTGAAAACCGTGTACAGAGAAATATCGCGCCACGTCGCTCCACGCGCGACGCGCTCTGTTTTCTCAAACGCAATTTCCCGCGCGGCTCCTTCCCAACGTCCCACGGCCAGCCGAATTTCGTCCCGCCCATCGATCCCGAAACGCATTTCCCAGCGCGTGTAATCGCAGCTATCGCATAAAAATAGCCAGGTTCGCGGAAGAAGAGTCAATGGAAAATGCTGGTTCGGTTGCAACAGCTAGCAAATGCACTCTATTATTAATTATTTTTATTTTTTTATTATTAATTAGCGCAGATAATTAGCCATAACATTGACGCTGTTTATAATTGCTGTAAAATAAATCGACTTTTAATGCTGTAATATCATCGACTTTTTACCAGCAAAGTTGCTGCTGGAAAGTTGCCACCTGCCTACAGTGAGGGAATTTTCCATTAATTGACGAGGATCAACAATAAACCAAGTAAAAATTGCTCAAAAATTTCCATACTCGACGATTCCTCGCGCTAGTCAAAGGCAACACGCAGCGCCTGCTGCACTGAGAAACACCGAATGTTGTTGGCTGCTCTTAACGATTCCTGTTACGTTGCCCTTTTCGCGCGGACTTCTCGAATTTTGCCAGATTTTCTGGCCGCGGTAGAGCGAAGTCGTGTCGCAGAAGTAGCGCGACGAAGATGAGGAATCGTCCGAGGCTGGAGAACTCGTTGCCTCGTCATTTCGAAATTACTCGTGCGTGTATTGGTTACTTGTTTACCTGCGTGAAAGCTGTGACCGGCGTGTTCCCGAGAAAGGAGCCCTTAAATTTTAGGCGCCAGAATGCAGCACAGTTATTAACGTGCGATTATTAACGAGCGCGCGCGAGTTATGCGGAGAATTGCGCTTACTCGATTACACACGAAGATATTGCAGCGGGGCAGAAAGTGCAGCTTCCGCAAAGTATGCGTCGCATAGTTGTCCAAGTATATTATAGTTATCCTGGCGCTGTGTCGAGCGTATCTGTGTCGAAGCTCGAGCGTATCAAAGTATCCGCCGCGCGAGCGAACAAAATTCGTAGCGCCACGCGTTATTGCAGACCGCGTGGGAAGCACGATCGTTGAGAAGAGTTTGAGAATCGGAGTAGGCGACGTAAACCACTCGGTTGCTGCTTTCTTACGCGATGCTTTCTCTGCCGCGAAAAATCTCCGCTCTTTCGGAACGCGCGATGAATCGCGTTTATTATACGAATTCCATGTATTTCCGAGCGTATTCGTATCGTTTCTTCACATTGTGCGTTTTATCGAAATATTCATAACGGAGAGAACTGGGCCAGTTAGTCGTTTTCCAGGAGTACACTCGTCGTCGCTCACCTTTCGCCACACATTTTTACGTGCGCGCTTCTCCAAGTTTTCAACGAGACAGCCGGCTAAATGTTCAATTCCGAATGTTTAACCGATGGATCAAAGACTTGATTTATACAGGGTGGGTATTTTAAACAGGTCAGCTGTCAGCTATAACTCGCTTGTTTTTGAAGATAGAAGAAAATGCATTAAACCAAAGTTACTTGGCATCGGGGGGCTGATAATTTGGTATTACCAATTTTTCTGTAGGTGGAGAAATAAAAATCGACAGGTGTCAGGTGTGGGGATCGTGACGGCCATTTGTTACTTCCTGATCGACCTATCCAACAATCTCCGGATTTTCTACTTAGAAATTTAGAAACAAGCGTGTTATTCAGCTGACCTGTTTAACACTAAACTTACCGACACTTCTTGTATATTTATTGACCGCGATAGGCATGACAGACTAGAAATTTTTCTTAGAAAAAAAAGCAAATTAGAAGAAATAGATACCGAAGAATATATTGTGTGTATATTTTAAGAAAAGTCATAGGTTAGCAAGCGATTTCATTTAATACGTTTAAATATGGTAACATTTGTGTAGAAATTTGAAAGCGGTCAATTTGACCGCTATGGTAGGTTTAGTGTTAAAATGCCCCACCCTGTATATTAGGTTATCCGAAAGGTTTCTTTCGTTTTATAAGGAAATAATAGGTACACAACATTTTTTATTTTATATTATTTTATTGAGTTACGTATGATGCATTTTGTAGCAATAGAATCGTCCATTGTCGAATAGAATAATTTCAATTTTGATCAAACAAAATTTCTTGCGTCTCTATTATTTCCTTATGAAAAGAAAGAGACTTTGGGACACCCTGATCGAAACGAAGAACAACACGATTTTACGTTTCGTGTTACTAATGAAAGAAACGATTAAAAAGGTTAGAGATACTCGGATGGAACATTAGCGACTTTTGAAAAACAACTAATCGTTCGATGGCCGAGTGCTTCGCTGGAACGAATTCTTAAGCAGAAGATACAACGCGTAGCGTGTACCGAGGAGCGTGTGAAGTAGCGATAACCGGAAGGAATTTGCGTAAATTAAGGACGCGTCGACGCGTTAAGAGCGGTGACAACGCGTTTGCATAACGTGAATTGCAGCGTAACATGAGTTAACTATATGTAATGAGAATCTCAGCGTAATGAGACAGGGATTCATTAAGATGGCAGCTCGCCTGCATGTCGGGAATTGAAGCTAAATTCTCCATGTAGAACGTAGCAACTACACTCGAGGGATAGAAATCTTGTTTGTCTATAAGACATCGATATCGTTCTAATCACCGATATTCGATAACGCACCACGTGTCTGATAACGCGTACAAATGCACGTGCTACGTTTATTAAATAAATGAAATAAATTAAATTAAATAAATGACGCGAAAAAGTATTCAGCTTGTCTTTTACCAGTTAGAGTTTCCACGCTAAAACTGCCAAACTTTAATATGTACAAGAGCCTCATGACGTGCTACGAATGAACGACCGAAATTAAAATACGACAAAAATATATTTATTTCGTAAGTATATCTAGTTGTGATTTTATTCATTGCTCTGAAAAATCCTCAGTTTCCAGTAATCGCAAAAGTAGCAAATCTTCAACACGTAGTTTCGGCGTGTATTTAAACCGCAAGGTTTTTAAAGTGCCGTTTCTGCTTCTTCTTTGCGCAAATAGTCGGACGAAACAGCAAGTTCCAGCTCGAAACTTACGAACTTGGATCTCGAGGTAAGAAAGGAAAGGTACAACGTGTGTTTGCTAGCCACGAGGATTGCGAAAAGAATCGTTCGAGGTTTCTGGTATAACACGATTTTTTCTCCAAGAAGACGCTGCTACGAAAAAAAAAAAAAAAACACGCGATGTTAAACTGTCGGATTGGACGAACGTTCCTAGAAATTACCGCAAAATGTAAAATATTGAAATTCCATTACGACGCGGGCGAATTGCCACAATCGCCAGAGCCGCTGCAATCCGTAATCTGCGTCTCGATTAACTCGCCAAACAATTTTCAAGCGCGTGAATAACTCGCGTGTAAACATTGGCAAAATTGATCGGCAGGAATTTGCAAAAATATCGGATATTTATCAGAAACGCGATACGATTTCATCCGCCTGCTGAACAAACGATATCTGTTTAAAACCGCGCGAGAGATCGGATTTAACGCGCCAATTTGCGCCACGAACAGCCACAGCGCGCGACGCCGGTTTCGCCATATTTGTTCGTCGATTTCTTCCCGCGAACGATCCAATTACAAAGGCGATAGGCTTATCGCCCCCCGGCGGCGGCCGCCGGATAATTTCAGGAATGGGGCGCTACGAGTTTCCTCGATCGTGACCGAATTTTCCTACGGCGAAGGAGAATCTCGTCGGCGGTGGCCCGCTGGAAACGAGCTGCCACTGGTTCACTGAAATTGCATGGAAACTCGGCGAGAATATATATTGTAAACTCCGTGACAAGTGCCGAAATCGGTTCGCAGTCTGCAAACTTTCGTCATATCCCGTATGCGAGCGGCCATCGTGTGTTGAGTTTGGTGAGATGGGTAGAGGGGGCGGTTGGGAGGATTTACGAGTGCCTCGTTTCTGCTACGTGACGATAAGTGTGCCTAACATTAAGCCCATAAATTCTCAATACGTATCTCGGCGCGCGGGACAAAGCTGCAAGTCGCGGCATTTTCCTACCTCGATTCGTTGATCGATGGAAATTCTTCGTGTACCTCGTTTGTCAACGCGCCCCGATCTGCCCGGCTATCGCATTTTTCTTCCTCTCGCGGCAGTAATCGAAGCTGCTGAAATACGAGCCACTCGCCGGCATTTTTTCTTTATTTTCTTAACGCGCTTTCACTCTTCCGCTGTCCGGCAATTCGGCTCCCAGCATTGCGAATTGGCGCAGTTTGCATGGAACCATCGCGGAAGGTTTGCATTAGGAATTCTATTCTTGAATTAGGCGATCTTGCTATCACAAATTAGCCGGTCACTGTGAACGAGACTCGCTATGCAACGTAGGGAACTTAATTTCGGTTGCTCGTTAGATAATCCAATCTTAGAAAAGAAGGAAGAATACTTTTAATTCTACCAATGGTATCTACGTGTATGAGCCGCGAGGAAGCGGAAGATCGATCAGCTTCACGAATCAAAAAGCAGCAGAACTTTGTCAATTTATCCGACAACTTGCTATTATTCGTGTCCGATTCTTGTGATAAACGAACTCGCAATAGACAATTTGTTGCTTTTCTTCTGTTTGTACAATTAAACATCAATGTATTGCGTATTTGCCCAAAGGCAAAGTTGATCGACCGAGGAAACGTTCGTGCAAGGTGCAAAGGTTTCAGACGTTCGAGTAACCTAAAATTGGAAGCGCGGAGAGCATGGTCGCTGGTTTATGGCACGACGGCGTATCCTCTGGCGGTACTCAACTTACAAAACCGACGCGAGGATAAACTAAGAAGACGTTCGGCGTACACGTCCCGAACTTAACAGTTTAGCGAAACGTCCGCTAAACACCAAACTTTCGTCATATGCAGCGCGCAGGGGATCGTGGCCAAGGATTTGACGTATGTACTTTACGTGACGACGTGTCTGATAACACACTTTGAATAAAGTTGCGCCCGACAAGCTTCGAAATGAACTACCCGCGTAAGTGTAATCGTGTTTCGGTACGTCGTCACAGCCAACGTTACACGCCGAACGACGATATTTCTTGCGGGTTAGAAGCTACAACGGACCGTGTTATTAGCGACAACATAATTTAATATGCGCAGCTAGCTATCTAGTTCAGAAATGTGTCAGTTTATTTTCACGTGGGCGCGTGGCTCGAGTAGCAAACAAGTAACTCTGCTCCACGCTCCTACAATTTTCTCTTTTTTTCTTTGCTTTTCGTGAGCGTTTGTAAAACTGTTGTCGAAATTCCAACGATTTATTAACCAGGATTTATTGACCAGGAAGCAATGGAAGAATATTTGGAAAATTAATAAAAATATTCTTCACGTTACGTCAGTATGGCGGACGTTATTCGAAAACAAATGCTACAGCGATGAATTTCTGTTGATTATGAATCCGGTACTTTAACTCTTTCGTAGCGTAGCTGAAGACACAAGCTATCGTATATGGTAGAATAAATAATTGACAATGAAATATAACGCGGCTATTTTACATTTTCCTCTCTCGCTGTCTTCCTCGGTTTTCCTGAAATGTCTTCATACGCAGTGCAATTATGCCGGTTTATTTCTCGTAAAAAGTTAAGATGATAGCGTTGTTCTACGAGAGTTACGCGAAGATGAAATTCAAGGCAAAGAGTAATTTAGCATAATTACATGGAAACTGGCTTTTAAACTGATAAAGTACTATTTCTAACAAACTTCCTTCAACCTGTGATGTGTTTGCAGCTTCAAAACCTACCGCCCTTAATTACCTAACACGGAGTCAGTTAGTCAAGGTAAAACGTTAACGCCAAGCGGAGCGTTTCAGTGTCGAAGTACACGAACGTATACGTCCTTGGAAAAATAAAAAAAAGTATTCACTTTTGCTGCGAATTCGTTGATAATAAAAAATCCCTACTTGCACCAGCGTTGGAATCAATTAAAAAACGTGTTATTATCGTTCAACGACGACTAATTTAGTTCATTTAAAAAGCTTCCTGTCAATCGACCACGTCTCTCGCCAAGCAGCTTCACACCCGTCCAACGTAATTCGAAAAGATTTCACGAATTTCAATATCACTGGTAAAATGGCGCGTAGTAAATCGCTTAAATCGCTGTTGTTAGCGAACTACTATAGTAACTATCGCGATGGATACGTCACACGAGATCGATATTTCGTACAGTCGTTTCAGGGAATTTACGATTGGATGTTAGAATCGGCGAAAGCTGGTTAAACGACGACGAGTTTCGACATTTACCACGATTGTTTTACGATAAATAAAATATGTATGCAAGAAGCTCATATTTCGTTTCCATTATATATTTCTCGATGTAGCTTTCATTTTCATTCCTCTGCTGCAAGCTCTACACGTCGGCTCAATATTAACATGTGTGCACGTCGTGTACTTATTCGATACCGAATGAATTTTGAACGCGCAATCTTTCGCCGGGAGGAACGTTGGCGGATTTAAAGGTTCCGAAGGTCAGAACTAAAGATGACAGCGTATTTGGTGGAAATAGATAGTTCGGCGGAGGACACGTGTGTCAGAATGACGTCGGGCTCATGGAATATGGATGACGGTGACTGTGGAGCGAGTGATTCCGTGTTTTACGACGCGGCAAACGAAAATATATAGAGAATATTGTCATTTAAAGATTAAACACAGGATTCATGAAATATGGATGACTGTGGCCACGGACCAAGTGACTCGATGCTTTACGGCGTGTGTTCGCCGTCCATATAATAAATATATACTAAATTACGCGACAGTACACTGCCAGTAGCAAGGATTAAATTTATTACTCCGCCGAGTGCACCGTCTCAACGAATCGGTGGAGTCTTCAACTTTTTCCATCGGCTCGTCGCAAAGTTGTTTTCACACAGAATAACAGAGATATTGCGATCTTACGTGCTTTTCAACTACGTTCTGTTATAACATTTTAACACAGCATCGACCCACCCACCTTTGTTTAGTATTTTTTTACACGTTCAAGTTCTTCAGATTCTTCTCTGTTGCAGGTGAGTCTCTTCATAGCTAAATCTCAATTTAATCTTATAGTTAATCTTGTATATTATTGCACATATTATTGCATTGATTTCTATATTACATTCTTACATTCTTACACTGAATTATTTCTACTGCTAAATAAAATAGAATTCTGTTCAGTTTATCTACTTGAACAAACGTTTCCTGAATTATTCTTTCTACCTTCTATATTCTTCTTACATTGATTTGTATAATATTGCATGGATTCATATTTATTCATTTGTATATTATTGCATATATTGTTGCATTGGTTTCTATATTACATTCTTACATTCTTCCACTGAATTATTTCTACTGCTAAATAAAATAGAATTCTGTTCAGTTTATCTACTTGAAGAAACGTTTCCTGAATTATTCTTTCTACCTTCTATATTCTTCTTACATTGACTAGTATATTATTGCATATATTATTGTATCGGTTTCTACATTACATTCTTACATTCAAGTTGATCTTATAGCCTTTGCTTAAAGAATCCCTCTGATACGTGTAACGTATTATTCCCAAAATTGTGAGTAAGGTATCAACCCATCTATTTTTGCTTCTAATTTTTCTCAACGTTCAAATTCTTCAAATTCCTCTACGTTGCAGGTGAGTCTCTTGATAGCTAAATCTCAAGTTGATTTTATAGCCTTTGCTTAAAGAATCCCTCTGATACGTGTAACGTATTATTCTCAAAATTGTGAGTAAGGTATCAACCCATCTATTTTTGCTTCTAATTTTTCTCAACGTTCAAATTCTTCAAATTCCTCTACGTTGCAGGTGAGTCTCTTGATAGCTAAATCTCAAGTTGATTTTATAGCCTTTGCTTAAAGAATCCTTCTGATACGTGTAATGTGATATTCCTGGAATTGCGAGTAAGGCATCAACCCATCTTCTTTGCTTATAATTTTTCTCAACGTTCAAATTCTTCAGACTCTTTTATGTTGCAACTCAGTCTCTTCATAGCTAAATCTCAAGTTGATCTTTACATAACATTTATTTACAGTCTTTGCATAATGAAAATACGTGTAATTGCATGAAGAATACACGTTCCGATACATGTCATATCTGATCCTTAGAATTGCACTTTCTGAAGCTTTCAGCTAAACACGATACCAAAGCGGCGGTACGAAGTTCCGCGTAGCGAGTTGCCAAGAGCGTGGACTCTGAGAAGGTCAGAATTTGCAAATCACGCGGACTGTCGTACGAGGTTCTACGATAAAATAGACAGCACGGACAATTCTCGATATACCAAAGGTCGCGAAGATCGATTCGCATTTAGCCCCGGGGTGGTTCATTTTCTTTCTGCCAGAAATCACCGCGAGCCTGCTAATTCCATCAATCTGCACTTCCGACCCCTTCGTAGTCTCTCGAACGACACGGGCAACCGTGGGACTCGCTACGGCTACGTAACAAAGAGGCAAAAGGAAAACGTAGCCGAGGCGGAAGAATAGAGAGATTACACGACCGATATCGGTGTTTGCAGAGCTGTCAGGCGTGTTCGTTGAGTTCCTGAAACTTTCACAATTTACAAACTCTCGTCAAACATTTATCAAAGGTCCCGCCGTCTCGTTCAGCTTCCATTTTCTCGTGCGCGACAACGAGGGCGGTAGCCGGGTTAGCGGCGAATTCGCAATTCTCTTTCGAACCTGCGGACCGTCTTGGAACAGAGGAGGAGACCGAGTTAGCGTGCAGCGCGGATCAGATTATTCGCGATTGCACGAGGCGAGCCCGGCCTGTTTAACTCTCGCTTTTGAGGCTCGACGAGAGACCTCCGTGAACCGCTGAAACCGGTGCCGTACTCGAAATAACTGCGTCGAGATTTTCAGACTGGAGAGCCGCACGCTTAATGGGTCCCGCCTTTTCACCGACGGAACGATCTTCGTGTCACGTTCCTCGTCTCCGTTTATTTTCCCAACGTCGTTCAACCTCGAGCACCGCTGATACTTTTCAGTCGAACGCACCGTGTATAACCCGCGTTGCTCCGCTTCTTCCGCATTTTTCTTCCGTTTCTCCTTCTTTCTCTTTTTTTTTTTTCTCAGGTTACGCGTTTTCGACGCTTGTTGCGGGAGATCTCAATGGCAAATAGAGTCGGATAAATTGCACTTCGAAGACGAAACTCGTTCGTGAATATTTATGCGGCGAGTAACGATTCCGCGATAAAATTATTTGTCAGCGACGAATCTATGGGAGTGTTCGTTAATGGGACGATTCGCGGCGTTGCTTCGGCGATACGCAACGCTAATTTGCATCTAAGTGGGGAAATTTACAGGTTGCGAAACAAAGGGCAAATGTGCAAAAGTGGAATGTTCATTGATTCGATATGAAGATGTAAATCCCTTTTGAAGACCTTGAACAGAAATTTACTTTAAAATAGTCACGTTTTACTTGCACCTTTTATCGAATTTCAGGCGGCATTCAAGATGAAACAATCGATAAAGGTTTAATAAAGTTTTGCACACTAGTGCTCGCTAACGTACTCTTCGCTGCAGACGCTGCAAATAGACTGTTAGGTGACTCTTATTATTCGACCTTTTGACGATTACATTTGCTTACGTGTTTATCTCGTCGTTCGTTTTCCTGTTTTTTTCTTTTTTTTTTTTTTTGATAACAAGACGACGGTTACAAAGGCGTTTATGTCGCTACACAAATTTTAGTATTTTGTCTTTTCGTTGTTTCTCCCTTCCTTGAAAAGGAATTTCATTCTGTCTTTTTCTTTCTCGTGGCAAATATAGTGACTGGACGTGTTTTCAACGATAGTTTTCCGTTCTTTTAATGATCCGTTTGCTTGAGATTTGACAAGCTTCGTTCCAAAGCCATTTGTTAGGCGCGTGCTCGCCGAGGGAACTCGATAAGAGTAGTCGCGTAAAACTGAATTGCCTCTGTCCTTATCCTTCGTTAACGATAATCGTTTGCTGCAGAACTGCGGTTAACGTTTTCATTATCCGCAAGAGCCGCGCAGCGATAAAACGCGAAATAGGGAAAATTTGTCAACGTAATTAAGTTACGTGTCGATTGTCCTCGGTGAGCGAAAATCGCCTAACGCACAGTACGTACACAATGATCGATATCCAATTAGACAAAACTGCGAGAGACTGCGGAAGAAGGAAAAACGAAGAATCTTCGTCGATCGCCTTCTTCGAGTGCGGCAAACTGAAAGGAGGAAACTCTGCCAGCAAATCGCTTTAACAAGTTCTCGTCATTCTGCAAGTACTCGCAAGCACTTCAATCCTGGACGACGTACAATTGGAGTGGGCGAAAAGTTAAATACGTCTGACACAGTTTATGGCGAACAGCGGCGCGAATCGCGAAACTTTCCCCTGCAACTGCGCGTCCGCAAGCCGCCACTCGTTCGTTGCTCGCCGCGACTGGCTGCTCTGGCTCAGACAGGCTCGGAAAAAATCGGCAACTTTCGGCCGATGATTTCAGAACGCGCGGGCGTCTCTGACGATGGACATCGGGGATTTTTGGGAAAATCAAACACGCTCGATGGGCGATGAAATATGCAGTTTAACGAGCCTCTAAAATTCCGAGGCGACCATATTGCGCCACTTCACCGCTGAAATATAAATGCAGCAGCTAAGCAGCACTGCGCGATGGCAGCGCCTCAGTCACCGCACGTGCAGACGTCGATAATCAATTTTCCGCAAGTCGTTCGTTAAGCCTTGCAATTTCCATCTTAAATATTGAACGATCCGCTCGCGGCTCGGAATGTGCAAATAAATGAAACATCGCTTGAAAAAATCTCTTTCGATTTTTCGTTATCCGTTTATCCGCACACTCTGCACGCACAACAGAGTCGATGGCTCGGCGTTCACGAGCGAAATTTTCAGCCAGGAATCTGTCGCCCAAATTCTACATCGCAGCGCGTAAGCTGAAAAATTCTAATCGGCTATATCCTTCCGCGTTAAGTAAACGAAATACTGGTTGTAAAGGCTCGACGATGATGGGCTTGAAAAGAATTTACGCGGTGATGAAATTTTCTGCCGCAGCCCTCCGAGCATCGTTTACAAGTTTACAAGGGCGGGATTAAAATTTACTGCGTTTGCTTGTCAACGCGCGATCGTACAGTTTTATCACGCCCATGTTTTACGACTGCATTCTCGGGGCAAACTTATCCACGTTTTCACGCTAAGTCGGCGAAGATCCGAGAAAGATGTATTCGGGCTTTGGCGAGCATGAAAATATTTCCACGCGTATCATTCCGGGCGTATTAGCCTTTCGAAAAGGGCTGTTTCTGTGGAAAATCTTCGATTCTTCGTAGCAAATAGAAAGTCAAAAATCGACTACTATCGGCGGAATTTTTATCGTAATTTGCTACGAATCACACAGTGGAAGTGTCGACGATGTAAAAATAAATTGGAAAGATACGCGACGAGAGAAATTATTTTCGAAAGTCGTCGTGAATTTCATTCTGTGTTTTTATACTCTGCGATATTTTCCGTGTCTTCCGGTATTTGGATTTTTTTCGAAGATCGGACGTACGTTTTACCGAAATTGCAACGCTACGCAGTAAGTTTTGAAGCGTGTGTTGGTCTTCGATATACGGTGCATGGATTGCTATTGATTTTAGAAATATCTAAAAAATTTGCCTTGCAATTGCACGTGCCCGGCGATTGTACACGCTCGGCGCTTCAATATTTGTCCTGTTGAAACCAAACTAAACCTTTCCATTTCCCTGTGTTTCCAGCTTAGCCCTCCAGCTCGCGAGCTCACGGCGGAGAAGTGCAACAGCGATATCGTCGTCGATAAATTTCATCGTACGTGTATCATGGTATGCGTCTTGGTCGTGCGCGAGCCTACAACGATGAAGAGTAAAAAATAAAAATAAAAAGAAAAAGTAAATAGCTAAGCCGAGCGACTCGCGCGCGTAAAATGTAGTCAGTGTCGCGAAAAAAATTCCCAGTCGACGAATCGGCGCAAAACAACGAGCTTGGAAGGGAATTTTGCATTCAGCTGGATATTTGAGGAGAATCGTCAAAATCTGCAAGATGAATCTTGCGCGGAGGCAGTTTAGGCGAGTTTGCTAGGCGACGACGAGCAACAATTTTCCAGAAACTAGAAACGTTATTTCAAAATGACGACAATGGGACGACGAGACGATGATAGTACGTCTTTTGTGGCGAATTTTACTTTTACTTGAAACTGAATGGCACTGTCCGGTAGACGGACCCAAACGTTCTATTCTTCTTTCATAGATTTTCTATTGTTCGCAATAATGGCGTTCGCCTCGGTTCTATTAATTTTACATCTACCAAAAAATATAATAGAATCTGCCATAAGCTTTTGGGGAGAAGACGCTACGTAAAATGCTACCTATTATAGGCTGTGCTATGAATACTACTATCTTTCGAGTATTGTGCTCGACATGGGACAGCAATTTCGAGACGCTTGTATTTATTTTGATTTGAGATATTGTATTTATAAATTATTTAATAAATTACGCTCGTAATTATATTTATCTAGCGTGTGTGAAGGTGCAGGTGATAAAATAGGATTATAATCGGTGAACGTAATAACAGTATTTTGTACTTCGTTCGCGAGCTCGGTCGTACACCTTTTAGACATGGAAGATGTTAATTTTTAAACAGATTTCTCGCAACCATATTTTATGGATAGCTCGTTGCAGTTCTCGTTTGTCTCCGAGTTATTATTCATGTTTCCATAGCACTAACTAACTAAAGAATGATATGATATATTCAACGATAAAAGATGCAGTGTATTTGATGCTAAAAGTATCGATCTGCGCTGCACATTTAAATATAACGATCAGAATGAACAAATGTTATTGAATTAATAAATGTTATTGAATTAATTGTCTTTTATATATCATCTTTATGTATCACTCATTTACTGTAATCGACAGACACAAAAATTGACTACAATGGCTGTTTTGATATATTAAATAACAATTAGTTTAACAAGGCTATTATAAACAAATATATAGAGCATTTATCCCCCGAATATCGATAAGAGTCGCTACCTATATAGATGTAACTATTGCCAACATTCCAAAGTTCTACCTCGACAAAAATCAATTAATTTGTTAATTGATTTTTTTCGTCGAATTTTAGACAAAACACCTGTGCACCGTCGCTCCTGCAGATTTGGTAATTTCAGTGTTACCAGTCGAGTCACGCGATAAACGTTCCCAGCAGTGTAATCACTAAATCGCAATTTCCAAGATTCCTTTCAACCGTCGCCGGAAAAAGAAGGGAACACGCCTATTTTCTTTCCTCCGGGACGCATTGTTTTCAACTATCCGCAGCAGCTGAATACGGCATCAGCCTCGCCAACCGAGAAAATCCCTAGAGGCGACAGTCGTTGCTCGGAGAAATTGCGAAGTGATCGGGTGGCAAAGGTCGAAGGCGACCGAGTTCCGCCGCAAGTGGATTCGCAGCGTCAGGCCATTCCACTGCACGTAACTAACAGTTTCTCGGTGCTTGTATTCTCTTTTTACGAGCGTCTACCGTCAAAACAGCGTAATGTGCGCATAATCGGTAAAAAGAACGAATCGTTTTCAAATTAAACAAGCAGCTGCAGAGATTTCTGAATTACATCTGCAGAGATTTCTGAATTGCGACTGCAGAGATTTCTGAACTGCGACTGCAGGGATTTCCGAATTGCAGCTGGCAGTTGCAATTATTTATTTCTTACTGCGGCAATGCGACCGGATAAATAAAAATAACGACAGTAGGTGGAGACTGTTTGCAGAAGACACTGTAAGTGATAAAATTGAAGAATTTTGGTTTCTCTATTGGGAAATGTCCTACGTGCCAACGAGAACACTGTAGCGTAGGATTTCAGTGCAATTTCCTTTTCCAAATAGTTACTGACAATGCTAGAAGATGGTGTCACAACGTCGCCTCTACAGAGGAAAATTAGTTAATTGTTTCTTGGCTCTTGTCTGTGCCGCCGACCTAAATCAATGCAACGTTGAATTTTCTTTGCTAAGACTAAGGGGTGGTACATATAGAATTCTTTTTCACGAATTTCGACTACGTCAACGTATAGGCTTTTTCCTTTTCCTCTAGAAAATCTCGTTTCTTGGCACTCGCGGTGTTTTCTTGAATTGCATTCCTCGCTTATGGATTTTGCAAAGGACATAGGCCAAAGAAGTGGATGCCTAGACTGAAAGATTCTTTTTAGAAAAGGTTTGACCAAATTATCCGGTAACCGCGAGGATAGTCATAAGAAGATGTAATTTATCAGACAATATGCAATATTCGAATACCAGTGACAATTGAAAAATAACTACGTCTGAGCAACTTGTCTATAATGACACAATACTGTATTCAATTTGTTATATTATATTTATATAACTGTATAATTGTATATTGCGTAATTACTATATAATTAACAATTATGTGCTACAATTGTACAATTGTATATCGCATTTGTATTATCGTACACAATAACACAATCTCATCAGTTACGTGTTATATGCGTACGCTTCCCTGTAAACGCGTTATCTAGCGCGGCGAATATCATAAAATGTACAAGACCTTGTGGCTCCTTTAATTCGGAGTTATTTAATTGACGCAACCGCAGTCCTCCGCCACCGAATTCAACCCTCTTTTATGTCCTCGCCATCCAGCCCGTGAAATTAGTCGTTATCTCATTGGGCTTCTCCGATGAGATCGCTGCTATGAAAGCGCGCACGAAGATTATCGAACCTCGATACCGAGCTAATTGCGGACCCCGGCTTTTATTTCGATTGTTCGGAACGGAAGGCGAGTGGAACACGGAATTTTTGCCTGGCCGACAAATCGGTGGATTTTACACACTGGCATTCTCTCGCGTAATAGGTAATTTAATAACCGATAACGTTAATAAACTGACGAGTTACGAGTTGTAGGTTATAGGTTCGTCTTTACGACTTTGCAGTTAACGATGAAATAATCGCATGTCGGAATTTGTAAAATTTAATTATGAAATTCTTCTTCTTCTCAATACCGAATTTGTTGTGCCGTGACAGCAAAGACTTTTATTCCATATACTATACCATATTACTATTATGTTCTACTATATTATTGTATCATGTTATTACATATACTGTGCTATACTGTTAGTGTTGGCAACTTGAAACTTATGACTTGCAAATCACTGTGCCTACCAGCAACGAGCCTTGCTAGGAATTGCAAATCTCTACGTAAATATTTAACGATATATGTTGAAAATATCACGGAAAATGTATATTCTCTTAGCGATTTAGTTTGTAGTTCGTTTCATTTGCAACATCGTACGCCTTCTGTGACGTGCACTACTGGATAACAAGCCGCGGAACGTTTAGAATATTTAGGATATGTGTAAATGTTGCCAAATATTACAAAATAAAGTTCACGCGTATTACACGCGTTTCAAAGATTTTATCACAGACTTATTTGATCAAAACTCGCGTTTAAAATTACCAAATGACAGATAAGTTTGGCCAGGTGACAAATTCGAATACAAACGTGAGTATCTCGACTGTAACAAACGTATCTGTGCGGTATTTTTAAAACCGTGTCAAGGGAAAGTAGCACGTCACGTCGTAAAGTAAATTTCAAATTCTCCTATTATACGAATTTCCTTTGCAATTTCAATCACCAGCAATTAATTACGTATAGCAGTTCATAAATCGTGGAATTTAATAATGATTATTTGCTGTCTACAAGGTAAATTTTGTATCAAACTGTGATATGTTTATGCGCATTTGCGGAATTCGCGCTATGTTTCGACGAAACGTCGGATTCGATCAAGCGGATTCCTGTTATGTAATGAAATCCCTTTTGTTACTGTACACATACAGGCGCAGCATGAAATTTAACATCGGCAAAATCTATTCTCATTGGAAATATAAATCGAGATAATGGACGCAGCCGAGTGCGAATAATTCTTTTAGGAAATTTGATGCACTCGCTTATTTACTAAATACCATTTATCGAAGACGATGTATAAACTCGAAAAATACCGGGGAAAAAGTAAATTACAGGCTTCAACATTTAGCGATATCGCGATCGATCAGATATTTCCTTCGGACGTACATTATTGATTTTCACGTTCTCAGTAGCCCGGTTTAACGTATGTTCATCCGTCATTTAATTTGGAACAATGATACATTTACACGCGACGAGTTTAAATTGTTAAACACAATGCGAATTAGATTTTCCGTGGCGAAGGAAAATTACATTGTCAAAGAAATATAGCAGAAATATTTTAATGTGCCAACCACGCGTTCGTTTAATTAGTTCGCACTTTGGTATTTCAACTTCGGGGTAATAATTAGTTACGCCGTTGTTAATAGAAATGTCATTCAACAATGAAGCGCTTCAAAACTATTTCATTCATTTATCAACGGCGTCCGTAATGGCATAGCGAATGTAGTCCGCTATAATTGCTTCTTCAGCTCCAACTAATTAAGTGCAGCGTCATTACAGTTCTCGATCGAATCACTCGTACAATTCCACGAATGAACGTAATCGAAACGAGCAGAATTCATCGAACGACTTGGCTCCATTCCCCCCCCCCCCTTAGACCAGTCGAAATCACATTTCATTTCACGTTACTTCCGCCCATTTATTAATCCATGTAATTAACCTATTTAACGTCACACGTAATTGCAATTTGTGAGAATTAATATTCCGATGGAATAAAAAAAATTCATTTCACCACCAGTTTCGAACTCAACTGCGGCTTCTAATTTCTAACTCACGTTCAACGTCGCTGCTATTCATGTACTTGCTATCTGCATGACAGCGTTGCAACGTCACATATTTCTGAACCATCGGAAGCTACCCAGTACAGTGGAAGGCTTCGCTGTGCCTTTTCCACAGTCTAGAAAAAACTTAGCTCCGTCCGCGACCCAATGAGTATTCCATTTCCAACTGAAAGAAACGAGGGGAATAGCGTTTCCAAAATTACCAACTGCCCAACTTCACCGTCATTCGCCGCGCTACATTTCCATCTCATTATACAGCCAGATAACGTCTAATTGTCAGCCTAACGTTCAGCAAGCGCCACTTGGAATTAACATTTCAATTAGTTCGCGCTGTACAGGTTCGTTTCGCCAGAAGGAAGTCCATCGTCCGGCTGAGTCTGTCTCCTGTCCGTCTCTTCCCTCTCGCTCTGTCTCACGGTGAAATTTCTAATTATACACGCTTTTTCGGCAAATCGTCGCATCGTTATTCAACGAGTCGGTGTCGGCTCGTTCAACTTCGGCCTACACGCGACTAACGCGACCGTATTACGAGCGTGATTACGAAAGTTGTCAACTTGATTAAACGCTGTGCCTCGACGCAACTTGCCTCAAAGGGGTAATCGCGCGAGGTGTCCGCCCGGGGGCATGGCCGAAACTTTCTTAAACTGGCGAGATTGCAAGAGTCATTTTCACAAAGAGGCGCAGGAAAGCCGCGGTGCAGCGGAATTCGACCACGTTGTCTCGTCGACGACAGACGCGACGTTGCGCGAGGACGCACGGCTACGATCATCAGTCGGAGGCAGCAAGTTCACCAACGCGTGTTCCTATTTTTCTCTGGCCCCGACTGTCTCTTGGCCTCTGACAGCCGCGCAAAGTTTGCCTGCTTGCGAGTGAAGATGGCGTTTACTTTGCTTCACGTGGTCTCCCGAGGAGGAAGTTTGCGGAGATAAGAACCAGGGGATTTGTTACGATCGCTGTTGCGGATGATGAACAGCGGCTGGCTCGACCAACTTGACAATATGGATGATTTTCCAGCGAAATATTTTTTCCTCGCGCTAGCGGCTTACGATGCTATTTGGGAAAATTGAAATTTGCCAAACCAATTTTCACGCTGCCTTTTTTCGAGGCTTCATTTTCGTATACGGCACGCAACTTCTCGCGCGCTTGCAATGAATTCTTGCCTCTTTGCAAATAATAAAATAAAATATGTCTGAAGTGCGCGTCTTGCACTTACATTTTTTTACTGGGATAAAAACGGAACTAAATAACTAATCGATACGATTTCTTTGCCAAATTGAAGGTGCAAGTCCAAATAACAAGAAAACAATGTAGGTTATGTGCTTTGAACACGTTGACAAAGCAAAAGAATGAAATCCGCAATCACTTAGTTGCCGACACAATAAATTATGTTTCAGAACGTCAGAAAGACAAATTGCATTTGTAATGCAAGTAGTATCGCGATCTTACTCTTGAACTTCAATAAACGAACGCCTTTTAATATATACATAGCTAAAGATTGTCGATAAACTGTTCTTCAACCAGTTAGCTGCTTTTGACGAGTATACTCGTCACGACGGAATGGCGATATTTTGCGTTACGACCCTGTCGGTAATAAAATTAGACAGTAAAACGGTCGTTTCGTTGCGACCTAATTCTACGTTATAACAGCCACTCTGACGAGTATACTCGTCGTCGCTTACATTTCAGGTACGCGCTTTTCAAAGAGAACCGCAACAGCTAACTGGAGCGTAAAGAAATCGTAGGAATGTAAGTCAACATTATCTAATGTTATCAATCTGTGCGCGAGACGATTAAGAAAAATAAACGACAGATAGACGCGAATTTCGCTATGAACACGAGAATTTATTTTTACTGCAACGTTTATTTGCACTCGTTCCGTTCAGTTACGCGTTTATTGGCGCAAAGGCTATTTCAGATACGAAATTGTTTAAATATGTTGCTTCCTAACATGCAAAAGAATCCGACGATAGTTTGAACTAGTCCATCAGATTGAGACCGTGTTCTTGGCGATAAATCTGCACAGCGTTTCGCAAAGGAATAATATTCAACTCTTTCAAGAATTATTTTTCAATTATACTGAAACATCGTCCAATCATTTTCTTCCCTGCCTATAAACGACACGCAAAAATTGGGACGAATCTCACGAAGACAAATGCGTATTTATCGTCGCTTAACAAACTGTTAAAGCATAGATCGCGAGAGGATCAAAGAAATAACGGGCGCGACAGATAATCCGCCGCAAGCAAAATACCAAAACTAACCCTCTAATTACTGCGAACCGCGTCGTCGTTCGCGGATTAAGAGAGACACGTGCTCGACCATCTCTCCTAATTCGAAACTGATTGAACTTCCGCATTCCGCCATGATTGACCGATCGGAAACGTCAAGAAAAAAAGAAGAAAAAAGAGAGAAAAGAGGGAAAAAAGGGAAGAGAAAACGAAAAACAAGGAAAGGAGGGAAGCAAAACGAAAGGAAATAAAAGAAAAACGTTGGAAACGATGGGAGAGGCACGAAAGCGTGTGGCTGGCGCGTGTTCGCGTGCCGGGCGGCACTAAACGATCGATCGGCGCGATGCACGGGCGTAAGAAAGGAACAGGAAACGGACGAGAACACCGTGGACGCATCTGCAGTCCGGGGAATTAAAGCTCGGCTCAAGGTATTCGCGGAATCCGCACGTCCGCGCGTAAATACCTGTCGGCGGCGCGTGTAAACGTTTACGCTTCTGGAAATTGACTAAGTTTCGCCGATGGAGGGCGCGGCGATAGCTGGCGGAGCGAATTGCTCGGCAATTTATAGCCACGCTATTTAATAAGCAGCCTCGACGCCGACGTCGCGTCGTCTGAGCCGAGTCTGAGGCTGCGCCACGCAGTAACCGTTGCCAGCTCGTTTTCCGACTTCATTTCCGCTCTTGTAAACACGAACCGCTACTTATAATCCGGCTCGTATCGGTCGGCAAATTTGCGGCGACGCATCCGAGGGACTTGAAAGCTTTCGGACGATCCAAACGTCTGAGCTTCTTATCGCGGTTCTCCTAAACTTTCTGACGACGAGGGAAGACAAACGAGTGTATCGAGCGACGGGGTCAATTAATTATAACAATGTTAAAGGATCATTCGAGTATCGCAGAAGAAAATGGCGGAGTCGCGATGGAAGGAAGGTTGGTCGGACTTGTCCGAAAAAGAGAAGCACGCTGCGTCTGAAAGCGGAAGCTGTGGCAGGTAGCGGCGGTATTTTTCCACGCAATTTTCAACTCAATTACGCGTCTTCGTTATCAACCCGATCGCCCGATCCGTTGGTCGAACGCGAAAAACACGAAAGCGATCGTCGGAAGCAATTAAATTCTTATCAGTGGAACTTCTAAACGCGGTAAATTTGAATTTAGAACAATGGAAAGAATGCAAAGTCGCCGGATAACTGTCGCGTAGTTTAAAGCCGTCTGCCAGGTGGCTCGTAAGAGTTAAATGAAAACTGCAGGAGGCGCTCTGGCCATCGCTGACCGGCCATTGCTTTCCAATTTAAACGAACGTACCGGAAAGGACAGGTCAATTTGTCCCGAATTAACGAAAGCGGCGTGTCACGCAAGCCGAAGCGTGCAATCTGCTCGCTGTAAAAATGTTTTGAAGCTGGCCTGGCGATCAAAAACTTGGGATTTCCACGTCGCACGCCGACCAGTGACCGGCCACTGTTCCTCTTCTTCTCGTTGGCTCTTCTTTTAAATAAAGAAGCGTTTTCAGACGAGAAACTAACGCACACGCAGAACGTACGAATCATCATCGGCACGAAACATGTACATTTTTGTCATCGAATTATTAGATTGCATCAGATTAGACAGTCATCACATTAGATCAAATTAGACAATAATTATTCATGCAGAGTGTCCGCAATTTAATGTGAAAGCTTCGAGAACGTGTAGGCGATCGACGAACGAAGAGACAAAGTTTTTTAGAGATCTGATTGTTTCGTTTGTTCTTATTTATTTATATCGTCGTCCATTTGACGAGGACGAGACCGAGTCGCAGCTGCAGTGCATCGGAAATTGTCTGAACAATGTCTAGTTGTGATTGCAGCGATTATTGTTAGATACTAATTGTTACTATTTGCATTGCTGCAAGAATGAAATAAAATATATTATATATTACATATGTATATGTAATTTATAATACTATGAAATCTTACGTAGGAAACTTTTAGAAGATACGATGCATGTTACATAAAATCTTTTGAAATTTCATCAACTGGATGCAGCTGGTCTTCTAGTCTTTTTCTATTTTTAACTAATAACACGAAGTGGAAATACCCATTTAAGATTTTCTGTGTATTATTTTAATTGTTTATACGAAGCATTGTAATTCTGCACAGTTTGATTTCATTAAATTCCACTGCAGAGATAACTGTTCTTCGTAACTCTGCCTCGTTTTCGCGATTTCATTGCTTTGTCTTTGCTCTTCCTGTAGTTTGCAAAAGTAGAAAGTAAAAGTCTGTTAATTGCTTGATTAATAACCAAACACTTGTTGCTCGTTACAAGGTAATATTTAGTATACGCCGTTAAGAAAAGTCCATTAACAGTTAATCGTAACGAAATTAGCTTCTCTCGAAGCTAGACTTGCTGGCTCTGAAGTCAACAAGAGTATAATGTCGTTTCGGTAAACACGTTAACTCCACGAGTTACGAAAATAAGCAGCTTTTTTCCTCCTTTTCCGCATAGAGTCGCCGCCTATAAAACTTCTCCACGAAACACGAGGATGGAACACGAAGGATATACGTTTCGAGAATCAAAAATGTGGAAAACCAGAAGAATTATTATTAAATATTATTAATTATTAATTATTATTAAATATTAGAAACAGAATTATACGAAACCAGCAGAGCGGTATGAGAGTTAGTATCGTAAAATTTGCAATGTCCCGATGAAACTAACGCGTTGCAAAATTGCAACTTCCGTTTGTAATACAAACTCGCGAATTTTCTGTTTTCTACGTTAGAAACTTCTCACAAGCGTCCTACATTCTTCCGGAGAAACCGAACCTCGATGAAACCTACGAAGACTGAGAATCTTCGTTACTTTCAATATTATACGCAATTGACAAGGTTGGCTTAATCGCTCTCCACGTGAAAATCCGCCCAGTGAAAATTAAAAGTCGCCTGCACGCGTCTTTCCTGGACGACTTAATCGAAGATCATTTTCAGAGGAAGATCAAGCCTCTATCAACACAATGTACGATACAACCTACGACATAACCTAGGAACGAAGATTGACAACAGGCAAATTCCAATCAGATTCTCGGCTATAAAAGATTCTGCGGCTGCGGAATTTCGCTTCGTACGCCCGAGACCGCAATCTCGAGCGACGTGCGCTCCTGCAAGAATAAACAAAAGAAAGCAGCAGCCCTTAAATAACTAATCCGAGCCTGTAACGGAGTTTGCTGGAGAGCGTGGCGAAGCTTTTAACACGATGCTTTTAAAATGCCGGAACACGTGGCGGGGCCAAACCGCAGTGACAACAACGATAACGATATGCAAAGCTGCCGCTGTGAAACTAGACCACGATCCTGAACGCGTTACTCTGGCGTGTAATAATTTCCTCAAGGGTTTACCGGTTAGATGTAACTCCGGGGATTGCGAAATCTACCGACGAGTTTCCGTTGTGGTAATCCGTGCTGGCTGACGATATAGCCAGCAAGATGGCGAGACAAACATAGTGGAAACTGGCGTGCGAGGCGAAGGACAGTCTGCCCGACTGTCCCTTAGCCTTCATCTAAGTTATACCTCAAGTTTCGCTTTTATCACGCGCCGCTACTTCGCCACACCGCTACTCGGTGTAATCTGCCGGCTCACGGCGACGAAGCTTATTTTATTGCCGAGACAGTAGATTCTGATGTATCGTCGAAATACATAATCAACGATATATACAGGGTGGGGCATTTTAAACAGGTCAGCTGAATAACTCGCTTGTTTTTGAAGATAGGAAAAAGTGCATTAGACCAAACTTACTTGGTATCGGGTTATTCAGTTATATGACCTGTTTAAAATGCCCCATCCTGTATATATACGTATGTAAAGATGTAAAATTTTGGCAATCAGGCGATCGCTGGAAAATCAAGAACCTTGGAACTTTTGGTCGAAACCTTCCGTTGTCCGATTATCGCAAGTGTCTGCAAAATCGTGGGACTGATTTTTAAACCACCCGGTACTATTTGTATTAGTTTGTCGCGTGTAGACATTGCAATCTATTTTTTTGGAAAAAAAAAAAACACTGACGTTTCTAGAAGATTTTCACTTTATATGGGTAACGATATCGAGCGAGTGATATACAAACTGCAAAATTATCGCGCTGTTACTATCTACAGAGTACTATAAAATTTGTTATTATACAGCATATACAAACATTAATTAATGTGTGTTTCGTATAATTAATGTGTGAACATTAATTCCGCAAGTACTCTTCGTTTTATCGTACCGAGCGGTATAACAAGTGTTGCGTCGTTCGAACATAAGCTACACGAAACACACACTGCGCTACCTGTAAACTTCTTACTCTTCAAATACGAATAATGCACTTTACGGATTTCGAGATGATTGCGCAACGATCGTCAGATCGAGGAAATAGCGTCCCGAGTCGCCGTGATTTCTTCGATACTTTCCCTGGACACCGTGAAGAGCTTTGCCGCGTTTGCACAGCGCCAAAGATTGGAAACTATAAAATGAAGAGCCGAAGAAGATCTCGCCATTTGCCAGCCTCGATCGTCGCACACTCGCAGCGAGAATTTACGCTTCCATTTACACGATCTGGAATCTAGTAAAGCAGATCTCAAACAGTTGTCACTTGGCAATCGTAAAACGCTGCAGCCCTTGGTACATGCATTCTCAGCCTTTCTCGGTTGTCTCTTCCACGTCCATCGCGAATTTTCTCTCTACAAATGCAGCTTTCATTCGTTCCGATCATCGCGTTAACTCGTCGTTGAAGAAGCAGCCTGCGCGATGATTCTGCGTAAACGTAGAATGGGCACGTAACTGTGCAGCGACATGTATTTTTAATTAGCTTCAATTGCTTTTAATTCCAATTATTTTTCATTATTTTATTGTTGCTTTTAATTTATGTACGTATATACGTACTTTTAATTTGAATTATTTCAAGCTGCTTTTAATAAACATCGATGAAACAACCAAGCTGGAGTAACATGAGATATTGAAACATATGGTAGTGAAGTTATGAAAAAATGATGAATAATGAAAATAACGAAATAACATAATTATGAATTAATTCCAATTATTTTTCATTATTTTATTACTGCTTTTAATTTATCTACATGTATATATATACTTTTAATTTGAATTGTTTCAAGCTGTTTTTAATAAACATCGATGAAACAACCAAGGTGGAGTAACATGAGATATTGAAACATATGGTAGTAAAGTATATGAAGAAATTACGAATAATGAAAATAACGAAATAACATAATTATGAATATCGTGTAAAGAATATTGGAAGAAATCGTAGTTAGGTTACCGTCTAGTTTCTTGCTCAAAATTTCCGATCTTCTTGTGGCACGGATATTTCCAAATCGGAAATTTCAAAGTATTTTGTCATCCATCGAAAAATTGTCGTATGTGAGCTTGCTCTTAATTTCTTCACTCGACTGATTATTGCCGCGAACTCATTTATTTAATCCCAAATATCCTGCTCCGTGTAATATCAATCCTCGACGTTGTATCCGAGATAAAATTTCGACGTTAACAAAGCAGTTTCACGTGCCGATTTATTATTTCGCAAGCGCGCGATACGAACGTAGAATTTCAAACGCCGCGTAATGCTGCATCGACTCTTTTCTATTTAAAATACATACTGTACCTTCTATTTATATCTACAACAACCTGCACGTGTACTAACAACAAGTACATAACTAAAACAGCCAGAACATCCGCAACATCCACCCACAGGCACATTCGATCCATTTTATACGATTTACTAGAACTTCGTGGCATGTTGAAAAAACACTCGGAAACCGGATCAACCTCAACAGCAAAAAAAAAAAAAAAGAAGGAAGAGCAAATCGCGAAACAAGGGGAAACCGAGTCGCAACCAGAACGATCATTACGAAAGCTTCGATCGCAACAGGTGTGTAGCCAATCTTCGTAGACAACGGGTAAACCGGATACGCGGATGAAGGATAAAGTCGGAATCTGCTTTTAAAATGCACCGTGGTCCTACATTCGCGGAATGCAGACGAAATCGGGCGAATTCTATGGCTGAAAGTGAAGGGAACTGCGCTGCGATCTTCAGCAGCGGGAAGATCGAGTATATTTTCGACTTCTTTTTTCGCGTAGAATCACCCCCTTTCCGCTTGTACCACCAGTTACCAACTACCCTGTATAATATTCCTCTGTAGCTCTGCAGCGAAGCTTTGTCTTCACTGACAAACTCTGTACAACGTTGCTTCCTTCTTTCCGCCTGCAGCTGAAGCGCTCTTCGGCCAAACGGCGCAGTTTGGCCGTTTAGGTTCGCGACAGGCCGTGCACTGGGCAATTTTTCCTCGCAATTGCAACGAAACTTTGTTATTCGCGATTTTCGCCTAATTTCGTGGCGCGGAGTCTGTCGGGCCGCGAGTTACGGGGCCACGTTGTGCGTTTTTTCATCGGCCGGAATTTATGCGGTCGATGGAATCGCTTAAACGTGTACGGGGGAATGTAGGTCGGGACATGGTGGTCAGATTAAACATTGTTAGCGAACCAGTTCGTAAAGATGGCGTGGTCTCATATTTCATTTCTTATCGGGCCACGGATACCTGATAAATCGAATGGCTGGCTCCGTGCAGGCGCATAATACGGCCCGGGGCCGCGATGCATCGAAAGCAGCGAGTGGCCCTGGCAAAAATTTAAGCGAATGGTTTTCGACTGCTCGTGAACGGGCCGCGATAACGCCTGCAATTGAATACACGAACGAACGAGCCTGGCCGACTAATATCGCGGCCGTTTGTTCGCCCATGCACCCGCCGCTCTTCCCGCCAATGTTTGCTCCGACAGAATTTAAAGCGGCCGATTCGTTGTATGAATACTATCAACTCCGGTCCGCGGTTTCGTTTCTTTCGAATTGGCTGCCAGTGTCCGTAACGCTGTGCAAATCCCGAGCGACGCGGTCGAATTTTTGGGGCTGCGTGGACTCGAAACGCGCGCGGCTACGTTCTTCGTTGGTATTTGGCCATGGCCGGTCGTAAGTCACCTCTCACGTGACAACAGTACTTTGTCGCCGCGGTCGCACGTCACGTGCGAGGTGACAACGGGTGAACCCGTCAAAATTCACGTTGGAGATTGTTTGAAAAAAGTCATACGCTAAAAACTGATAAATAATTATTTGAAACTCGTATGTTTGTAATACACCTTCGGAAAAGGAAGAAAAATGTTATTCTTATAATACTGAAGATTCTTCGCGTATTTTCCGAAACCAGCTACAACCTAGCGAAGAATCACGAAAAATCAATCATGAAAAACTAGCGTCCGATAAGGGTTAGAAATCGGGCATTTTGGTGTTTCTAATAGACTCTAACACAAGTTACCGGCAGTATTTTACACTCAGGCAATAATCAACAATTAAGCAGTTAGCTGTTTCTGACGAGTATACTCGTCGTGCGTGAAATGTAGCTACAATTTTCTGTTTAAATTGCAATTTAGCAATCGCAGTGAACTGCGGTAATGACACTGACAAATAAGACAGTCGTTTCGCTGCAACTACAACGACGAGTATACTCGTCATCGTTTACTTCTCGCGACACACTTTAGCTACACACTTTTGTAATCGTACGAGTTCCTGCACCGAATATATTTCGTTGATATCGAGTTCGTTCCTTTTCTCTTTTTTCTTTTTTTTTTTTTTTTGTTATTGGAATTTTGACATGGCAAATTTCTTCTAGCAGAATTAGTAGATTCTCTTTTTCTTTTTAACAATTACAGGTGCATTTATTAGCCTATTTTATGTGCGAGATCCTGGATCCTATCTCTTGGACAGTACACCGAGGAAATTCGAAAATTTCAAAGCTTTTTAAACCATCATGACCGTTAGTTCATACAATTTTATCAATTTGCACCGATAAATCATGATACATGATAAATAAATCATTGTTGTATAGGAAGGTCTTTGTTGGTTTCAAGATCGATGTGTCCAGGTCCCTACGTAAACAATGTTTCTTTCAACTTCTTCGTTTCCATTTCCACGCTGCATCGCGAGCAATACAATTTCCCTCGGCGTGATTTTTCCTCAGAGAAAGATTTTTCACGTCGACCCCGCAGTTCGTTTCATAACAAACAATTGTGTGTTTTATTTCCTTGCTCGTTACCTCCATCGTTTTATTATTTCCCTTATATAACAACCACGTGTACCGATATCCTCGTTCGCAGTGTATCGGCCAGTTTCATCCAGTTTTTATCATCTATTGTTCAACAAGCATCGCATCGTGTCAAAAGACGCTAATTACTGTTTTAAGCGAACGTATGTTATTTTCGTGTGTATTATATCACTTTTACGTCATATTACTTTTTCAATATTACGTTATATCTGTCTCGAGGTGATTTGAACTTCTGTTTTACCAATTTCCTACTGCCAGACATTTTTCTTTTATATTTCACGCCGATTAAATGAAAATTAAATTAAAAGCGAATCATCAGAAGAATCGTCTTCGGATAATGGAAACGATCGTGATTTCATCTGGAAAAACTCGGCTAGTCAACTTCAATTTTCATCTCGCTGTAACTCTTCCTCGTACGAACACGTTTACAGAGCGTGGTTTTTACCTGGGAAAATTCACGTGTGCGATAAAACAGGTCATCTTGTTACTATTCAAGCACTGTGTCTCAATCGGCTGCACGTTCACTGTTGAACTGTGCTCGTTTCTTCTTCAACTTGACGCCTTAAGTCATCAAACTTAATCATTTAATTATTCGTTAATACTTCTGGACAGCCATAAATCGTTCAAACTTGCAACGATGTTATCATATCGGAGGAAACTGCTACAGAAATTGAAATTTCTCCCAACTTCAACAAACATTCCATCCTAGAATCGTACGCACGACGACAATAATTAAGAGACTGGTTTTGCAATGGCAAACGACGAGAACGTAAATACGAAATGAAATAAAAAGAACGCTGCACCGAGCGGTCGTTAACAATCGCACGGATCTACGTGAACTACCAAATAAATGAACGAAAAAAATACCACACGAAGACGACTCAAAAGATAAATAAAAAAGAGAGGAAGAAAATAACTGTAGCCTCGTTTCAGCAATTTTCTCCCTTCTTCTCGCGCTTCCGCCAAAGATTAACATCCACTTTTGCCCCCTAGAACTGCTCCGTGTATACGCGGCGAACAATGACACGCACGGTCTCGAGATTGACACGCACGGCGATTCAGTTCGCAGCACTGCAGCTCGCTGTGGTAGTAGAATCGCTGGTGATTACAGCGCGAACGATAAAAGCGACGCTGTTCGACTGAAAGCATTTATTCGCCTGCAGTCGGAGCAGCAGACTACGTATGTGCATATTATGTATATGGAAAGCGTGGCGCGAGATACGAGTCGCGTAGGTGGCTGGGTATTGTTTCTCGCGTGGCCCTTTCAGCTTTTCTTCATCCCTGGTGCGCGTTTCTCGCGTCGCACAGATCAAGCAGATTCCCCGTGGGATTTACAACAACTTGGCGAATGCTGATTCGCCTGATCTCTCGCGAGGAGCGCAGTCAAGTGGCGAGAGAACGAGCCAACGTTTATTCAGCTTCGCGACGCTCAGACAGGCTATCTTATTATTCTGATTACGCGAGTACCGACGTATAGTATTCCGCGTAATTTTCCCCTGGCGTGCTGTTTCCATGGAGCAAATAGAAATCCACGAGCGAGCAGAAAGCAGAAGCGCGAACGACGGATCCTCGAAACAGAAATGCAACTCTAACCCTTCGCCAGTTTGCCGTTTTTCACGAGTATACTCGTCACGAAGAAACGGCAATATTTTGCGCTCTCACGAGCACTCTCGGTAGTGGAATTGGAAAATAAAACGGTTGTTTCGCTACAGTTTCGTTCTATCAGGTTGTCCGAAAACCGTTCTTTCGTTTCTTTCGTTTTATAAGGAAGTCGTTTGATATTATTTTATTGAATTACGTGTGGTCATGAAAATAAAAGTGGGACAAAATGGGTCGTAGAAAATTCAATAAAATAATATAAAACAAAACAGGCGTCTGCATCCATTATTTCCTTACGAAAGAAACCTTTCAGACAACCTAATATATTGTAACAGCCGCAGATACTCCGTGTTCGACGAGTATACTCGTCGTCGCTTGTTTCTCGCCACACGTTTTAGATACACGCTTGTCAAGGAGATCGCAACAGCTGACTGGTCAATCGTTATTGACGCTTATTGTTTGTTGTCCTTTCTGACTCGCCGCAGACCTGACTAAACAGTATCAGACGCATCGGAAACCTTGCTTTTTATCATCAATGACTATCATAAGCCGTGTAGGAAGGAGAATAAGAATCTGAAGCGATCCCATAATACTATGACTGTCCGAAAAGTTTCTTCCGTTTTACAAGGAAACAGATGCACATCATTTCTTGCTTGATATTATTCTATCGAATTTCATACGATCGATTTTGTTCTACTAAATACTAAGATAAAGAACACGACATTCGACGGATTTGATCTGACGTTTGAAAAAAGGACACTTTTGGCACAACCTGATTGTTCACCAGTTGAGAGTTATAGCAGTTCAGAAGTAAACGCCGTTGGAAAGCTCAGAATTTATAAAACATCAGGTTGGAAGAGAAAAGAAGAGAAGAAGCTGAAGGATACAAACATTTCAATGAACAATCTCGCAGCCTCTCTTTGCTCTCCTCTGACGCGCCTCATCAGCTCGTAGAAAATTTTATCGATCCAATTACCCCGCTGATCCGTGTTTTCATGGGTTAAATTGACAAGCTCTCCGACGAGTAGCCTCTTTCGCTAACGATTCTGTTTACCACGAGAAGATAAGACCAAGTTAACAACCCTGGAAACAGCATTTCGGGTTTGCGCTCGCCACATTTCCATGCTCCGCGCGTATACGACTTTCCATTTGGAATTCAATGAACTCGCTCGACCGACCCAAAGCCAACCGAGCCTGCTCGTTCTCTCTGCGACTTTATTACCGACCGCTTTTCGGCCAATTCGCCCTGCAAGCGGACGAATAAATTGCAAGAAATTTGTTGCGTCGCGGGAGGACGACGACGAGTGCAGCAGCAACGAAACGAACTTCACGAGCTGCAGCGCTGGGAAGGTGAATTTTCAAGCAACGCGTCGGATCGTTTCGCGAGTTAACGACGATGACACGCGGCTGCGAGCGAATTACTCGGACATTTGCAGAAACACGCGTCGACGCGCCTTTCACGAATGTGTTGTTCGTGAGTGTAGGAAAAGATTTGAAATTTCGGGGGCGTCGTAAGAAATCGTGAAATTTTTAATTTTGAAACAAGCGCGCCGGTCCTCAACATTAAACCTACCGACACTTCTTGTGTACTTATTGACCGCTCGCGATAGGCAGGACAGACCAGAAATTTTTCTTAGAAAAAAAGCAAACTAGAAGAAGTAGATACCGAAGAATATATTGTATGCATATTTTACGGAAAGTCACAGATTAGGAAGCGATATGACAACGTTTAAATATGGCAAAGTTTGTGTAGAAATTTGAAAGCGGTCAATTTGACCGCCGCGGTAGGTTTAGTGTTAAACGAACGAAACGTCGCCACTAGAGTGCGCGTGTTCTACGCATTCGTGAGAGATTTCCAGGTGAATCTAAAGCACTCGTTGCAGTGTTTAATGGGAGAAATTTTTGTTCGGCTTTCATTTTCCGAATCAACTCGCTGGAAACGTGAACTTTCACGACCACTGGATACTTTGCGTGTGAGTTGCGCGCATCGTGTGCAGCGTTGAATCTTTAATTTTCCATAAACGCAAACATTCGCAGTCCAGTAACGACGCTACTCGAAAAATAACGTTGGCTGCGTCAATCGCCTTCGACCGAACAGACCGAATAAAGCGTTTAGAAGCTTGATAGAGGATTTATTTTCGTTGCAGCGTATGGTTTATCCTGCGGATATCGAACTGTGAAGTATATTTTCGAAAACTACTCTACTATACTTCGGCGTTTTTAGCGAACCTTTGAAAACAATTCGTCTTTCTGATTGAGAGTTGCTTTCGATATTATTCGCATTCCATATCTTCTTTTTCTTTTCTTTCTTTCTTTCTTTTTTTTTTTTTTTTTAGTAGTAGAAAATCTTTGATATCTTTGTGGAGCGATGCAGATCGCATTTCCACGGCAAGATTCAAACGCAAACGTTAAAATACGAAATTCCATGGTGTCAAATGGCAATATGTCCGGACGATCGTCAGAGGCAGTAAGCTTCCTCGATAATAAACGTTCTTTGTGCGTATTTCTTGACGCAATTATCCTGACAAATATAATAATGCCGGTGGAAATAAATAAATAAATAGGCGATCGACATGGGTGGAATAAGTCGCCATACCTGACCGTTTCACGTTCGATCGAGCCACGTTTAATTAATTTCGCAACTTCTGCATCGCTGTTTCTATGATCCTGCGATATTAATATTAATGAATAACGGGGCATAAAGTTGAAAATTCATAACTGCAGTAAATCGCTCTTTGTCAGGGGCGCGTTTGAAAATCTGTGTTTATGAGATGCAAATTAGCGGTGCCCCGAAGAGGCCACCGAGCCTGACCTGAAAACGTAACGAGTGGTAGTAAGCCAGCTTTAAAAGTGCAGTCATCTTTCTTGCGAGACTCGTTCCTCGAAAATTACGAAAACTCCTACTGTCGCCGGTTACACAAGAAACGTTATTTTCCTGTAGAATCTTCTACAAAAGAATTCACCGGGGTTCGTTCTTTAGAATTTAACTTGTCTAACGACTTCGTAAAAGACCATGTATTTATATATATGTAGTGTATGAAATATCGTCGTAACTTTGTTAGTAATTCCGAGGCAAAGACGCGAAATGTAATACTCGAAATCCTATCGTCGTTTGTTTCGCTTTGTTCCAACGAGAAGCATAAAGTGTGCGTGAAATAGAGACGCGGCTTGAATGCGTCGAATAAATATGCGTGATGAATAATACGTAGAAAATGGTTCCTTTGGAAAAATATTGTTCGATTCGGTGATGAAATTTCAAGAACTTCCTATCCTATGGCAAAATTTCAGCTTCCGAGACGCGATTTCGTACTATCGATTCGTGACTCGAAATAAAAATCAGGCCATTCCGTTCTGATGAATCTGCTGCGACTATATATATATATGTATTTAACAATATTATAATCAATCTTACAAACCACGATCATTATCTTCTAGATATTTTATCTTCGTCAAGATCGAAAGCTGTCCGTGGCAAAATACTTTATCTGTCAAACATCGGCCCACTTTTGCGACGAACCCATATAGTTAGATATGAATAGGTACATATTTAATAATCTTAGCAACCGATCATACACTTTATTATTATCATCTTCTAGATGTTGTGCCATTTTACCTTCAGCGTAATCGAATAATATTATACAAACATAATATACATAATAATACAAAAATTATAATAATATTTTGTATAATAATACAAAAATTCTGTCTGCCGAACATCGGCCCCCTTTCGCGACGAACCCACATACCCACGCATATATAGGTATACAGCTGACGATGTCAACAACCGACGTTACGAGCCACTATCGATCATCTTCAAGATATTATGCTATTTTGCCTTCGTCGTAAGACATGCTGTCTATCAAACGTCCGTCAAGTGTTCGTTGCCGTGGCAAGATCGAAGAATAAATCGCAGAATAAACGATTTACAATTGGCCCAAGTGAACCCGGCAAAGATAACGTCGCAACGGCGGATGACGAGGAATATTATTTTCAAGCACGCGGCGAGTACTTACACGGCGTTCTCCCGAAATAGAGTGCTTTCACGAGGCGTTCTCGTGGCCATGCACGAAACTCGGTCGCCCCGGTGTTACAGCTCGTTACGTAACAAATCCGTGTAACCCAGATTACCTTGCTTGCCATTCGGCCTGGGGAGGTTTGTGCGAGAGGGCGCCTCTTACTTTCAGCGACGCCGGGCCCTCGTGGCTGTGTGCCTCGTTTCAAAGAAGAGAAAAACACACGGATGGAGGAAAGAAAAGAAAAGAGAGAGACACTCTGGCGGATCGTTTCTCGTCTAGCGATTACAGCGCGATGCGCCGAGCTAATGCGAGAACTCGCAGCGTTCTCTCGCGAGGATAACGATGGAAACGCGCGCGGATTACCGAGCCCCTCGTTACCTTTTATTTCGTCGTTCCCCTTTCCTTCTCCTTCTTTTCCCTCCCGCCGCTGCTTTTCTCCCTTTTCTTCTGGTTCACGCGTTTGGCGTCGGCAAACACGTGGCAGCCCGCTGAAAAAAATCTCCGCATAGAAAGAACGATAGAAATACTTTTCGTGCTGGTTCGCCGGCCACGTTGATGCACCCCGAATCAAAGGACGCTTTTCAGCTTCCTCTCTCTTTTTTTTTTACCTTTTTCCCCTTTCCTCTCTATTTTTCTCCCGTCGTTTCGTTTTTTGTTTACTTCTCCCTTCTTTTTTATCCGCCGTTTTTTGTTTGGGTAAACACAGGCACGCCGCAACGGGGATTGCCGGGCGACCTGAAAAATATAGTCTTCGCGCGGTACAAGGTGATTCGATTGATGTTACGAAACCGCCCACCGTCCGCTGATTTTTCCATGGAAATCCTCTTGCACCGAACGACACGGGAAAATTGCGCGGGCTTTGCGCCGACCGGAGTATCACGAAGTTCGTATAGCGACACGAAGTGCGCGGCTCGAGAGAAAATTGTAAACCGAGGAACCAAAAATGCGAGGAAATATTCCACACACGCGCGCGTCTGTGTATAGGTGTTTGCGCTATTTCGTACATCATCCGTTGTGGCGGTGCAAATCCACATTATCTGTGATATAAATTTACAATTTACTGGTAATTTTGTTCCGCTCGTATAAACTAATCAAATCTGCGACATTCTTGCTTTACCTTTAACACTAAACCTACCGACACTTCTTGTCTACTTATTGACTTAAATTTTTCTTAGAGAAAAAAGCAAACTAGAAATAAATGCCGAAGGATATATTGTATGTATATTTTATGAAAAGTCACACATTAGCAAGCGACTTGATAACGTTTAAATCTGGTTAAATTTTTGTAGAAATTTCCAAGCGGTCAATTTGACCGCCGTGGTAGGTTTAGTGTTAACAAAGCTCCGCCAGACGCTTCATGTGGGTGGTGGGTTTCAAATCGCACGCGCATTAATAATATAATTAACAACATAATTATTATAATATTATATTATAATTGTTATATATTAATAAATAATTGTTGTGGTTATTGGTCATATGCACAGAGGAACGCGTGGATAAATTGTAAGATAGAAAAGTACATTCAACGAAGAAATGTATATACAAGTATGACTATAGTTTGAGCTGGTCTCAGTGATTGAGAAAAGTAAGCAGAACAGATGTAGAGTCTTCTTAGAAGTATTCACCACTTCAACACCCTCCCTAAAACTCTACATCTCTACAAACGAGACACTCAATAACCGCCAGAAAAATTTAGTGATAATTCTTATTGAATTGATTGTAAAATTACGTCCAAATAAAAAAAAAATCTCTACAAACAATCATCTCTTAATATTTTTCTAGCTCTTTTGGTAAATATCTGAACTCGATTTCGTCAATGCCTTCACAAATACATTTGCTTTCTCTTTTCCATTCAAATTAATTAATTACTAAAAAAAAAAAAAAAACTACGAGAAGGCTAAACAGATGAGATGTAGAGTTTTCTTAGAAGTGATAACCACTTCGACAACAATACAATTGTTAATGTATCGACTAGCGAATGAGACTTCTCCGCTGCGACTATTTCCACGACAGGACTTTACCTGTGTCTCTGAACAGATACTCGATTCCCTTTATTTTTGAAGCGACCGCGGTAATTCTTTCTTTAATCTTCCACCGAGGATCATCGTGTATTTCAGAAGAAAGTTGCTGCTTAGAAGCGGCTGCAACGATGACACCGTAGAGAAGCGAAATAATAGCAAAAGTGAATCGTCGCTTCGTGGAGAAGGGTTTTTCCTTCTGATAAAATATCTGACGTCCACTGCATAAAGAAACACCGATCGATCGAACTTCTTTCGTAAATTATTTACAAATCTCAATCGCTTCTTTTGTCGCGTCGCTGGTAGACGATGTTCGATTGTGTGACAAGTGGCACAGCGCAATGTTTCAAGCCGTACCACTGAATAAACTTGTTACGTGATATCGAAACGAAAGAAGAAAGCGCGTTCGATTCTGAAATTAGAAAGCAAGTCGGCCAAATACGTGGCACAGGTGGTTATTTCGAGGGATAACTGTAATTCTACGTTCTTCTTCCGCAAGCTCGTGCAATGAGAAAGAAAAGTGGAGGCAGAAGACGAGAGGAGTAGCGGGTCTGTTATTGGCGATATCAGTAGGTTGCTCGAGGGACACGCGACTTCGAAGCTCGGTTCGACGATAGCTGGGAGCAGCTGTTTCATATCGAACAGTTAAACGGTTTTCTCAGCGTTCTTACAAACCACCGTATTTTCTATTTAATTCTCCGCAGGCAGCCTGAGGTCTGCGCGAAATTTTCGTTACTTAATTCGATGCAAATATGTCAGACTCTAGTTTCTGCACCTGAAAGAACCCACAGTTACGACGATCTGACCATCCAAGTGCTGTTTGCTTCTGATTTTCGGTGATTTATTTGTAACTCTTACGCGTGATATTCACAAATAGTTTTATATTGAATGAGCAACATTTCTCTTTCGCTACATTAAGCGACCATCGCACAGAGTTGAACGCCGCAGGTCCAAGTTGGTTTTATTATGCAGCTTTTCCTAAGTAAGTGAATTTTTTTTGTCTTTTTATTTGTAATTAATTTTGTTCATTTTGCTACATGTACTGATCTTCTCGAGTATATAACACATTTGTATTGTACGTGTGAGAATGAGAGAACTTAGGGCCAACCCACACATGTGTATATCCCTTGCACAGTATGTACGTGAGCGTCACACGATTGTCTGAGCGATGCGTTTTAATTTTGTCACATGGGCCTCGTGCAACAAACACATCTTATTATACGTCATTTTATACGTGCTAAATAAATTATTCTAAGAGATCTCTTCACGATCGCCTAAGTGTCTCGTATGGCTTCTATGTCTCTCGTAGATTAATAAATGCGAGATATCGTCGAGATACGTGTCTCGTATCATTTTGCTACAGCGAACGATTCGCTCAGACATTCCGCAAATGTAGGTGTCAAAATAATTACGCCTTTCTAAGGGCCGGAAAATTTCTTCATATTTTCCCGAAACGCTCATGGGTAGAAGCCTAACGATAACTTTTTAAATATTTGTTTAATACGAAACTGCGTACCTGCAACAAATTCCCACTTTTTCATAACGTTTCTGTGAACTTTTATTTTCGTTGCAAAAAGCTGCAAACGTTTGGCCGAAGTATCGCTGGTACAGTAAATTAGGGACTGTAGTAAGTAGCTCAGAATCTTTGCAGACGTTTCCAGAACCCAAAACGATAAAAAATCAGGCGAGGAACCGGCAGACCCGTAACGCCACCACGGAACATATTTTCGAAATATGTCGCCATGCGAAATTTCTATTTCCATAAAATACGCTTCAAATTGAATAGTTCTTTTTATAACAACGTCCCTTTCCTACACCAGTCGCTCAGACTTGCAAAGTACCGCTTCATCGATCTGAACAATCGCGCGACATTAAAACTGAAGATTGAAACAACAACTGAATCATCAAGAGAAAAAAACGTCCTTAATGCTTCTAATATTCCGAACGAACACGATCTGTGTTGCTCGATAAATCCTCGTATGGCCCACTCGGCGCGATTAAATCGTACAACTCTCTTAAACGCTGCAATGATAGGAACAAACGAGCGAGCGAAATGCTTTCGCGCCGCCACAGCTCGTTAAGAGCGGAGAACATTGTTTTTCCGTTACGACGACGCCAACAGCGCTTTTAAATATTTGATCAAGCCGATAAAGATCGGGCGTGCTCGTCCAACAGCGGCAAAATATAAATTTGTCCGCCAAGAGAAATGAACGGAATCGTGCACGTAAATTTCCTTTCGTTTCACCTATCTTTCTCTCGCTGTTTTTATTACTTTTTCGTGGCTTTTTTTTCGTTGGTCGACGAATGGACGCGTTCGAGCCACTGATAACAATCGCAGAAAACAGCGGCGAGGCAAAATATGAGAACGCGGCGCTGTGTGCCTCTGGCCGGCATTATTTTAATCGCGAATCTTTACGACCCACTGAAAAACAGATTGACGTTGGCGAATCTATTCCATCTGTCCGCGCAAGTCCCTTACGTTTATGCATATTGCGTCGGCGAAAGGTTCTGTCGTAACCTTGCGTCGTAAACGGCCGCGTAATATCTTCGACAACGCCCCGTGATTCCGACGTTACGTCCTCTCCATGTTCGTTTATAGCAAACGAGACGATGGCATCTGGTTTGCCGAACGCACGTTATTTCGATCAAAGTGACCTACATGTGGAATAATTTAGCAAATCCACAGATTAGTCGGCTTTCTTCGACTTAACACTAAACGCTTCTTGTATACTTATTGACCGCTCGCCATAGGCAGGACAGACTAGAAATTTTTCTTAGAAAAGAGAAAAAGCAAACTAGGGATAAATACCGAAGGATATATTGTATGCATATTTTATGAAAAGTCACAGAGTAGCAAGCGATTTGATAACGTTTAAATCTGGTAACATTTGTGTAGAAATGTGAAAGCGGTCAATTTGACCGCTGTGGTAGATTTATTATTATAGTGTTAATTAATCTTTTTTCTCTTTTTCTTTTAATTTATTCCTTATCGTCGCATCCTCTTCTATGTTACTACAGCGACTATCAGCGACTACAGTTACGCGTAATCCATCAATATGTAAATGTTAAATAGCGTTTACAACGCTTGACTTGATACAGTCGTCTCGGCTATTTAGTCAGCTGCTATTCGGCAAATAATTAGTCAGCTATTATAGTTGACTAGCTATAAAGTTTGGCACTATACTTAAACATTTGACTTGTATATGCTTCTGCAGGCGGTCGATTTCTCTTAGGAAGCTTAAGGATCATCTTACGTTGCGTTCTATTAGTTGGAAGCGATTGTGTCTTGTTGGGTATCCTTTTTCAAAAGTGCATATCTTGCATCTTCGAATTTCCTACAGTGGCAAAGTGGATGTTCGACGTTGTTGGTGCTGAAAAATCCACGAAGTACCCATGTTTGCGAAGCACAGCACGCTGCGAATACCGCAAACACCGCAGTGTGGTCTTGAAGGGATTCGGATGATCCCTTCGTAGTTCGATCAACGGATTCTCGAGAAGAAAAGTTCGCGTTTCGTACCGGGACTACCAGCGGACTCGTTATTAAGAAAGTCAGAAGTAGGTAGTAATATATTGAATGTGGTCGTCGTTCGACCGCTAGCGAGAACGTCGTTCATCGCTGTGGGCCCTCTGGTGGTGGTGGCGACCGTGGGCTGCTTGATCCGCCACAGCCTATCCTGGTTGTTTGAATCAACTTGCTTCTCGCGAACATCATAATTCTGCGCTTATTTCACGTTTATTTCTCACACTAGATTTACGTAGAAAGGTGTCGTAGTTCTGCCAGCGGTCGTTCCATTCTTCTCGTATCTCTGCCTTGAAGAAGTGTTCGTCTTTCGAGTCCTTGTTATCAATTAAAGTTGTTGAGACGAAATGGTCTCAAGCGACCCGACGTCGAACGATTTAGCCGATCAGAGGAAGAACGAGAGCTCGAAAGGATAGTGTGTGAGTAGTTTCGAGTTCAGAATCAAGCGATAGCTCAGCAGCCGACGTGGCGATAGATGATGAATAAAGAAGAGACTACAAGATTTTATCAGAAAGCATAGCGGCCTTATAGGAATTGCAGATATTAAACGATTAATAAAATCTCGGCGATTAATTAGCACTGTCGCGTTTAATATGCTGATGCGTGGAGGGTTCGTAGCGTCAGGATATTATAAAGTAAAGCGATAACGAAGCAACAGGAGCGACGTTTGTAGAAAGAATGGAGCATATAATTTCGAGAAACTAAATTTTAGCAATGCTTCACGTATCTCACCCGTAAATACCGAATTTGCATAATTCCCATGCGAAAGTGAATTCCATGCGTGCGACAATTACGATCGCGATTGTACGCCGCGCTTTACACCGACCGTACTACTTGAAAATAATTTAATCGTGACGATTTTCCTGCGCCGTTAATTACGAAACTCTGTGGCACGCGGCCGAGCCTCGTTAATGCGATTCCAATTATCTCAACGAGTCGCATAGCTAAACTCAATGAAGGCAATCCGCGACGACGACGTGATAGCGGCGCGTTACGTTTTCGTAAACTCCGGTCGGACAATCGCGGGACAAAAAGTTGGCGAGAAATATCGTTTCTGTGGCGAGGATGAAGAGCATGAAGAGGACGAGGAGGAAGAGCATGAGGAGGACGACTCGGTTGTCATTTACGCGTAAAGCTGATCGCCGCTGATCGCTACAGAGCTATCGAGGTCGGCAGCGAGTCAAATATTTTTTCCCATTCGTTCGATGGAAAAGTCGGAGTAAACCGAGTCCTTCGTTCGTCCGATATTAACTCCGACGAAACGGTAACAACCACGTAAGAACCATTCTTCCGTGTTCTCGAGTAACAACAAGTAGAAAAACCGGAGGTCCAGCTGATATCAATTCGCTCGGCAATATTAAAAGCTTTAATATCGAGTGAACATGAGGAGTGGAAACGTATATCTGATCGGACCTTCTCTGTCTTGGTACACCTACGTATACGTTGCTTGACCACGTGGATGTATAAGTACACGCGGAGGGACGCGTACAAACGCTGGATAAAAGTGGGTATATCCGTGGTTGTTCGACGAGTAAACGCGATCCATTGTGGGCTTCCGGACATGTCGGTGTGTACACGTGGACATGTACGCGCCGCTGTCTACGGTCAGCCCTTTCTGCGTGTGTTGGTAAATACATTCGATTTATTGGAGAACGCAATAGGGCAGCTGCAAAGAGCCATACGTTCCGTGCTCTGATACCTAAAGCCTCTTTTTCCGAGGGCCTCGTCCGCGTTTTGTTGTTGTGCTTTTCGTTATCGACCGGTTCTCGTGCCATCTCTTCTCTCCCTTTTTTCCTCTTTATGTGAAAGACACGTCGCACAGGTAACGAGGCTACCGGCGAAAATATTTCGGAGCCCCTCCAACAGCGTACAAAGAATCACGCTGTCCATCTTCCAAGAATTCAATTCCATCGCGTATTTCAACTACTAGAAATATAGCGAACTTTTTCACAAGTGCGCTACCGTTTTACGAATAAGATGAAGAAACTGGCATACGTAGCCGTGATTCTCAGCTCGTCGTTGAGGAGTATCGTAGAAAACTTTTAGTTATATCTATATCGAACGTGTTTATGGACACCACTGTCATGATTATACTGGCAAAATTTGCAATCGATCTGAAGATGATGCGTATACATGTCTATAATTATACAGGTTTAATGTTCAATCTGCCATTTCTTTTGCAAAACGTCGCGCGGGGTCGTTTACGTCTCTGAATATCATTGTCTTGTTAGCTGCGACTTGTACGAGGTAAGCTGCTGCTCTGTGTCGTTCGGTTTGAGGATCACTGTGCGCCCCGTTGCTTAGGCTAACCTCTTTTCGCTCGTGTAAGGAGGTCTGCCTGCGCGCAGGGGTATTTTGCTCGACTTTTAATTGTCAGTAGCTAAGAAACAAAGCCGAAAACGCAATTTTTGTATTCTTGATTTTCGTCTTATTTCGCCTTCAAGAATCAGTCCTTAAATTTCCCGACATCTGTAGCCAAACACACGCATGTAGTAAAAAATTAGAAGAGCCGTTTTCAACATATATTACGATAAATGTGAAACCGAGTCCTACTGAACATTATTAACGAACAACGAAACTGAGTGTTTAAATATTTTGCTAATCTCTGCAAGACATACGTTGGAGAGTACGTTTTACTCTACGTATTTTTATTCGCTTCGTTATTTTATCTATTTTTGCTTTCGTTCCGAACTTTACCAATATAACCGCGTTCGAAATTTTACAACGTTTCATACAGCACACGTAACGTATTCACAAAGGACATGCACGAGTGTGCGCGTACTTTCGTGCGAGCAGCTACGTGTCTCAGCCGCTTCTGTCCGCTCTCGATAACGTCACAAATTCCAGACAAACGAGATCAGGTCTCGTTACCTGTCCGACACACGCCGCGTACACGTCCCCGCGCAAAAAACAAGCAAATTACAACGTATTGCGTTCGCTTGCCACTAAGTCTGCCGCTTGAAAAGTTTCTCGGATCGGAAGCTGAAAGCTTCGCCTCGTTCTCATGTTGTAAATTGAATGTTACTACGCCGGTGCAACTGCATCCGCAGCCAACTTGTCGCGGTCTTCTCAACTTTGACAAACGCGTTGCGCTCGCCGCAGAATATTGCCAGCGTTGTTTTTGCGGTCCAACGAGCAACGAGCATTTTTCTGACGCGGACTCGTCCCCCTTTTTCGCCTTCTTACGGACCTTTCGTATCTGCCGCGCGCCTTTCGCAAGATTTTCACGTTGCGCTCCGTTCCTCGGCTCTCTCCTCTCGCTCGCTGCTCTTCCGTGCAACCTTCGTGGATACGAAACACGTCCGAAACGCCTGTTCCGCCTGCCATTCAGCCCGCGGCCCATTGAAAACCGCGTCGATGATTTCTCTGCTTCTCGCTGCACAGTGTTCTCGTTGCGGCGATGCATCGAGCGAAACGATAACGCGGAGAAGCAGAGCCACGTGATTCTTCCTCAAGAATCGCATACGGGAATTTTCTTATGCCGAGTTTGCGTTTTCTGGGGTTGGGCCAGTCTAATTGTCTCTCAGCTGACCCGATCTGTTTTATTTATTATTAATTATTATTATTTTAGAGCTAAATGTAAGCCCAGGTATTCCGCTGCATCAGCTTGGAACTCGGTAAATAAAATGTGAAGATCATTATACGATACGAATTTCTATGTCTCTCCGTTTTTTATCAACACAGACGGAATTAAATAATAATTTGATAGTACAGAGAATTGGAGTCATAATATGCAAATTTATACACACGGATAGACCGTAATGTTCAAGGAACAAAGGGCGATACAGAAGGATTTAGTGCATCTCTTTTAACGTCACGATCAGAGGAATAACGTCCATTGAAGTAGTTACAACGTTGAAAATAAAATCACCCGTTTTATATCTTTTTCATTATTATTTTCCGAACGTGTCTGCATCGTACGCATCAGTTCAATTGTGCTCGAAAAAGCCGATTAGTCTATCGATTAATTTGCATTAAATCTGGTCAGAAGACAGGTAATTTTTTATTAAATAATATTCCCATTGGTCGATTGGTACCAATACTTTCCCTCGTCGAAAACAATTTACAAAGCGATTGAAGCTGAACGTCTATTATCAGAAAAGCACGTAATGAACCAATATCGTCCCTTTACCAGATATTTCTTCGACAGACGTAGTTAAAAGATACGCAAAAAATAAATGGAACAGTATGCTTGACGAATCGGCAACTGCCAAATTCGCTGGATTGAAAAGTGGTAAAATACGTAAAAAGAGAAGAAAAGAATCTCTCGCTGTTTTCTCGGTGTTTTTCTCGATGAAAGGGCCAAGAGTCGAGTAACGACGTGTTCGCGGACGTAAATGCGTGTGTTTATTAAGAAACGACTGTTAATCGCGACGCGTAGCTGAAAATAATCTTCGGTTCTCAAGGTTTGATACACAAATTTCAATGCACCGTGTAAATGTTTTCACCTGGATTTTTATCCTCTGTTTTCGTGTGACCTGTTTCGCCGTGGTGTCTAACGCCGGTCCAACGAACACACGACCTACATTAATTCAAGGGAATTAACATTTCGTCCATTTAAGCCGAGAACGCTTCGCTTCTCTCGTCTTGTTACTTTATTTCGCTATTGTTTCGTCACTCGTCATTAGTTTGTTACGGTAGCCGTGCTTGCACTACTAAAAAATTTCGATTGATCTTCGGTTTTCAAAGTGGATTCGTTTTACCGTAAATTGTAGCCGCGGGCTGTGACGTGTGTTCGGCAAATATTATCAAACTGACAAACATCGTCGCTTTTTTTCTGCATTTTTTAACAACGATTTAAATCTTTTAACGGAATTTTTACACTGTAATTAAAAAAAAAAATCTGCGAGATATTCGGAAGTTAGGAATTCGACTGTAAATTGCAAATTTTCCCATAGTATTTTTCGCTCGCGCTAGCCTCAAATTTCGTTGAATTTTGCATACAGATCGTGAACCAGGGGCTTAAATAAATGCCTGTCCATCGGAAAGGATTATCGTTAAATCCGTTTTATTATCACGAGCCCATGTGAGTTTACCACGCTACGTCGTGTTCTCTGCTAATCGTCGCCAATTAGCGCCAATAAACTAATAACAAGGAAACAGTAATTCAATGGCTTATTCGCCTTTTTACGTCACCTCGACGGAGACGCTTCAACGCTTTCTGATTTTGTCTACCTGAGTAGAATTTTTATAAATTAGAAATCTCATTCAGAGAATTTTTATTAATAATATCTATTACTAGAAACAGTGATTAAAATATTTACCTGAAAAACTGATACTCTACCTATTTATTTTAAATAAGTATTCCTTTTCACATTCCAACTGACATTCTTACGAAACTTCTATCGACCAATAACAAGTTCGCTGTATTCGGAGTTTCGCAATATTTCCGAGCACGAAGTTTTATCAATAATATCGGTATAATTAAATCGTTCAAAAATCAAAGCCACGACGGAGGCGAGGTAAAGTCGCAGAAACCACAAAACTGAAAACCAGTTACGTTTAGTATCGGAGGGGAAAGGGGGATGGCGTTCCCTTTTGACAACGTGAAATTGTCAGAAAGTCGCAACGTAAATGGAATTGGAACTCGATTAAATTGAACCATTCTGTATTCTTCAAAGGCTGAAGACGTACGACAGAGTATATCTTGTGGAAACTGAAATCATTTTGTCTATAAGCTCGAGAGCAGCGAGCTTTTTTACCGCTAAACTATAAATAATCCCATCATACGATGAAGTTCAAAGGGATAAAACCGGAGACAATTATTTCATTCCGTTTTCAACAATTCGTTTACGCACCAACCAGGCGATAAATAGCGTTACTAAAAATATCAAAAAAACGACTATTTTCCATTAGCTGAATAGCGTACATATTTACTCTACATATATTTCTTCTGACCGATATCTCGAATTTCGTTTCATTTAAACGGTACGACAGTAATTAATTTTAGAATAAAGAGCGTAACTGCAGGATAAAATAAATAGAGCAGCGTAGCAAAGATATATAGCGTGGAAAGTAAATACAACAATGCCATGCATGCTGGCAATTACATTACGCGTAATTATAGAATGTAGTATGTGTACCGTCGTTACATCAAAGACTAAGCTTTCCAGCCGAATGCTCTCCATATACATTAGCCAAACACTAACAGCTTATTATTTAAACTGAAATATCGACTGCCTTCAGCGTTTCAAAGTCACCATATGCTCACTATACCGCGAACACTGCGCACAAATAATTTCATATTCAACGAATCTCCTTTGATGCGTATTAAAACACAGTGAGCGGAATAAAAAACCAGCGACCGTGTGCCAGTCGAGCAACGTACATCGCGTTTGTTCCCTTCATTTGTTACGACCATTTCTGGCTTACGTTATATTCCGAAAATTAAGACTCGCTGGATTTTTCCACCGGAACCAACGCATTGAAAACTATTGAATCGGAATAAAAGGAAAGGCAATAACCTTCTGTCCGTTAACATACATTTTCTTATTGCGAATATAAAGGTAATTGTCGTTGCTTGCTAAATAGTCGGAAGCAGCGCGACCAAGGCATTGGGCCGATCAAATCGGCTGACGCGCGACGACGACAAAAACGATGTGACGACCGATGTCAGCGCCGCGGTGACTATTACGAGCAGCGAGCAACCAGCGACAAGGACAGCAAAAACTTCGATAATATATCTGTCTCTGTTTCGCCCGCTGAGAACAACGAAGTGAGTCTGTCGTGTGGTAGACTGGAAGCGACACAGCGAAGTCGTAAAATTAAAGCTTACACGGCTGAAGACCGTAACATGTAACTTGAGACGTTTTAGGGGAGATAAGCAGCTCGAGCCTCGTCCCTGCCATGTCAACTCGCAAGTATTTCTTTCTTTCAAGTAGGTAGGTCTGCGGTAAAGAATTGCCTGGCAACCATGGCCACCGGGCGCGTACGACCCTCGCTGTGGTTAGATCAATCAATATCACCGTTCAACGCATTGGTTTACGACCACGCTGTATCGCTTCCAGCTGCTATACTTCGTACTCGGCTTCGCAGAATAGCTGTTTTCCCTGTGTCTCGCTACTCGCTACATGATCGAAGTCCGAAAGGAATTCTTACTTTCCAACCTGGTGAACTTGCAGAACCGGTTTGAACCGTGATCGTTTCGATGGTTCTTTTTAATTAATATGTCGTAAAGTTTCATGTGTCAACATTTCGAACAACGTCAACAAGCAATTAAATCTAAAAGTAAGCAGCTGTAATCGGTCCGATCAATTTGAACCGGCTGTGGAATATTGTGCATGGAGGGTGACAGGAGGTGGTTTCCTGCGACAAGCAGTAGTTCCGGTTGTCTGGTTGGCCGGCATGTAACCAGCCGGTGGCAATCGCGGCCAGAGAAGAAGTTAATTGAAAATAAGATAACGCCGGTATCGGGCATCGCAGCTTGCCAGCCGGGCCCGCTGCAGCTGAGAAACTGGACGAGCTTGAAGAACACGAGGGGCAGATAGGATGAAATATAATCCCTTAATTAAGTCTCGCTGCTGAAGCTGCACCGTGGAAAACACAGACGGAATTATTGTCCCGCAGATGAGAATGTCAAGGGAATGGACGTCTACGAAAGTAATTGCGCTCTGGTTTTCAGAATTGTATGAATTTTGGATGAATAAATTCTACTGGGACCTTCTGATAGGGCATAAGACAAATAACGCTGAAACCTATGTCCACGTTTATTTTACGTGCTACGATTTTTAAGTGAATGCATGGTAACGAGGAACACGCCTTTCCGCCTTGCTGAGAAATGGCCGAACAACTTACGGTTAATGTCAATTTCTGCAATATCGATAATTAGGACACCTCAAATATTATATATAAAATCGAGAGAGTAGAAAGTTCTAGGACGACAGTGAATTTGAAAATGAATCTCACTCGTTTTTACTTTATGCAGCAAATACCCATCTACCATTCATTGTACCAATACAACACACGATTATTATTATTCAACGATGTATGTGTACAATGTGTCGATACGTTTTCAGACGTAAAAATGAGTTTAATAATATGGTCATTATGCACATCTTGCAACATAAATAATTCGTGTCTTTTTTCGGCATACGTATATCACACATTGTACAGGACAAATTTATACACGGACAGGACATGCATAATAATTGTCTGCTATGCTCCGAGTTACATTTAACCAACGATAGATCGAAAAATCCAACTGCTGCTATTTCGATCGTCTTTCCTAATTATCAGGTCACTGTCAAGGCTCGGACGTCTCGCTCGCGTCTTGGTAGAAACGCTTGCAAGCACGTGGATTGCCGAATACCTGGCACGCCAAACAGACATCGGACGTTGGAATGGAATTAAAGATTCACTGGTCAGACGTACGTGTGTCGGTCCTTGCACACACCATTATGCACGTCGTATCGTAAAGTTCAACAGTACCAACGAGGCGAACAAAGTACATAACTAGGCAACTTGACGTACGGAACGAACCGATATAACACCGCTCGATTGAAATATTCACGAGGCCGTGTGTTATCGATCTACCACGCAGCGTGTACAGCCGAACCATTCGAAACATACGTGGGCTGCTGATATCAATAAAATATCATCCGAACAATGTATATACTTGCGTCTCCTTTCCACCAACTACGACTGCCACGGGCGTTTGTCTTTGCATCGACGCTGCGTTTTCAGCTTTGTCCGCTTCGTTTTCAAAGCGTCTGCGTTGTATCATTCTCTACGTCGTCTAACAAGAAGAAGAGATTTTCGCGCTTGTGCTATGGAGACGTGGAAGCGCTCAATGAGAAGAGCACAACGCGAAAGTACACACAGCGAACTGGCGAGATTGGTCGAAAGTTCGAACGTTGTCGTATAACTGTTTCGAACGTGTCTTCTTCGAGGTAAAAAATTTATGCTTGGTGAATAATACTTTATCAATTATTTACTTGTTGTTATAACGAGTAAGTAATCAATACGTGTGTACGTGGAATTGTTCCTTTGCCGAATAACATTTTGTATTATTTATACCTACAGTGAAGCGAATCAGTGATAGATACTGACATGTACTTAAGTAGTTAGGTAGAGGAATAAGACGAGTAGTTAACATTCTCATAAAATATTGGCAGACAAGTAGCAATGTAACGGTTGACATTACATTTTGATTAAATGAAATAAATATGTAGTATAGAAAAATATATCTATTGGATCAATTTCGTGAGTCACTGTACACATATATTAAATAAATGATTGTGTAATACGTTCTTTCATAATGTTTTCGATATCGTCGATGTTAATGTTAGAGTAGTTATGATTTGAAATTAATATTGCTTCTGTTCATTGTAATGTTAACTACGAAATAATTATTATAAGAAGCAATTACACCACTGTATGGGAAGATATTGATTGAAATTTGAATATTCTATAGCATTATTAATGTAAATATCCAAATATCTAGATATATGAATCTGTTGGAATATTTAATGTCTGTGAGTGTTTCTTTCTTTTTTTTTCTTCTTCTAAAATTTGTACCAACTAATACGACTAAACATATCTGTTTAAACTCAAGACTAAAAATTAGATAAACTAAGAAATATTACATAAACAGGTTTTATATCTTGGAATAAAGTTTGAAGCTTTGAGAAAGTCTCGCAATTTCTGTCACAGCATACGATAGCTCAGATTAGCTGGAATCAGCTGGCAGGAACGTGGCCAGAAGGCGCATAAATTATTCTCGTTTGTCGCTTCGCAAACAACACACAAAGTCCATTTAAGCAACATTTACATGGCGTGGCTTCCATGGAAATACAACAAGATTTCGAGAGCACGGCACCATGACTCTCCGTGAGGAAACGTAATCAGCTCTAATTATCTTAAACTTCAAATCCGATAACCATCGGTTACAAAGCCGATAAACAGGGTTACTTTGGGTCGAACCGCACGGCGCAAAATTAATTCTCCAATGCAGCACGCTGATTTATAGTTGTTGCAAGATCATTTGAATATATCCAACTCGATTTAACAGCGACACGTAAGTAAACGTGACTCGAATTCCATTGCTATTTATTGCTATTTACACTGATTCCAGATCGTCGCTCTTTTCATCGTATTATCGGAATTTTGTTGAATGAATAGGCAACGTGGCTGAATCAATTTCTTACGATAACACGTGTACATTGGAAACTTTGTTTTCGTACCGAAAGCTTCATTTGTTCCCAATTTTATCAAACTATTTCTGTTAATAGTTCCAAAGATAACGAAAATCTTTTTGGAGAATAATAAATTTTACTATATATTAGGTTGTGCGAAAAGTTTCTTTCCTTTCATAAGCAAATAATAGACGCACAGGCCTTTTTTGCTTTATATTATTTTATTGAATTTTCCACGATCCATTCCACAAATATTCCGCATCCATTATTTCCCCATAAAACGAAAGAAATCTTTCGTACAATCTGATATATACATATGACTTCGATATTTAACTGTAAAACCATACGTCACTCGCAAGACATTAATCGCGACGTGTTTAACCGCCGAACGTTGAAAAAGTAACCTGCCTGTAGACTACGAAATATCGTTAGCGTTAATCAAATTAACTAAATACGACGTAGAAGGAGCAAGAAATTTTCGAAGGAGATGGAAAGGCCTGCAACGTTTATTTCCTTCGTCTTTCACAGCCACGATCGAGGAAGCATACATCCAGCAGGTGCTTTCACGAGACATTAATCGTGACGTCGTTAAGCTTTCGAGCGAAAGAGAAGGGCGAACGAGTCATCCTCGTTTTCGAAGCACCGGCGATCAGTAGCGGCAGGCACATTCAGTCGCTGCAAAGTAGCAGGACTTAACAGAGGGGCGATTCGTTTTGCTGTTTCATCGCCTATTGGCTGACGGCTTGCTCGAACGCGTTAGGAGCACAGTTGCCGGCCGAGAAGGGGGAAAAGGGGGCAAGAAGGAAATAAAAAGCGGAAACGAGGACGAAGATTAAGAGAAAGACGGGAAGAACAGCGGTGTCGGGGTGGAGGGGAGGAAGAAGAGGGTTGGAAAGTGGAGACGCCTTGATAGATGATCTTGGTAATTATTTGCGGGCATTTCCTTCGTTTCTGTTTTTTATCCTTCGCGTTCTTTCGCCTCCGCGTATCGCCCTATTGCCTCAAACGAGACATCGTGTTTCTTGCAGCGCGTCTTTCCTCCTGCCGGCCTCGTTCTTCCGCTTCGTTCGCGTTTCTTCCGCGCTCGCCTGTTCTACGAGCTCCGTGCACCAGCCGCGCTTTTTCCTCTCATTTTCTTTTATCGCGTGCCACCTGGCTGCGTCACTTCTGCTGACAGTATTTTCCCGCGCTGGTCAGGATGGATGAGCAGCCACGTCCACTCGCCGTAGCCATCGGCCCGTGCACTCTGATAAAGAACAATAGACGACTGCTCTTCCTCATTGTCAGCGCTGCGACCGCGCGATCGGCTGTATTATTTCTGCCGAATCGATGGCACTCGCTTATTTCCACGTTGCAGGGCGGATTACCGGCAGAAAATGTGACCTTTCTACGGGACACAATGCTCTGTACGATATCGCAAGCGCAAACGCCGAGTTGGAATAGTTGCAGTGATCAGTGGCATTTTACACAAGCGTCGCGCTAAGATGGGCAACTGTCTTATTGCGCGTACAGCGGTTGGCAAAATAATGGAAACGTTTCTGATATGTCGCGTAGCTGCTGTACGATCGCAGCTCTGTAAAGAAAAAGGAAAGGAGAAGCTCTTAGAAGACTAGGGTCTCGTTCATTCATAAATAAAAAAGAAATAAAACTCTTTAACTCGAAGTAAAAGTCAACTGGAACTCTCTATTCGTCACACGCATTCGGATGCGTCATTTTAGCCCCGCAACTGGAATTGCGAGCAGCCAGATCTCTGCGAGTCGAAGCTCCATCGCAACTCGAAATGCATCTACAGCTACGCCGTGTGTCGCAAGACGTGAGCAGTCGATCGTTCGACGCTGTCTACTTTCTTCTTAGATTGCCTGGAATAACGTACGACGACACAATCGCAGCGAGGAAGCTAGTCGTTTCTCGTCAGTCGAATACATAATCATCTGGAACTTTCGCATTAATCTACGTGGAATAATCGAGTTGTAGGAGGCAGCTCGGAATACTAACGCTTCCCGAAAACATAATCGCTCCTGTGTCTTCGTACTGTTGAGGTTATTTGTCATACGAATCGAGGAACGCGTGCATAAATTGTAAGATAGAAAATATATTTAACAGAGAAGCGTATGTGCAAGTTCGAGCTGGTGCAGATCCGCACGCTGGCAGTGCTATCTCGCAGCTGAAACCATCGTCGCCTGTCTATCGTCTATGGTCTGCCATCGTCGCCTTCTGTCGTCTGTACACTCTCGATGGCTTCGGTGATTGAGAAGACTAAACAGATCAGGTGTAGAGTTTTCTTAGAAGTGATAACTTTCTTAATATAATTCTTAATAAATTTCTTAGAAGTGATTCAACACGTACGAAGCTCCTGCTCGCCCAATTTTCCTTCGTTGGATCTCGTTCGCTAGGAAATTTGTAGATTCGCAACGCAACCGCAAGATTTCAGCTGCTCCCCTGAAGCTTGAGATTCGACTCACGACACACAACAGGTGTTCCCATGATTTTATTCCATGCCAGCGTATACGCGGTAATACGCAGCTTCTCAAACGGACTCATCCGTAGCATTTATGCAAATTCCCATTTTTGTGCAACTGATTAACCGAGTAGGCCGTCGTCTTCATCTTCGTCTTTCGCCCGTCTTCAAATATCCCACAAATGCATCCTCGGCCTGGTAACAGGTTACCATAGACCACAATTTAAAGACAAACATCGATCGTCGAGATCGCAGGGACGAATGAACGCGTGTTTTTCACGAAGATCGCAATTAATTTCCGCCAGTCGAATAGCCGCGATTGCTACGAGTGCTTCGAGTACTCGAATCTACTCTGCGCTACTGCTGCACGCTTTTGGCATAGACCACGTTCATCCGTGGGCAGTCAGTGGTCAGCAGTCGGTTACTTACCGCAGGCTGACTATCTGATACGACAATACGTGTCTATTATAAACGCGTGAGAGAGGTTCCTTTACAGCTGCGACTAAACATATAGCTGTTGCCATAGATAGCGTGCACGACGAAGCAGCGCAGTGGTGAGGAGTAACCTACTTCTCTGCGACCTGATTCGCAACGTTACTCTTCGCTGCCAGCTTTTCCTTTTTGTCCTCCGCGGTTTCCTCTTTCTCCTCTGCCCATTCTTCTTTACTTGCCTTCAGTTCCTTTTCCGATTTCTCTCCATTTCTCCAATACTTCCGTCTCTTTCGTCATTTCTGCTTCCCCTTAGTCCGCTGTCTTATCTTCTTTTTCCTTCCATTTTTCCCTTGTGCCTTTCCTCTTCTTCGTCTTTTGTCTTCCTTCCCGTTTCTTTCCTCCCTTTTCTCGGAAAAACGAACAGGATTTACTGTACCTGTGTGCACAGAGCGCTACATCTGAGCGAGAACAGTGGAACGTTTCAACAGGAATTGAACTGAGCAAAAAAACGTTTCTATGGGAGTTGTCCGGTGTAAAGACACCGAGCGGTGTAAATAGATTTCCTGCGAGTGGTAATTTTTTGAAATTGCACCCGTGTTAGCTTTCTTCGTGTGTACATTGGCTGTAACGGGTATTCGCGCGCCATTGCATTTTTCCTGGCATTGAATAGTTAATTAAGTACATTCACTTTCGTGTCATTTGGTAATACTTTCGTATGACCATAAAAATTTGCTGCTATGAAAATGAAACGTACAGAACCTGATGGAAAAACGCTTTGTTGCGTAATGAGAGTGCCAATACGTTTTGTAGCCGCTGTACGTAGAACGTTCGTTTCTTGTCGACCGTATCGCGCGTCTGTTTGAAAAACATTTATAAAAAGATTTGATGCTATCCGCCGCACGAAGAGCGGCGTCCGCCGATTTAAAATGCTAATTATCCGCTAGAAATACGCAGGAAAATAATCATTTCTGCTGGATCGATCTGCGGGCGACTCGAAAACCTTGTTTTCGAATATTTCAGAGCACGAAATCTGCGTGCATTTCAATGCGCACTGTGCGCTTGCTTTTAATATTTTCATGATTGGAATAAACAAGAAAGCTCAAAGGGAATTGGTAAAATTCTTTTACAGCAAATCCAATCCAATTTTCAATAGAGGCAAACGAACGCTGATGTTTCATTCGATAAAGTCAAATAAACTCTCGATTCCCGGCCAATTTCAATTTACAAGGAGTCCGGGAAATGTGCTCCACTTAACCGTATGGACTACGCGTTTCGTGCATCGAGCGTTGTTCGTCAAAGAAATACAACATGATTCAATAATTCATAAAGCGATCGTCGATGGGATGATTTTCTGATCCCGGAATGAAACGCTGCAGTGGAATAAATTCTACCTTCTGCACCTTTCCGTAAGAGGCTTCGTTTATGGCAATTTCTCTGATTTAATCACCGAGAAATTAGAAATATTAATTCTATATGCATATCCGGCAGAAAAATTACTCCACGCTTTCAAAATCTGCCGCCACTCTGCGAACGGAATTGTTGCTTAAACCTATTATATATTATATATTAGTATTTTAATAAACTAATAATATTAAATTATATTATTTTATTTTATTATATATTATTTTATTTTATATTATTTTATTATATTAATTATATATTAAATTATATTTAATATTATTAATATAATAGTAATAATATAAATTTAATATAATAGTATTTTACTAAAATACTAATAACAAGTTATTAGTGAAATAGAATTTGCATTATCCGACATAAATTGAAAATCTCACCGTGGATAAAATAATAGTGCAACCTATTAATGGGAGATTCTCGCATAACAACGATAAAAGCAACTGATTTTCACGAATTTCTTTTAGACTAACTGCTTGTCAGTTCTATGACACTGGATGGACACTTTTCAGAATGTAATAGATAGTTTCTATACATAGAGTACGTTTCTACTCTAAGACGATATTCCCGTCCCAAATACGTCTACTCCCATGTAGCTAGTAGTTAGTCCGCGAAGAATTCGTAAAAACCAATCGCCTCACTGTTTCTGTTACTCGAGAATCGGCTCGAGTTTCTTCTTTTAACTGTTCGGTATCGATGCCACTGCTGTGTGCACGCGGCTGTGACAGAAAAGGAATTAAAGAAACGGACCAGCCACTGCAATTAGTCACACACAACATGCAAATTGTCACGTCGACTCCTAAGCAAACGAACAATAAACCTAGGGATCCATAAATAATAATAAAATAAATAACAATCCTTAGGACTTTCAAGTTCCATAAGTGTCTTTGGGCCTATAAGGGTCCTTGAAAATTCCTTGGGCTTATTTTTTGTTTCTAGAAAGTACGGAGAAAGCTGTTTTTTTCACGAGCAATGCCACCCACGGTCAACTTTTTTTTAACCAATCAGCACCTCGAATCATCACCCTCACTTTTCCCAAGGAAAAGTATTTTCGAATACAACGAATTGTACTTTAGACGCACCCATAACGAGGTTTCCTCTGTACTATCACGGCAGCCGAAATTCAGTCTTGATTCCAGCAACAAAGCTAAAACATCTTTGTGTGGTGGTAAAAATTCGAATAAAAGAGTAATAAGAAGATTGGTTCTTTCTTTCCATTTTTTTTATAAAAACACGACAAATTCTACGTGACACGGCGGTGTTTTTTTGTCCGTGCGAAGTACGATTCGCGACGGTTGCTGGAAAATAGTCGGAAAATGTGCCGGATGATCGGAACTCTGGATGTGTTTAGATATTTAGATCGCGGAAAATGCAGGCGATTAAACGAGACAATAACAGGCTGGTCAATTGATTCGCTGTCGCATTCACTAGAGCGATTTTCCCAGCAAAAGATGCTGCTAAAAAAAGCAAGTGTTTCGTTACAAAGAGATCCTCGGTGTCATTTTTTAACGAGCAACTGCCTTCGTTTGGACCATGAATCGCCGATGCGGCGGGGCAATTCGCGAAAGTGTGTGAAAAAGGAGAAAAAGAGCGAAGAACGGAACGTTTAAGTGAACAGTGTGAAGCGTTATTAAAATAAACACGTCTGTAGCATAAAGCAACGATGCGAACAGCGCTGGAATATTCATTCGCAGTTTTTCCAGCGCGGATATCAAAATGGAAGTGCGGCGCAGCGCGAAGCGCGAAATAAGCGATAGGCAACGGTTGCCTCTTTTCTTGTTTTTCCTTTTCTTTTTTCTTTTCGCGAACGCCGCTCTTTCCGATGGTTCACCGGGGAAATCTACCAAGTGGTTATTAAAATTCCATCCGGATCGTGATAGCGCAACAAGGAAAATAATGTCGGAGAGACAGATTTCCTTGGAATTTTTCTCGCCTCTCGGCGTTCCCGCGAATTAGGATTTCGTGTCGCGAGAAGCCAGAGCATTGCGGCTGGCCGTTTGATCAAACATGCACCTTTGAGTAGTGGCTGAAACGGCTGAATAGTCGTATCACGGTTCCATCAACGATGATTATCGTTATCGCGTGAACTGGCATTAACAGGGATTATATAACTGAATATTAAGCCGTGTTTCGAGTTTTAGTAGCTTTTTTCGCAGATTACTCGCGTGCCGCAGCTGATCGAAAATTTAATTGCCGCCAATTATTAAGATAATATCATGCACCAGCGTATAACAGAAATCTCCTCGTTATTCATTTATGCGGTGAAGTTACGTCGCCAAGCAGATATTTGTTTCGCTTAGTACTGGAAATAATTTACCTAACGATCTGATAAATCGATATATGTACGTATAACGTGTCTGCAAATAGTTGTACATTATGTTATCTTCGTTAATAGGGATATCGCGTTTCTTAGAAATTTGTATATCGCAGAAAATATATTACGTAGTATATCGTAGATGGTTGATAATTTCACTTTATACTTTGCAGTCGGCGCATTTTGCACGGATACGTGGCATTAGTAAATTATTCGATAAAAAAGGAAATAACGTGGTTCTTTTATTTTCTCGCAACCTAACCCTACTTGTTTAATACAACTGCCGGCAGATGACGTTGTGGTACGGTGGATTGCAGCACATTCTGGTTAACTCGATCCAATTTCAATTATATTAAGCTTTCTACTGGCCAAAAGAATTTTACCTTTCGTTTTAATTAAACCTACAAATTGGCAAGTTCGTAGCATTGTAAATATTAGCAATCTCGTTACATTCTGCACTTTTACCAGCACTGAACAAATTCCAGAACTCTGTTTTCTTAATATATGCATCTCAACTTCGACGACCAACGATTTGCACGCGTCACCGCGAAAAGCCACCCATTCGCCGATGAAACAAGCAACATTTCGTCGTATAACACAGAAATATCTAAGAGCGGTCACAGGGAAAAAAGACTTTTATTTATCGTTGCCAGGAAACGCGGTAAATTTGCAAATTCGAGCTACTACAACGTTGTACGAAAAGAAAGAAAAGAGGATCTCTTTGTTGGTGCAAAAAAACAAAAAGAAACCAACGAAGAACCTCCCATCGGAAATTTTCTATCGCAACGAAGCGATTTGCCAAAAAGTGTACTTTCCTCTGTTGCATCGACAGTATATTTTTGGAAATCGCACATTCACAGCTGCGATATGTCTCATACAGACGCAATACGATGTTACAGACGCGATACATTTATATTGGGTCGTCCGGAAAGTTTCTTTCGTTTCCTAAGGAAACAACGGACGCGCGGCGTTTTATGTTTCGTATTATTTTCTCGAATTACGTATGATCGTAATGGTAGAAAATATTGTTTCCTTTTAACACAATCTGATAAATTGAATCGTACATTATACATTTATATTGCATACCGTGCATTAACTATATTAAGTTATTTATTAATCAGAGTAGGTATACTCGAGACGATAATGGCGAGAACAATAAATGCGAAAAGCATGGTGTTTAATTGTCATTTAATGGTCGACTCGCGACACGTCCGCCCCAAACTCAGAATGATTCCAACTACTACCCTAACTGAAATAACTGCACTTTGACCTCATTAATAGGGGCCAGCAGTCGGAATAATCAGAGGCTATCGATCGAACATGTCGAATTACGTTACAGTTCCGACACAGCTGCAACACTGAGCTTCATTTCGTTGATGAATATTACGTGTACGTAATATTCTACTTTAACGAGTCATCGTGCAATTAAACGGCGTATATACGTGTCTTAAATAAAGTTGGTCTTCAATTTTCGGTCTTGCTGGTTTTTACAGAAATAAAATGACAATCGTGTTGCTGTCACTAACAGTCGACGATGTTTGTGAGTGAAAGGCCGGAAGTTTTAGTTCTGAATTGATAGCTATAATACTATTATTATTATTATTGATAATTGTAAGTGGCTCTCAAACGACCTAGGTAAGAATCTCATAATAATTGAAGTATTTAGTTAAAAAATACACTTATGTGAGTTAGACTTTCTGGAAAAATCTTCTTCAGAGAAAAGACGTCTTCCAGGTTCTGAAAGAAATTCGATCCTGAGAGTTCCCGAGTCAGAAGATGTCTGCAGAGCACGGAAATTAACTACAGTCGCTAAAATTCCTACAAACGTGGAAGAATCCGACTTTTCCGGAGACACGCAGCAATCTGTCGCATGCGCAACTACGAAATTTCAGGCCGCGTTATTACGAACTTGGCGTGTCCAGAAACAAACAGAACAGTTGTCCGAAAGAAACGCCGCCAGACTAAGCTGAAACTACCTGTGCTTTTATAATCTTGAAGAATATCAGTTTCAGAAAGCCAGGAAAATTCGTCAACTTGATCTTCATGGGTCGATTTCTTCAACAACGCTGTCTCTATCCACAGCCTTGTCGTACCTTTAACCACGCGTTCGCGTTTCTCAGAATGAAACTAAATTCCCCGTGAACATTAGATGCACGAGTATGCGTGCAAATCTGATAATTACAAGCTGCATAACGAAGCTAATAAATAATAATTGGACGCGGCTTGCAACGAACCGTCGTCCTGACCAACGAGACGCCCAAAGACTCGTGCAGCTGCGGTAGAACCTCGATTATCCGCTGTGACCTGCACCGCGTCTGCTATCGGATAATCGGAAACTCGGATGATACGCAGACGTTTATCAGTATTTATTAATCGTACGATAAAACTGTAGAAAACATCTCGATAACGTGTATGTAGCTTTAACGAATTATTTGCGAGCTTCGTTGATTGTTTTCTGACTCATCTACGTCTTCGTCCTCCTTGTGTTCAAATTTCGAGAAAAATAAAGTAAAAAATAAAACTAAAGAAAAGAATAAATACGTTTGGACGTATCCTGGTTCCATGTGTCGTCGCGCGAGCATTTCGCACTTGCAGGAAGTGCGCGCGTGTAGACGATATGATTGATAGCGTGCAGGCGCACGTGTCTCGCGCTTATGGGAAATCTCATTTTTACACGGTTCAATTTTCTGCGAAATACTATGTAGATTTTCTCGCAAGTTTCACGTCACGATCCATGTTGAACGAAGTATCGTCAGAACGATGATCGAACATTAACAGTTGACATTAAAGGAACATTTTGTTCTTCGAGTTGCCCTTATTCCCGTAATTGCTATTTAGTTTCCAGTAATTTTCAGCAAGAGTTCAAGAAGACCAACAGAGCAACGAGAGACGCTCTTAATCGAAAAGTTCAGGAATTTTCCTCTCCCAAAGTAAGAATATCTTTTCTGACGACGTGTCGTGCAGTCGTTTAGATCGTTTGGATAAGTGTAGTTAGCAATAGAATACAACAGACACGAAAGAAAGCAGTACGAAAGATGAATTGGCTTGTACAACATAGCTGACGCACTCTGGCGCGTAAACTCGCAAGCACTTTCAAACTTCTCGTTCCCAACAAACGTTGAACGCTCGTTGAAGCTCGTTGGAATCGTCGTACTTCGACATGCTAATCCCACTGTGTAAAATTCTTGTACAACTTTTCGTGGAAAAACATTTATATATTCTCTTAATTATTTTTTCCTCTACGAGAAATATATATCTTCTCTTTCTATTGACAGTGAAAGCAGATCTGACGTAGAGTTGGCAGCGTTGAATTAATTGCTGAATAACATTCTACAACCGCGTTCTGCCTCAAATTAAAGTATTCGAGGGTAATGTTTAAAACAACGTTTCAGAAATTTCTATGCAGATTTAATTATGCCATACACGGTGCAACTTTGCAGTGCGATATCGGCCAATTGTAATTTGCGCGGGAGCAAGCGGAGAAAGAATATTGTTAGCGAATATTGGTTGCACGGGCAAGGTAAGTTATAGCATCTCAATGTTGATGACTGCAGTTTTAATTGGCAATTTTCCGCAAATTCTGAAACACGCTTACACGCGGTCCGATTAATCGCCTCGCGAAAGTACTTGGCGAAACGTGCAGGTTATTCCGCAGTTTATGTTTAATTAATAACGTAATATCATATAAACAGGAAGTAAAAGTAAAAATCCGCGGAATTTTAGAATTTTAATTGAAGCCGCCAAGTTGGTTTCATTTCGCCGTTAAACGCGTTTCCTATCACGTAACTTCTACAAACATGCAGTTTGACGATGCGATTACCAAATAATTTCATTCCGCTGTGATTCCTCTATTGATAATTGACCCGAGATTACACGCGTACAATACGCGAATCACGACGTCAACGTTGAGACTATCCACGCGACTAACAAGCGGCCATGCGTTTTCGAAAACGATTCAACATCCGCGCAATCGAGAAGAATTTGCAGATCGACGATCTGAATTTGCCAGGAATTTCGGTAACCACGTGCGATGATGAAAGATGCAACGTTCAACGAACCATCGAATTTGTTAACGATCAGCTCAACGAGTTTCTCGTAACTTGCAAATCTAATGTCTCGTTGGACGAATCGTTTTTGCAGGTCGATTACACTTTAGAAACCAATCAGTTGTTATCTCAATACGAATAGTAAATACAGCAGCTCTCAGAAACGAAATCGGTCCACTCCGACATATTTGATCAATTTCTCAATCTCGTCGTGTCTGCACGCGATTATCATGCGGTTTCTCAAGACGATTTCTCAATCGGCAAAAATGTTGAAAATGCTGAACGTCGTCGAAGAAGCGCGTGTTCTCCTGTCGGTTGAAAAAAAAAGCGATGATCGAATGATAATACGGTGACTGCTAATAAATAAGCAGCCGAAGGTTCCGGGTGATTTTTAGAACAACGTTGCGCGCATCGGAACGATAGGAATTCTTGCAGCAGACTGTCGAGCACTGCAGGTGCCCTCTGAAGAGAAGACCGTTAAATATCCGCGAGGTCCGCAAATATTTCTGAGAATTTCCGCAGACCAGTGTGTCGTGCACGTCGGCGCGGGCGAAGTAACTTGCAGAATCGCAGTAACAGACAGACGAGCATATTAATTTGACAGCGGCCGCGAGCATCCCCTTGCGGCTCGTTACATGCCGCTCACAAGACGCTGCTATCTCTATTTTCTCGCTGAATTCCTGTTTTCTCGTCCGCTGCTCGGCCATTTCCTCCTACCGCGTCGCTGGACCGTTTGCCCAGAAACAGCGTGTAATCGACTTAGCGTCGATTAAATCGCCGTTTAATTGGTTCAATCTCTGTGCAGCACCTTGGTGCGTCATTTCACGTTAACAAGCACGTGCTTGGCAGCGAGCGAGTGCAACACGCGCGTGGTCTTTCGCTGTCCGAAGTTGAATCACGACTGTTGGACCTACGAGCCGGCAGCGGGTCTTCCGGAAGACGTGAAACGAGCAAAGATGCATTCTCACGTTGGCGGATTTGAAATAAAAAAAAATAAAAAATAAAAACTCTACTTGTCCTTTGAATTTGCCCGTAAGATGAAAAAGGAGGACAGGTCGATGGAAATGTTCGCGACCACTTAGCAAATAATCGCGCGAAAGGACGGCGGTCATTAACGATGGGAAATTAGCCCGAGGCAGGAAGTAGCCGATGAAGAGAAAGAGAGAGAGAGAGGGAGGGGGGAAAGTTTCAAGCCTGGCGAAACGATGCACGTGGCGGATATTATCAGAGAATGAAATTTTTCCGAGTAATTTAGCCCTGTTTTCGGAGTGGTTCGCGCTACTTTCTTAATTACTTACTTGGCGCGTTTTTTCGATCCGGCTGCGCCGAACAGGTCGCGAATAATCCGGCGAACATTTTTAGCGAATCGAAGAAACTTCCAGCGGCCAGCCGATGCGCCGTTCTCCATCGGCGAAACGAACGCGGCCCAATGATCAATTAAGCACGGACGATTTAATTGCTTCGCGCCCTTAAAAAAATCTTCACCCGGTATTGCCGCTGCAAATTGCCGATTACTTTTAAAAAACCAATTCCACCGGAGGACGATTCGTGAAATTCATCAGGGCACGGTCTTCTCGGTAAGCAACTGGCTATTTGGCTGGACGTGTTGCTCGGATCAAACGGTCGAATCGATAAGACGTGGAAGAGACGAAGTTCGAACGCAAATCGCCGCCTTCTCCACATTCTCGTGACGCAGGCTGGCTCAATTCTGACTTGTAAAGATGCTTCGCGTTTATACTTTTAAAGCTGCTACATTCGCACAATGGCTGCCAAGAGTATTCACGAATCTCGTAATTTCGGCATCTTCTATCTATATCTCGTACGTTTCATTTTGTACGTTTGTTTTTTATTTGACGTCGATTCCGCTGCTTTTTGGATATTTTGCTTGTCGAATGCGAGGACTGGAATACGCGATAGTGATTCAAAACTTGTAACAGACGCTTGTACTTTTTACGTTGCACCGAGTATAATGAAACAGATGTTTGGGAATGGATAATTATTATTGTATAGTGGTTCTCGTCACAGACTTTCATATTTTTCTTGCGCACGATGATGAAATTACTGGCGCAACGCTCAAATTTTTCCCCTTTATTCGTTGACGAATCTACCGCGTATTAAAAATGGATTAGGTTAGGCAATTCTACAGGATTTCCACATCGAGCATATTTTTTATACTGTCACCAATTACTTTTCTTTTCTTTTTTTTTAATTAAAATGTCTAACAATCCTAGCATTGCGAATTTCTGTATGCGTTTTTGGAAGTTTGAAAGCGCAAAATTGCGCACAATACGCGCAATATGAAAAGGTACATGAAATATCCAACGTTTCCTGTAAAACTTGGCAGGTAAAACAATTTCCTAGCGAGGCTGCACTTTTTTAATTACGCTCTCAAAAGAACGAACTTGCAGAAAAATCCGCGGCTAATAATTGAGAAAAATACGCACGACCGCCTTGTGCTCGTAAAATCGCACGAGAGTTTGCAGGTACGCGTCAGACGAACGACCGAGTCACACTGAAAGTATTCGACACCAAACACGGCGTACGAAGGTTGGAATCGAGAAACGTAAACACTGAATTACTGCGCAGAGCAAGGTGAATATCGTACAGGAGACAACTTAAATTACGTGTGATATTAATATATATATATATATAATAATTAATATATATATATATATATTAATATATCCTCAATCCTAATTAATTAGTATATATGTTTATTACATTTTGTCATATATTAATATATATATTCATTAATATATTATATATATATATTAAATTTATGTATATATAATATATCTATATGTATAATATAAGAAAACAGTATACGTGTAAGAAATTTAATATATGTAATGTATGTGATTTAACATATATACATTAATGTGTCCTCAATACTAATTAATCAATATATATGTTTATTACATATTATATACTAGTTCATTATATACTAATATATATATATTTATTAATATATTATATATATAATATATATATTTATATGTATAATATGTATGTAAGAAAATAGTATCTATGTAAGAAATTTAATATATTTAATGTATGTGATTTAACATATATACATTAATCTATCCTCAGCCCTAATTAATTAATACGTAAACGCTGTAACCAATACAATGGTAGGCAAATACTTTGCATAGTCGCTGCACTCGTTAAACATACAATGAGACGAGTAGTTAATCAATGAGAGTAATTTAATCACGTTGTCTACAACGACGAGTCGATTTGTATGAGATTCATTTCCGGAATCCGTTGAACGTTCGAACTTGCAAGAAGCGGAACTATTTGTGCAGCTGCGAGTATTTCGAGAGGTGTTTGTACGCGTTTATTTGACACCTGCTAAAGTAAAGCATGCACGACACGAGCTGTGCAGCTGCACGCACTGGGCGCACGAACGAACGCAGAAATTTCAAGTTTTCCTCGCGGATTCAATATTCCGATTTGCAGACAGCTTTATTTCGCGAGCAGCGATGAAACTGTCGAATAATTGCACGATTTGGAGGCAACGACGACGACGATTAGACGTTACTTTCGCTCGAAATATTATTGATCTCTCACGCTACTTGCAAATACTTTCTCGTGATATTCGATAAGGCGTAAAATTGTCAGCGTCGTAACGCAGATAGCAAGACAACGAAGAATCAAGTGGTAGTCTTTTTTCCAAAGAATTTTTATCTTTGACAATAATTACCGAAAATTGGAGTATTGCGATGATAGTTTCTAGGGACTTGAATAATTTAGATTAAATTACATAATTTATACGAATCGCTTGGTAACTTAAACGGCGCGCTCTCTTCATTTTCATCAAATTATTGATTCCAGCTAACGTGAATTGTTGTGTTTCCAGTTGCACTGGGCGAAAGAATAGAATTAAATAAAACGCGATCCAAACTACGTTTGTGCGTGAAACGAGAAGTTTCCATTTGTCGTATTAACATAATAAATTCTATTATCTGCACTACGTGTAATGCCAATGAACAATCTCGAATTAAATATCGCGAGACCACGTCCCATTATTTTAGAATCTCGAACAGTTCCATTTTAAAAGACGTTAACTCGGAAAATACACGTAGACAACATCCGTACGTAAACTCACGGATTCATCGATTCGGCTCTAGGAAATTTTCAATCGAATACGAGCGTATAACAAACTTGTATAAACAAATTCGTACAAACAAGGAAGCGGAGTCGCAGTTGCCAACAAATATGAGAACTGACTCGGTTGAAATTTCATCTTCAGTTTCGAAATATCCTGCATGTACAGTGTGAGTCACCAAAGTACCCTGTGAACTGCAGCTTTTAAACTATCGATATTTGTGTACGATACAAGTCTGAAAAAATTCTTACCAACAGGAATAGACGTTTGGATTACGAAGCTTGCACACTGACGTAAACTTTGTCGCAAAATAACGTGTCGGTATAACAGAAGTGTAATTTTACGCGATATACTTATTACAATGATACAATTGCCTGTACAAATTATACTAAAAATAGAACGAACTCGATCGAGCCTCCTTTGCATTTTATAATGCTTCTCATGACACGATCATGCACATCACTATGACGTGAAACGTACATGTGTATGGCTACTTAAACTACCATTATACCACTGTACTAAAACCAGAAGGACCAGGTTCTCGACAGACAACGATATTTTACCTTCCCACTGTCGTTCCCCGATACTCGGCAATTGCTTGTTGATTTTCGAAATATTCCTTGCGTGTAAAAGTCAGCGCGCTATTACGATTCCTTTGCAGCGCTGCGATCTTGCGATGTGTTTTATGGCGCGTATCAAAGGCAAGCGAGGTCCAGGGCGGAAGCTTTATTCTGCCGGCAGAAAGATGTTGCAAATGCGAGGAGAGAATCGAACGCGTTATTTGTCGCAAAAGAAACGTGTACGCGTTGCGTCGAGCTGGAAGGCAAGGTTCGTAGAAAGCAGCGTCATTGCAGTGGTATTTTTAGCTTCTACGAGGCTACATTGTGTCGGGCAAGCACGGCCAACGTATCAGACGACCGCGATTGCCGATGATTGTAAAAACCGTATTTCTCTACAAGTTTCGCCAGCTGTTTCCTTTGAACTTCTTACGTCGTCGGTTACAGAGAACCGAGCAGATGGGTCGAAGCATAGTTTTCAGCGATAGCTCTGGGCGATCGTAGCGATTTGGCGAGAAATTGCTAGAAATTGAGAAGAAATAAAAGAAAAAAGGAAAAAAAATGGAAATCGGTTGAAAATTAGAATATTGCAAGAAATAAACTCGTCGCGACGCGAGGGAAAAGAGCGATGGCGTATTTATGCGGCCCTTCGTTTCGCGCCGACTCCTTTATTCTACGCCATTAAACGCGAAACGAAAACCAACGTGTCATTGATAAAATCGCGAACGAGGGAAATCATTGAAAATTGAACGTCCTCGATTCCCTATTAACCCGTTAAGGTAGAAAATAGCGGCCCGCCTTTGCCGATCTCTCCATCTGTCCTATTTCCCCGGCAAAATGTAAAACGAGCGCCGTAATGTAGAGTAGATGATCTCGTATATCGAGAAAAAGGAACGAACTCTGTAGCTCGTCGAGCTATAAGCTTCGCCGTATCGATCGGCCGTAAAGCTTTGCAGCGCGTGCACACATAGATTTCAGGAAACGGGAAAATACGCCAACAATTCCGAATATCGCCATACCCGTCGCAGCGCTAACTGTATCAGCCTTGTCCCTGTGCAAAGCCTCTTACGTATCGCGTTGATTAGTCTCGAATCTGCTTATACTGTCTCCCGTATACACGGTGGCCCGATAGCTAAGTATTAATGGCTCAGTCGCTTTTCAGATTCGATTAATTAAACAGGCATTCCGTCGCCGCTTTATCGAGCGGCGGTTTTACCAAAGCGAAGACGAGATAACGAAGCGAGACGGTTGAGCGAAGTTTGGTTTTTCGTGTGTGGGTCAACGTCGAAATTGTGGCGGGTTGCTTGGACCGGGCGAGAAACAGATATATGGTATTTTTTGTTTTTGTTTTTGTTTTTTTGAGGAATTGGAAATTTCCATTTGCAGATTGCGGGGCGAAAATATGACGAAACTTTGTCGACGATGAAATTTCTTTTCTCATCTTCGTGTTATCCGTGGGATGAAAAAGCGTGCTTCGATATAGCGTAGTCACCGCTTACAGATCAATCTTTGCTTATTTATATTCACGATCATAGTACGAATTTTGTATTCCATAAAAATAGAAAGTTGTGGGAAACGTTTCATGGAAAATGTGGTGTTATGCGAAGAGAGAAATTTACGTGGCAACGCACACGGTATTCGCGTTAGGAGAGGGCATCGTAACATCTCGAGCTCGCGTGATGCTTCTGCTACTTAAATATTAAATATATCGCGTAATATATTCCCGCCTCGTTGCTATTTAAATGTATTATCTCTGAGAAAATTCTAAAATCAGTAAAAATAGAGGGATCGAAGGCATGAAAATACACGGTGAAATATATTATTTCTCCGTAACGAGTTCTCGTCGTTCTTTCGGGAAATGTGGCGACGCGAGAATATCTGAAAGGAACGAGAATCGCGATTATTCTTCGTCTGCGGATAAGAATCTCGTTATCGATCGCGATAGAAAGTACTTTCGCTTAATCGAAACACCGATAGTTCGTCAATTCGCAGACACCTTCAACGTCTGTCTCGCCGCTCCGTGTGAAAGTAAAACACGCAATTTATAACAACTGTCAACAACACGTACGATTGTCGTACGTGCCTATTACCGTGAAATATTCGCTCGGTGTGCGGCGCACGAGCTTATTAATGTTGCATTAAATCGATGAAACACGCGTGCGAACGCCATTCGAAACAAAGCCGCCTCGCAGGCTCGAGGTGAAGTCGTCGAGCCACGATATTTCCTGGAAGATACGACGATATCCCCGAGGGAGAACGAGCGAAACCATCGCGCCAGGTACGCGTGTCCTGGATCGATGTATCGACTGCTCTGAAATTATGTACAGCCGTTTGCCGAAAACACGTAGACGCGGTGGCGCGTGCAGATCACGGAACGACCAAGTACGGCGACAATTCGCTGCGACACGATGTTTCGCCGATATTTCAAAAGCCCGCCGTATACGCGTAACACTAGCTCGATTCGTGGTACCGCGAATAAAAGAGTCGACGACGTATGACTGGAAGGCGAAGGAAAATCGTCAAGCCTCTTTCGCAAATCGAATCCTCCTTCTCTCGGATATTTCGCGAACGAAGTGTTGCGCGGAGAAAGCAGCAGATGTAACGTTGCCACACGACCGCCTTACGAAGAGAATTCTCGGTTTTGTTCGTCGATCTGATAATAAATAGTCGAGCACGTGGCTAGAATGAACTTCTTAACCAGGTAGCTGTTTTTCACGAGCACGCTCGAAACGATGCTAAAGTATACGCACACAGGCCTGACGTTATTAACTGGCCTCGGCGAGGAGGATAGTTACGTAGTCGAAAGAATAATATAGCAGTGATTGGAAGGGCGTAAAAGTTTCAAGTATGTTTGCTGGTATTCCAGACGATAGTATTGTGAGCGCGAATACGCCTTTAAAACATACAGTGTGAGTGAAATTGCAACCCGATTTCGTTTATCGTATTTGTAGTAGGGTCCCATCGGCTTTTTATTTTTCAATTCAAGGGACGTTTTCACTGTATGTTGAATTAAATTGAACACCACACACCATTTTAGCACGCATATACATCATGGACTCATTGTGACAACCTCAATCTGTATCAGATCGCATCAGAGAGGGCTGCTTTTGAATCGAAGTAGAACAAACACGCGTGTCTGGACAACGTGTGTCTCGTAACGTTAGTTGCGGAAAATTACTTTGCTGCAAATGTCCTCTCTCTTCTCTCTCTTCTTCTCTTTGGTGGACCTATGGTTTTAGGTGGGTTTTCCGTATCATAACCGCGCCGAGACAAGTACGATAGAAACTAGAATAAATCGAGTATCGCCGACTGAAAAATCGAACCCGCCAACTATTTGGATTCGAACCGAGGACCTCTGGATTATGAGGCCAAACCCCAGCCGACGAGCCAACACGAATCTCACCGTTAAAAATTATCCTTGTCATACATCTCAAGACAGTGAGTTTAGAGATAGTTGAATAAAAGTGTTGGAAAAATGCTACGGACGATTTTGTTGATTAGCATCATTCTGCAGAATGTGACGTATCTTTTAATAAAGAATTTTAAGAATATCTTTTGAGATATTCTTTTAAGAATAATCTTTTAAGAGATTAATATGCTTGGAAGAATTTTTTATCTATTTTCTGCATTTGCACACGCTTGTACATATTGTGTATATACACTTTGTGTATTTATATGGAACTTGGAAATAAGACTGGAACAAGCGGATGCAATTTAGAGTGTACGATTAAGTTTAATTAGTTAGTTGAAGTAAGTATGAGCAATTAAAATTATGCGATGAAAGTAAAATAGATGGATGTATACGCGATAAAAGTTAACGTTAATTTAGCCAATAATTACGTTGTACATTATGTACAATTGCGTATGAACAATTGTAACCTACATTGCACGTGTTCTTGGTTCTAACATTAAGAGATAACCGATTGTTCAATTCGTTTAAGCGGCTTCTCTTTGGACGTGCAATTTTTACGCGCGTTAAAGTGGAAGAAAAAACTGACTTCTCCTAACTTCGACGAACGAAGAATCAGAATTTTCTGATTTATATAAACGACAAATCGGTGCGCAGATTTTTGCAGAATTTACGTAGCAGCTCGGATTGCGACAAAGGGAAGAAGCGTCCAGTTGCATTTTTCTGCGTCAGCGTCTAAGAGATACTTTCTGGCGATTAATTTATAAAATCCAGAGCTCTTTAGAAGAGGCAATGTGAAATTTGTCGCGAGTTAAATCGTGTTCAACGTGTAACAATAGAAAAATCCATTGTCCCGCCGTTTCAAAGAGGATATAAGCTAGCGGGCGATAAATTTCCCCGCCGGTTCTCCTCTTTTAATCTTCTTTCGCAAGTGCTATTAATATCCCGCAAGAACGCGCTGTAAAAAAATCGCTGCTTGTTTATCAATCCGCGAAGTAGAGCTCCGCCCCTTTGCCCCTCCAGGAATATTCAGCAAGGTAGAGTAAATAAAGCGGCATATTTGTCTTAATACGAATCAGCCAAGCAGAAGGAACAATCGAGGGGTAAATTCCCCTTGCATGTACGGGGCGAGCGGCGGAACAGGAGAAAAAGCAGGAAATAATAAAAAGGCAGGGATAATACCTCGTTTTCGTAGAACGCGAGCAAGCCGGCTGCTCGGGAATGGAACAACGTAATCCCATTTCGGCTTTCTTCCCTTCAGTTCCACCGCGAGGAAAGAGTTACTAATGAGTAGAATGGGAAAACCGCGACAAGAGAATATGCAATTCCCTCCGTCATTGCCCCTTAATTGCGACGGTAGAACGAGAGGCAGCAGTGTCTTGAATTTTTACCACGTGGCAACGCGGCCGCCATCTTCCTGAGTCGCCGCTGTAACTTCAACGCGATGTCGACTGAACGCGAGAGAGAAAAAAAAAAGAAAAGAAAAGAAGAGGAGAAGAGAGAAACGAAGGGAAGAAATTCCAGTGTCGACGTTTACCGTACTGCGAGGAAGTCATCGTCGCGGATGGTTTCGTGGATTTCCAGAGCTCCGAAAGGAATGATAACGAAATGATGAGGAATGATAAAGAAATTACGGTAAGGTAAACGCGATGGAATGGCGAGTTTGTCGAAACGTAAAGTACAGAGCCTCCAGTGGATCGTGAAAAATGCGCGAGCCAATTGGCTATTCATTATGGCTGGTTCCGCGGCTGAATACCGAAACGGGGTTAGGAAGGGCAATTCCCTTTTTGTCAGCCAGACGTCGCAAGGTCCCGAGCTGCAATTTATCGCGACGTCGCTACGACCACACGTACACAAGTCGCAGCCATGCATAATGTATCCCGGCAAGAGTCTTACCGCGCTGGAGGCGCGCAGGGCAGTCAATTTGCCCGGCGAAATATTTCTACGTATTAACTTGTAAACATGCTAGGGATAACTTCGAGCCGAGGAGCTATCGTTACCACGTGCCAACTTGCAACAGGCTAAATACGTACGTATCACACGACCGCGCATAAAGTGTCTGCGCGATGTTAGGAACGCGCGTTGTTGCCCTTTGTGCGACGTCCACCTTCGTTTCGACCGCAATCCGCTGTCGAGAAATCGCGACGATCGCGTACCACGAACCTCCTCCGATTTAACGAGACACTCCGCGTGCTTTACGTTAGCGTTTCTTTCTTCAATTCTTCGTTCGTGTGGTCATTACGCGTCGTACATATTTGCTTTTCCATTCGTGTAAAAGGGTATGTACGTAATAGATATACGTATATCGTTACTTGCAAGTATTTCCGCAAAAACGTAGCAACGTTTTGTGCGATTTCCACTACGTTCCAAATTGCAGCGGTAATTTTGAATATTCCCCCGAATTCTATAAGTAGTTTTGCAGCTGATTCTTATGCCTGACGACCGGCCAATTACGCGAACAATTCCACCCTAACTTCTTCTAATTTATTATTTTACTGTATTATTTATTGTATTATTTATTCTTCCTAATTTGCGTGGATTTGATATCTTTTCATTTGAATACAACTGGGTGGAACGAGCGTCTGGCTTTCATACGAGTAGTATCTACGTAGCTTCTTCTGACCGATTTGTATCATTGAATCCTATCAAAGTCTTTCTCGCATTGTGATTGCGCGAGGGAATCCTGAGAACTTGCACGGTATTTCTTCGTAGCTACGTAGACGTATCTCTGCTTCTACCTGCACGCTACAACGTAACGAAGTTTGGAGAAATTGAAGTATTTGTAGCTTTGCGATACTACTTTTCGAATTAATGGAATTTTTACTCGCTTCGCTTCACTCTGCTTTAATTTGCTTCGTTGTTGTTTCCACAGTATCGCAGATGCTTCCTATGAAATTATAAAAGAAACAGTTACATTGCGTTGATAATACGAGCAGTAAAGTGGATCTGAAGAGAATGCAGGAGTTTCGTTTGTCACGTTACTACGTGATCACTTCGCGAGCAGAATATGAAAAATTCAGAGTTCGAAAGGACTTGGTCGATGTCTCTTGACGCAAGCCATCCATAGGCGGTCATTATCATATATCATAATAATCGTGCTCGCGATGTTATTATATTATAATGTAACCCAATTCCATAAGTTTCACTCTGCTTATTCTAATTCAGAACGAACGTAGTACTGCGCCAGTTAATAAGCCACGTAGAATAATTTCATTGCATCCTATTGTAATACATTTTGCGGAGTCAAAACTTCAGCCAATTAATACGACCTAGAACTTTCGTCATCCTGCCTACCTTTCAACTTTCCATCCTTCTCAAGGTACATAATCACGCAAACTTCTACATATATATATATATATACAGGGTGGTTGGTAATTGGTGGTACAAACGGAAAAAGAAATCGAAAATATAGAATAAAAAAAATAAGAATAAAAAAAATAGAATAAAAAAGTCGGATAATAAGTTAATAGGTAGGAACACACTTCGGTCACATTGGGAGTGTTTACCAACATAAAAAAAAGATTTTCTCAGAAACAAAGCCTCGAACGAAAAATTTTTATTCTATATTTTCGACTTCTCTTTTCGCGTAGAATCACCCCCTTTCCGCTTGTACCACCAGTTACCAACCACCCTGTATATATTATAATATATAAATCAATATTCTTTATATCTTTATATCTATTATATATAATATTATTTATATCTATTAATATTAATATTCTCAAGGTACATAATCACGCAAACTTCTACATATATATATATCGCGTATGTACGAGGTACATTTCTAAAGTTGCGCGAATCTGAATGAAACTAAAACTGAGTGAAATACGACTTGTTCAAGCGATCGCGCCGATATCTTCGACTTGCAAAGACACTGTGACAAATGGTACAACGAATGATTCCTTTCATCTTTGAGAAATCTACCTGGAGAATGTTTTTCGGTATTTCGACCAAGCTGCTGGCAATTTCAAATGGAATATTCTGCTCCCTCGCATCTTTATTTTTCCTTGACTCTCCTCCGTGCTCCATAGTTTGCCGGATAAACCGACTGGTCGTCTCTTCCCGATGGCTGACGCGATTCTTCCTCGTTCGAGGACATCTCGAATAAGAAAACTAACGCTCTATTTTCAAACGAAAGCAGGCCAGGTGCTGGACGTAGCCGATCCCGAAGATCACTCGTTTGATTCTCGCACCTCTCGATCGGCAACGTGTAAAAGTACGCGTGAAGCTTCGACGATTCGAATTTTTCCAAAGGCGTAGCTGCTCGACTTTCGCAGCAGAGTCTTCGAGTACCCTAAACATCTTACTTGAAGCGATGTATTGAAATATTAGGTCGTCCGGAAAGTTTCTTTCGTTGTGTAAGGAAACAACGGGCGCACGACAGTTTTCTTTCGTATTATTTTATCGAACTGCGTACGATCGTAATAACAGAAACGGAAGAAAATCGTTCATACGTAATTCAGTAAAATAATAGAAGCTTATTGTTTCCTTAGAAAACTAAAGAAACTTCCCGGGCAGCCTAATACGTTTGCGCGTAAATCTGCCAATTCTGAGCTGTGACTCGTTCACTTCGGATTGCAATAGCATCGTTAAAGTATAAACGGAAGGATAAGACAGGCGAAAGAAGAGGCGACCATCGTGCGGATGGTCCACGACGTAATGCAAACAACATTGCGCAACAACGCGTGCGTAATTCTGGCTGAGACATTCGGATAATTGCAGCCTGTGGTTTGTGCACGGCGGAGCATGCTCGTGACGCTAATTATAACGAATGCCTTCGAGTGGGTCAGGTTTACAGCGGAACTGATATCGCCACGCAAAACGTATCTGCATATAGCGTTGTTGAAGATTGTTTAGAGACAGCAGCAGGCGTACATTTTCATGGTCCAGCGTGTAACGTTAAGTATCGACGAAGCAACGATGATTTCATTGAATCAGCGCAGCTGACGTTCGTCTGATTTTCAGTGGCTGACTGGAAGCAGACGATCGACGAGATCGACCGCCGCTTTCGAGCACGGAAATCTGCTTTTTTCGCTTCACTTTGCGGGAAAAACATTTCGCCACCTACAGAGTAAACGGCATTAAAAGGCATTGAAAAGCTGTTCGGCCTTCCAAGTACCATGACTCGCGAGAACTTTTTACTAAAATCAAACTAACGACTGACAACTGTTTGCTATGTTTATCCGCAGTACTCTACTCTTCGTTCTGCTGCCGTATTTGTGTTACCGTTTGACTAACGTATCGCTGAAACGATTGCCCGCAAGTAATTACTTTCCATCGGAATTATTAATCTTCGGCGACCTTCAATGGCCATTAATCACGGGCCGCGTTGCACGCCTTTTAAAATTCATTATTTTCTCTGCCAAAAATACTGTCGCACCGTATACCTTAGAAGGAACGTTAAACTCAATCTGTTGCTTCTATCGGTGAAAATAGATGTCGCTTATTTCCGATGCTCGATTCTGTACGCGAATAATTTACATCGATTCAATAACTTAGACTATTACTCATTCGCTACTTCAAACGCTTTACTTTCGTTTCTACCTGTGGGAAATTTTCAGGTTCGTATCAAATGTTTCATTCCACTTGACACATTTTCATCCAACATCTACAAACCTGCTCCTTGACCAAACAGATGGAAAAATTCCATCGCCTACGATCCTACGATCAATCGCGTGACTAAACTCCAACCATAAACGAGACCATGGTTATCAGCCTGTACCAAATCCCCACAATTTGTCTACGTTTGTTAACACTAAACCTACCGACACTTCTTGTGTACTCGTTGACCGCGCGATAGGCAGAAGAGACAGCAAATTTTTCTGAGAAAAAGAGCAAACTAGAGATAAATACCGAAGGATATATCGTATGCACATTTTATGAAAAGTCATAGATTAGCAGGCGATTTGACAACGTTAGAATCCGGTCAAATTTGTGTAGAAAATCCCAAGCGGTCAATTTGACCGCTGCGGTAGGTTCAGTGTCCAGGCGACAGAGTGCGTGGCCGGAGGAACGTAGGAGGAAACGACGTTTGAACAAGCCTGTAGGCCTGAAGATAACGCATCAGCAGATGGATAATTTATGGTAGCGAGCAGGCTGTGAGCCGACGACGCATCGCATTCATACCGGTGACGATACTCAGCGATGCAAATGGGCTGCTGCACACCATCGATGCGGCTAGATGGCGCAGTCAAATACGAGCAATACCTGAGCTTGACAGGCGGAAATGCGTAGGCTGGCATGGCGATGTGTCGCGGTTGTTTCGTCCTTTGACAGATGTGTTTCTGTTGGCGAAGAGTGGATTAGACGAAACTAACATCGCTGTCCTTGAACGCCGATATCCATATCCGAGGATCCGAAGGCCGGTCGTGTCGCGCAACCTACGATTCGGTTTAGCGTGTCTCGTCGATGCGCATCGCCATTCCGGTCAACGACAGCTGGCTGTGTATTTATGCGCGCCGATTCACACGGATTCCTGTGTATGCCACGATCCTCAATTATCCATCCTTTCGACGATTAAACCGAGGCAAGCGTGGCTTTCGCCAGCTTTTCGAGCATTTGTTGTAAGCGGCTGTTGCAAGAAAGAAACAAATTACCGTAATGACACACGAGGCGCTTAGTAGGTCCTGGAACAGCCAAGTGGGCTGGGAATAAAACTGCACGAGCGAAACGCAAACTCGACCACATTGCAACAAGCTGCGACAAATAATTCTGCGAATGTACTGAAGTTATCCGAGTAGCAAGTACGTAAACGTTCTCAGTGTGGCCACTGGTCGCTGTAAGCCGCACGTAATCTTAAGTAAATAAATTAACAGTATCTTAACAGTAAAACAATATATGCAACCGTATTGTTAGCCAGAATCTTCTGTGGTCGCGAAATTGAAAGTTGGCAAAGGAGAAATTAATTTCAATCAGACGGTTGTCAGCTCTTAAACGTTGATATAACTTATTCTTAACAGGAATGAAACGGCACGTTAACAAGCAGGAAATTCCTAAATAAAGAAACTATTAAAATATAGATAAAGAAATTATTATTCCGCAAGATTATTGTCCAAGAAATTAATAATTCGAGTGATCGTTAGACTGTCATTTCCGCTGCATGTTTACGCATTTCTCGGCAATTTAATGCATACAATATGCAAGAAACGTATATCCTGACTGATCCTTCCTGATCCAATCCTCCCAGTCCTTCGAGCTTCTCGAAAAAGCTTCAGTCGCTTGGCCCAATTTTGAAAATTTCCGCTCTAACGGCTGTACGAATGCTTCTGCGACCGACTGTGCATGGAACGTGTACGAAAGACGAGAATCTTGGAAGATTACTCTCGGCGTATCTTGCTCAATACATTGACTCGAACAACGTGTACGTGACTCAAGGATTATCCGTGTGTTTGGCTTCGCAACGAGGGCCGCCACACGCGGTTAGATTACAGCTGCGATAACACGATTTCAATTACCCGAAATTCATCGACCGGCCGATTACTTCTGCGCCGGATAATATGCAAATGAAATTTCAGATCGAAGCGAATCGGCGTTGGCGTCTATCAATGGCCACGTTCTAATTCGCGTGACTAATACACCTGTTCAGGGTCAGGTCGTGTGGCAACGAAGCTTTCCCTTCGGTTAAGAAGTTCGCAGGAACAGGCGAATGAATTGATTCCGCACGACCTTGCCATCCGAATTCTACTCGAAACGCAGAGCGATAAAAAAGGGTAACGAGTTGGCAATAGTCGGCGTATATTCTAAGTGCGCCGGCCTTCACCTGTTTTTCGATCGATAGCCGACTGAAACGTTCTAGTTGCGTCTTTGTTGCGGCCAGTTGTTGCACGCTACCTTGTACCACATTCCACCAACTTGTTTAAACGTAAGCACTCGTACAAAGGGAACGGAGACACGTTGTGGCGAGCAGAGCGCGAGTTCCCTCGATATCGAGAACGATTCGAGTGACGGCGATAGCGGAGCAAAAACGCGCCGTTTCTTGCTTGTGATATCGGTTAATATGTGGTGACACAACGACACCTTTGTAACCGTCGTCTTGTTGTTATTCGTCTTGAATAATAATAACAATATTCATAATAATAATCCTTATAATAATGATTCTTATTATTTCCTATAATAATAATTCTTATTATAAGAATTATTATAATACTTAAATTACTTTTTCGCCTATCTGATACCTGAGAATAATCCGATAAAATACACCGAGTTGTCGTTTTCTAAAAATTCGGCCTGCGATTAAGTCGCTTTCGAAGCATCGCTAGAAACAAACGCTCCGGAAACTGTTGACGGCTCTTCGAAGCGCGACAAACGTACTTCTAAATCCTCCGAAAGGGAGAAGAAAAAAAAAGAAGAAGAAAGAAAGGACGAAAATAAGTGGAGACAGAGATGAAAATTCCCGATAACGGCCAAGTTGCGCGAAAAAGGAAGCAACGAACGAAAAGATACCAACGAGACGTTTCCTCGAGATTAGTTATCCGTTTGAAAAAGCTCGGTGTTGATCCTTCGTTTAATAGAAATCCGATGCGGCTGCGATTGCATTCTTACGGCACAAACACGTTCAGAGCGGCGGATTTAGATGCAAACTACTTTTTGAAGTACTAACTCTTCTCCGACTCTCTTGAAAGGACGCGCGATAAGCCTTCGATCTGTTTAATCCCCGAGGCCGTGTTTCAGTTCTGCCTTTAGCCAACCCTGCGCGCGATCCATCTTTGTTCGTAGCGGGGAACACGTTCCCTTCGTCTTAATGAAATCGCCTGAACGCGCGTGCAAATCGCGCCAGCGCAACTTCCCGCTCCTTGTGATCGATCGGAATATTTTCGCCCGGCCGCGAGATTTCTAACCGTTCGAGTCGCAAGCAGCGCGATCGCGCTGTTCAAATCTTCTGTCGAAAAGTCCCGCTACGTTTGCACGCTACGGACGACTCAGGGTATTTTGTATTTCATTGTGTTGAAGTGGTCAACACTTCTAGGGAAACTCTACATCTGTACTGACTAATTTTCTGACTCACTAAAGCCATCGACAGGCCATAGACAAAAGACGACCACATGGCAACCATAGACAAAAGACAGGCAACGATGGCTTCGGAGTTTTCAGTTACTAGGTAACACTGCTAGCGCGCGGATCTGCACCAGCTCAAACTGTATTCATATTTATACAAACATTTCTTTGTTAAATATATTTTACTATCTGACAATTTATCCACGCGCTTTTCTCTCTATCTATATAACCCATAACCACAACACGTTGTTACCCTCTGAATAATTTTTTAATCGTTATTGAACAAAACTTGGAATATTTATAAACTAATAGTGCGCATACATAATGATGTAGATGTGTTTGATGAAGTAAGAAACATGAGCGGTATCGCGCCGCCTGTTTCTCTTCGCAATCGACTGACACTGTTCGCGATATTTCCACTGTCCTTTCAATGACCCGTGCGACTCAAACGGTTATAAGGATCGGTAGAATCCGCCGGAACGGGACGCGTGGACCGGGTGCAACGCAATCTAGTTAAGCGAAAGAAAGAAACGTGCGGGTAAGAAGATCTTCTAACTTGGCGATAGACACGGGGCAATCCTGTTTCTGGGGCTCAGGCGGAGCAACACGCGAGCGGTCTTAAACTTTTCGTATTCTGTAAATCCGGATGCCGGAGCGGATCTTCCTCCGCTGCTTGTATCAAACGCTCGACCCGATAAGTCGTCCCTTTTCTTCTTTCCACCGTCATATTTTTCTCCCTTGCTACCTCTGTCTCTCTCTTTCTTACATTCGCTGCTCCATTCGCGTATCTCGTCGTCGCAGAGCCCATCTTCATCATTCGCCCGTTATCCTCTTTCCTCGCGCGCGTTGTCGCGCCACAAACTTACAGCCATCCCTCTGATTATGTTTTTACCGTCAAGTCGGCTTCTTTCAGCCCGGAAATTACTTCCATCCCGCCGTCTCTCCGCCCGCCAACCGCGCAGCCAGCCGGTCTCGCCTCCTCTACCGCGTTTCGCTCGCTCGGTCGCAGATTTTCCGCAAGGTAATGCCGTTTTATGCCCCCTGAAGATCCTCCTCGAGCGACTATCTAAGCACGGATAATCGAGTTCGTTCAACGGCAGGCAAATAACTCGCTGCAAGGGACACGGTTCCGCCGTCTTTCTTCCGTTTCTCCGAGTGTCGTCGCTCGTGCACGCGTGTGGTATCGCGCTGCAAATCCTGGCGAATTGCCGATGTACAGGTAAACGAGCAATAAAAGCACCGACAGACCCGGAGGTCGGGAAATTCCGAGGACCCATATGGGTAATTAAGCTTTTGAGTGCTGAATACGCCCGGCGGAAGCAATCCGCGTGGACTGCACGCGCCGAGCGGTTGCGAGCGTTGCGGACGAACACTTTTTTTGCTATGCGAACTATGTTGATTGAACACGCATGGCGGAAGCAAGTCATAATCGTGACTCTTGTACGCCAAATTAAATAACTCAAGAAGGTTGTGTTCGAACGTTAATTGTTTCATTAAAGACTTTAGAATGTAGAACGCGTATACTTAAAACCATTTCAACTTTGTCTACAGATAGACTCCGCACTCATATATGTGTGGCGAACCAAGCAACGATTAGCACACGGATTCAAGCAGTAAAGAAGAAAACACGGGCCCCAACGGTCGAAGGGACAATAAAAGGCGAAACGCCATCGTAACCTCTCGGGCGAACCCCGACAGTCGATCCGACCACCAGAGGGTACAGCGATTGAGCGACGTCTCTCGGTTATGATGGTGTTTCGCCTTTTATTGTCCCTTGGACCGTTGGCGCCCGTGCTTTCTTCTTTTCTTGCTTGGATCCGTGTGCTAATTGCTGCTTCGTTCGCCACATATGCGTCCATAGCACTCAAAGGGTGAAACAGGTCTACTTAACCGTGGGTCATCTGTGGTACACGCGTGTGCCAGGTGCACCAGAGCCGTGATATAAGAGGCGGCCGTTAGGGAGCGAGGAGTTCAGTGTGAGGGAGTGTTGTTAACGTCGTCAAGAAGTTAGCAGAGTAGAGTAGTGACGAATAGAGCAGAGATACTAACCGAGTATCGGACTTGATTTGGTGTTGGCGTGAACGATATTGAAACATACTAGCACTATACTCGTTCGTGCACGCGCGTTCCAGCTGCCACGAGACGATGTCCAAAGGCAGGCAGAGAATTGGGAGAAATTTTTGAAGGTCGAAAAAGTGGACAACGTTGTCGGGCGGATTTAACGATTGGGCGCCGCGTTTCTATTCCAGCGATTTAATTAAGTTTACACAGAGATGGCACAAGTAGTTTATGGTTTGCGTAGGTCCGCCGACTTTCATATAAAATAGTCCCCCGGGCGAAATTAAAATTCCCATTAAATTTATAGCTTCGTTTCAAGCTTTCGCGCCGTAGCTGCAAACGGCAAGGTGATCCACGTTCGCGGATCGATTCCACAGTCTACGCATTATGCTCGCGTACCGTTTGCTAATAGTACACCGTACCAGTAATATGATACTGATATTTACCGAATAATTCGCAGCCGTGTAAAATACAAAATCTGCAGAGCTTGAAATACATGGTAAACAGGAGCTTGGCGATAGAACATGCTCTGCATCGTATAATTCGTAATCTCTCTGAATTCTGTATTCTTATATGCGGAATACAAACACATTTCTCATAAACCGGCGGGTTCCACGTCGGTCGTCTCTCTTCTGCGATTACCTGTCTTTGTTAATCTCGATGGAAAACATCCAATTAAGAGAAGAAATCCGAGCGCTTCTTAAAGACATTGTCATCGAAAATTCCGACACGATGTTTCCCTCGTGCACAACGAAGCATTGCGCTCATTTCTGCAAGAGTTTCACTTAATATTTTCGTCAGTTTCCCTCGTCCTGCTAATTGTTTGACATTACTCGCGGAAAAACGCGAATCTCAAAATTAACCAAATTGTTCTATGCCAAAGAGCTTCTCCCTCGCACATTGTTTCGTGTGAGAGTAACGAAGATATTAAAGTGGACGAAATAAATGCATACTTGTTGACACAATTTAAAAGAGTAATCCGAAACGTTCGAAGAGACGTTGCGATCCGATAAAATCGAACACGTCCGCGTGACAATCGCGATCCGACTGTCTCGGCGGAAATAATTTCCCCGAAGAACTCGCACGTTTCCCTTGCCGCTAGGATTCCACTCGGCCGGTAAATCAAACGCCGGTTCCTCTCAGCCGTAATGAACACGAAGGAAAGGAACACAGCAGGAAATCCCCATAAAAATTGTCAGAATTTGGTCGATTGATAGAAGCAATTTCAAGGGTCGTTAAGTACGTCACGTCAGCAAATTGGCCGAGATTTTTCCGCAATAACCGAAGCGGCCGCGATAGAAACGTGGCGTTAGGTTGGAGCGGCTGTTTAGAGGAATCGCTGGCCTGTTGAAAAATACAAGAGCTTTCGGAAAATCCTGTGAGATCGTGGACGATTGCAGCGCGAGATAGGGTCGCTCGTTTGTCCTCGACAAGCTTCTGGGTAGCGTGCGGAAACGCTTTCGCGGCAGCGTCTTTCACCGTCGACGACGACGACGACGACACAATTCAACGCGAACGTCCGCGGACCTACGTTGCCGTTGTCATTGTCTCCTGAAAGCCGACAAAGCGCGTCCGATTATTTTCGCGTTCTGTCGAGACAGCTCGACCCCTTTGTTCATTTTGAATGCCTTGCCTGAGCTCGATTCATCCTTCCCCGATGTCCTTGCCCCCAAAACCGAGCGAAGAAATATCACGGGTGGCGCGTCAGCAACGTGTACCACCCATGGCTCATAATAAATGAAGAGTCGAATATCGGATGGAGCCGCCGCTTTTGTTCCACTTATCGGCCAGCTGTTGTGATTTTCCGAACCAGTCGACCAAGTGGCAGATTTATCTCGGCGCAAAGGTACTACACAGAACGAGTGGAAGTTCATATCTTCAAAATTCAGAGAAGACGCCGGCTCACGCGGTCGCGCTGCTTGAACTGCGGGCAACTGTGTTTTTAAATATTCGCGGTCGTCAGCCAAACGACCACCCACACAACGACGATCTATCTCGCTCCCAGGGAAGTCCAAGACCTTCGTATTATATTATTATCTTGTCTTTCACAGCAACGCATCTTCGTGCAAAGATGAAGTCTAGTCTGTCAAATGTTGTGGTCATCATCTTGATAGAACAAAATGATCATACGCGATTCAAGAAAATAATATAAAACAGAAAATGTCGCGTCTATTATTTCCCTACGAAACGAAAGAGACTTTTCGGACAATCTGATACACCGTGGCAGCAATGCTTTCAGCCTTGTATTGTATCGTCTTTCATTATGTATTGTATGGTTTATTGTATCGTATCCCGTCTTTGGTCGTCGAAGTCTCTTGCTTTCAATACGGCACTGACCTTCGTCCCTTCGCGATTGGAATATTCGCAGCCAAACGATGCGAAAAGATTGATCGAAGCTTGCATCTGGCGTCACAGTGGTCGCGTGCCTAATCACCAGACGATTAAATCCGTGAGAAATTTAAGTAAAGTAACACGCTCGAACCTGAATGATTCGTAAAGCTTTTGCGAAACACTGGCTTGGCAAATAACGGCGCTACGTCGTCTTAAAATTTTCCAGGGAACATCATGCAGAATCTGCATTCTTTAAAGATGAATTTCAAACATTTGTCGAGCAGCCAGCTCGATCGAACCGACGCACGACGAAAGCGCAGTAAGAGGAACCGTGTACTTTAATACCTTCGCTAATATCTTTATGCGGAGAGTACAGTGAGATCAGACGATGCCGATCTTCTTTCAGACTGCTGCGTCTTTGTGCAGAAAACCGCTGAAGAGGGTCGGAGGCAAACGGTGACCGTTCGAAGATATCGTTTCGAAAGGGGAAAATATGAGATATCGTAAGAGGGCCACTTTGGAAATCGATAGGAGCATCGACTCTTGATCAAAGGGTACGAGGCTCTCATGACTGAAAGGATTCGTCGCGAGGTCCGAAACGCTGTCATCTCCCAGCGGAAGTGGGATCCTGCGTGAAGAATGTCAAAGCTGGCTGCAGAGAAAAGACGAAGAAGGAGGAGAAAGAAAGATTGAAAGTCTCGGTGAAAGCGCAAGATTCCGCCCATAGGATTCTTCGGGCATATTTCGTTCCAAACGCGTCCCTTTTTAATCTTCTCTTTCATTCCACGTATACGTGTTATACACGTTACGCGTATTATATATCGCACGCTTTTACTTTTCATCGAACCGTTTCAATATATAGGTGGTACCTGAAAAAAAAGACGAAATCCGATCCAGCGTGATTAGAGTGCGGACACTTGCGCAAATTGACATTCTGCGATTTTATATCGTCGATTCAAGTGAAATTTAAATAATGAATTCATACGCGCGATCTGTTCAATTTTATTAACTTTGCCGTATATAGTGAAGCTTGGTGTATATCGTTGCACGATCAATGAAACACTGTCTCTACGACAGATTAAAACCGTATTAAAACTACCGATGTCCAAGCATACTAGCATTTTATATTCATTATATTTTATATTCGATCTTACTGGATCAACGTCTATCTAATCAACGATTAATTTTTTTTTTATATATAACGTTTATTGTTCAAGAAAGTGTGTAATACAGTTTGTTATATTCCCAATAAACAAGGAATTACGGTTGTGGGGTGGATTTGGCGAAAGTACCGATACGCGACGGTACGACGTAGTCGTACAATGATCGTGTCCGTATTACATTTTCAGCGTTTATCGTTTATAATTAGTTTTAAGGCGCTGAGGAGCGGTGCTTATGCATGATATTCTTTTTCTTCCTATTTCTGTCCTGAAAACTTGTCGCGAAAACAGGACAACTCGGTAGTCTACTTTCTATGGAGCTGTGAGATTTGGCAGAGGATAGGAGGGGGTGAAAGGGGAGGGGTAGGGGGTGTCGTGTAAGATTATTACCATATTTACAACATTTACAATGTTTGCAATGTTTGCAATGTTTGCGATATTTACACTATTTTACACGGAGTTCTTCTCCCTTATTTTTTTTTCTTTTTTTTTACGGTTTCGGTATCCACCAATATTTTTTTGTGTTTTTCCTGTGTCTGTCTTTTGCATCTTTTTGGGGGGAGGGCCGTGTTGTAGCTCCATCTAGTGTCTGCTATGTGTCCATTTAAGTTCCCTTCGTAGAGTATTATTTTGATACCTATTTTTCTTTTTATATGATATATAATTGGGATATTGTTTACATCTTGGAGGTAAGTGCACGTGATGCAGTAGCACGTTGCATGAAATTTGATGAAATTTGACGAAAGAATTTGATGCCAGTATGAGCGAGGTTATGCAGAAAAAGTAAGATAAAGACAGTTGCCCGAATTATTAAACATCAGAAGCGTAACACAAAGGAAGTGGCAAGACACGTTCCACTCTGTGCAAAAGACCATAGAATTAGGAAACTTGATGCTGATCGAAGCAAAATAACAACTGAGCGAGCGTATACGTATAATCGTAAGCGCAACTTGGAACTTGAAACTTCTGTCCGCTGCTGATATAACGGAAAGCAACAAGCTGTTTCGCGATAGAAATACGAATGAAATACGAGTGAAATATTCCATTGTGTTCTGCTCTATTTTACGTTGTTTATCGGCAAAGTCGGCTGTTACTTTGCAATTTGTAAAAATCGCTTTTATAAGTCGTAGGCGGAGTAAAATGAAAGACGCGCGCCACAGTTACACAACTGTCCGCTGAAACACGATAGATAGCGGGTGTGCCAAGATCAAAGATACCGCGGGAGAAATAGCCCGCTCGACGAAGAGAAAAGGATTTGATACATTTGCCGGGCGGGATTTCAGAGAAGAAAGTTGTTCGAGTGCGACTCGTCCTTTCTTCCTCTTCGTTTCCTCCTGCTATTTTTCATCGAAATCTAGATCCTCGTGTCAGCGAAGGAAAGTCGAACACCGAGTTTCTTCGTCCCTTTACTTCATATTCCCTTTGTCGACGAAATGAAGGGTTCTTCCTCGTAATTCCGCGTATTCTCCTTTCCAAAGTTCCTAAAGCGTATCCTCGACAATGGAAGCTGCGCGAAAAAATTGCCACCGACTGTCTACAACCCATAGAACGCGCGCGTAACACGCGAACTTAAGACACAGCGGAATCGACGCGATTCATTTTTACACATGGACGTTGCTTTTTTCCATTTTTTCGTCTTTCCATCTTCGTAGCCGCCACGTCTCTACGTTTTCGTTACGATCGTCCTTAGAAGTTTCAAAGATCGCAGCCGAAATTTGGGAGAAATATTGCAGGCGTCTACCGAGGAAACGAGTTGAAAATGGACAGAGAAACTGAAGACTAGTGGCTATTGTAACGTTAATTGTGACGCGAGTTAAAGCAAAGGCGACTGGTCGTTTGGGACACGGTTAAATCTGCAGTGTCGTTTTTATATCGGGCACTGGGCTCGCTCGCGATGCTGTAGTTATTAGCAAACGTGGATTATTGATCCGTTGTTTATTTTCCTGAGCAACTGAAACTGAGGCGCAGCGCTTCGGTGAATCGCGTTATTGGCAGATGCATAATGGAGCTGGCCGATAAATAAACAACACGGATTCACCACGTCACTGCTGCGTTCTAGCCTTAGATAAACCGGCTCGATTTTCAATCTTAGCGTTCAATCACTGACAAAACTCCGCGATTCCGCCATTCTCTTTCGTCACGCGATATATTCCGCTTGAATATCGTACACGTAACGTCTTACGAAAGGCTGTGCGCGCGAAACGCGATTCGAATTTCCAGCAGAGTATTTTTGATACGCTCGAAGCGTTTTCAGTTTGTCCACTTTCTCCTGGCAATAACGTTAACACAAAGTGCAGCAACTTGTACACTTGTTGAATAATTGTACCGGAATTTTGGATGAAATTGGAAGAGATACGAGGTGGAATTTGTATAAATATCGACGACAGTTGCGTAGCTCGGTTGGAATTTTTATGAATATTTGAAAAATATTTTCATACGAGGGAAATTGAAACAAGATTCGCCTGATGGAATTTTTAGTAGTGCGTTATAAGTTATCCTGATAAATTATTAAATATTTATCGCAGCGTTATAAATTCGATGCATTGAGATTAAATACGTGTCACGGTGAACATTTGATAAAGCGTGGGCATAAATTTACATGCAAAAGTGAAAAACGATCCGCGCAAGATGCTGCAATTGTCCATATATTGTGGCAGAAATTATCGGCGATTTTTTCGCCGAGCGTAACAGCTTTTAAATTGAAAAAAAAGAGAAAAACGAAATATCATTTTTAAACATTAAACGTTGAAGGAATATGAAAAACTACATTAAAAATATTTGAAATTCCCTGGAAAATATGGTAAAGTATTAATTATCGGTTTGTTTCAAAAACGCATCTTCTTCTGCAAACATTAAACTCACCTTCACAGCCGTAGCCATAATTAGACCGCGGAATTTTATGCGAATTCACATTTTTCAGAATATAATTAAAAAACTGTTCTGCCTATCGAATATTACAGAAAGCTGAACCTTCGATATTTCATATACTTCTTCGTCTCATTACATTGTACTTCTGCATTCTGTGCAATTTTCCACCCTCCTCTCATTTCATAAAAATCCACGGCCTCGCCGCAATTCAAAGAATCATTCATCCACAAGGCGAGCAAATTTATCGAACCGGTGTTACGCGCCGTGATATCAGAAGACGGTCATCCGAAAAACGCGTTCGCCAATTTCCGACGACGCTTATGTCACGTCGATTTCAACTTATTTCGCGTTCCGTGAGGTGAGAGATTAGTACTTCAATTATAACAGTTGATACAAATTTATTGTACAAACTTTCATAGTGGCGGTGCGGAATGATATAACAGAACAGAACTGGCTCATGCCGATTTGAGAGGGTTTTTTATATCAATGGTTTGGTCACGTAGCTATGCTGTTACTGCTTAGTTATTGTTTTAATGTGATCATCCTATCGCTGTATTCCTGGAACCCTGTGACAACTGATTAGTTGTTCTTTTGATGGCTGTGGCATTCTAACTGTGATTTTCCTATCGCTGCATTCTGAGAACTCTGTGACGCTTACGATGACAGACGTCGTCCGCAGCAGTTTGATAATTTCATAATTTGACAAATTCAATAATTTGAGGAGCCGCGAATGTCGTGTTGTGGTGTCGCCTCGAACAACAAAGGCGACGGAACCAAACAAACACGTGAGCGAGACGAGACGCCATCGGTAAAAAGGTTCCCATACCAGAACCAGTATTCTGTGAGACATCAAGCATATCAGAGCGAACGTTCGTGTTGTGTTCGTACTATATTACGATAAATTATTATTTACTTTAACATGCTTGTTTCCTTTGCATTGATATCCACTTCGATATCGCTGCCCGGGAATGAGGAAGCCCGGGAGGAAAGGCGGGGTTAACGCGGCGGACGAGAGAAAAAGCAGCAAGCGACTGGAAACGAGAGGAAGAAAGCAGATACTACGTTTCGTGAGGAGACCAGGTCGAGCAAAGTGGATAAAGTCGATAAAGCGAGGAAGAGAAGCGGCTGAAGATCCTCGCGTGGAGCTGAGAACCGCGAAATAATCGGTCTGGGCAGAGCCGCGGATTAGAAAGCTCGGTTCTTGCTGTCGCGGCTGACGCACAGGGTGCGTGGCCAACGACACGACGTGCTGCCGGCAATCTTCCTACATGCGGTAGATAGTATGCCGCTTTCATCGCGAGATCTGCCACGGCCGTGGAGCAGAGCGCAAAGAAACAATTCTTTCTCTGTGCTGGCAAGCCGACGTTCAGACTTTCCAAGTGCATTTTACGAGAAGCAAGAAGAAGCGGGAGGACTCGGTACTCTCGCGCGCAGATATTCCTCGCGGCGGAAGAGACGCAAGGTGGGAACTGTAGAGGCGCGTAGAACGCAAAGCTCGAGTTGTATACTCGCAGACATTCGCGTTGTTACGGAGCAGCAGCAAGTTGAAGTTCGTTTCTTCGCTTGACTTTGAAATATTTCTAACTTTCGTCCGACCAATTAAACATCTCTCTGTAGAGACAGTAGAGTATCTGTTGCTTTTACAGGTCTGTTTCGTTAACGATTAATGTCTGCACATGTGCGATTATATGTACGTACCGCAGTTTTCGACCAGTTTGTAATAAATACAGGATAAAGTCGCGATAGAAGCGTTGCAGCGTTGAGATACCGCTTCACGAGTATCTGGCGAGCAGCACTGATATTCGAGATAATTACATTAAACGGCTGAGAAAACTATGTACACGGCGATGCAGTTGTCTCATTAAGAAATGTACTGTTCTGATTAGCCTGAGTGGCAGAGATGAGAGCGGCGCAAAGCAGGATTTGTAGCCGAGACGACTTCGCATTGTTCGGTTGAGTGTACCAGTGGCGCAGCTGCGCTCCAAGCATATAGGCACGCTGCATTTCACCTCCTAAGCAATAACTCGTTTAATATTCATCCGAATGTATCGGCAACTAGCAAAACCATTACGCTTGCCGGATGATTCCGTTAAAGCGGTTCATCGACAAAATATTGCCGCTTTATTAAATGTCATAAGAAAATAATCGACGATAGACTGCGCGAATTCGTTACGTTATTTCAATTATTTAAATTAATTTATTAGCTTCTTATAATACTGGGATTAATGTCGAAAAATTGTACGGGCATCGTTGTAGGGAAAAGGCGGTTTAATTAGCCGAAATGGGATTTGGGAACAGACGTTGAAGAAAGATTACAGCGTTAATACTCGACTCGTTTGTTGCGAGAGTGGCGCAAGTTCATTTTTCTTCGTTTTCAGATATCCAGGTGTTTGCGTCGATTGAAGAATCTTATACTAATTTTATACCAAATTCATTACACAAATAGATTTTTTTTTTGATAATTAAATAGATCTATATGTTGCTTCAGGCTGATTGTACAATTCGTTAAATTCTAATTATTGAAAATTGATGCTTCATGCTTTAATCCACTTTTGCTTCTAAATAAGAGCGGTAAAAGCAAGCTACTATTGTTTCATTTCAATATTTATTTATTTACCGTGTCCGTATGTTTGTCAGATTAACATCAGGTACATTCTATTTGTCATTTCACATCGTTATATGAAAATGTATCGTAATACTTATGAATTATTACGTTCCTCTTCATCAAATAAATTAATTCTATCGGACAAGGGTCATCGATCTACGATGAACGATACACAGAAAACTACCATCGCGATATATCGTAACTTGAATTACAATAAATAAAACGAGAAAATAATTAACACTTTGTAGACATGCGCACACATATTTCCTATATATTTCTCGCGTATGTTTTCCATATACGTTGCGTATACATATTTTTATATACCACGTATTTTAAAGTATTTAAAGTATAAGGCAATAACTACATCACATTATACTTTTCGCAATTGGTCTAACATTTCTATGTAAATATCAGTTTAGGTCTGACATTTTTATACAAGCGTCAGTTTAGGTTTCACATTTTTATGTAAATATTAGTCGAAGTCTGACATTTCTACATAAATGTTAGACCAATTGCATTTCGAGAAGCTGGCAAAAATTTGACATTATTTGTATAAAAATGTTAGACCAATTAGCGCGACGTTAGTGCGACGTTTCCAAGTTCCTCCGACCTCCCTGGTCCGGTTAGCGATGAATCTAGTACTTCAAATTTGGCCTCCCTTTTAGGCAAACTTACATAATGAGCGAAAATAAATAATCGCGCAATTCCACCTATCAACGTTTCAACTTCAGTTGATCGAAACGAACGAATATCTCGAGATCCAAACTATAGATTATTTATAAACGAAAAGTTGGCGTTAAGATACATGTAAACTTCTCGTTCTCCCAACTTTCTCATAAAATGGACCTACCACCTTTGGCAACCCGAACCTTTATTCTCAACTATTTAATACTTCCTGAAAAGCTCTGCAAAGAGTTTCTAACCATCCTGGGAAATACACATTCCCATATACATGGTGTCTCCGAATAACACGTACAAACAGGAACGACGAGCTGACTGCTCATGAAAAATTACCAACAAAATCTGCAACAAAATTTAATAAATATATTTAACAAAAAAATTTTCAATAGATAAATAGATAAATTTTCAAATTCGACTTTCTCGAAAACTAAACCTTCAACGAAGACCCTCTAATCCATATTTTATTCTCGTTTCTCCACAAAGAATCGCCTCGTGCCCTCTTGTACGTGTTACTCGGCCGCGCCCTCTATATATGTATACCATATATTACAAGGTATTCGAAATTTCATCCAATTAGCGAATACGCCATAAATCCGAATTCCTGCGATTGCGTGGCGCGGGATGCCGTATCGCGGCGTGCGATCTTTAATCAAGCAGAAGCGACGGCCGCGTTTTCTCCTGCTCATTTGAATCGTGCAGCGCCAACAACCGCAAAACAATTCGCCTAATCCGATCAATTTTCTACCGGCGAGCAAACACGTGCTCGCTGCGTTGGCGAAAAATCGAAGGCGGCGGCGGCGATGGAAAACCGCGTCGGAGCGTGCAGTTACGGGGCAGGATATTCGGCGTGACGCGTGATCGTGCATTCTCGGCGGCGGGCGACACCAGGCGATCGTCTACGAGCCGCGTTTTCTTCCAAGCGGTGGAAAAAGCTCAAGGTCACAGAGGCCAGATACAATCGCAATGGACAAAGCGTAGCATTGCCCCGCACCATCGGCCACCCCTTCTGCGAAACTACCCTTCGCGTACCCTTCGTGTGCCTCTGCCACACCCTCCCCTGCCGCCATATTGATCGGTCTGCCCCTACCACCTCCTACCGGCGCCCCGCCACGCCAGCGTCGCTCTGCGCCCGACACAGCGACGTTGCCGCGTCTTTGCGCGGTTCCTTTTGCCCCGACGCCTCTCACGGGCCGCCGATCCCGCTTTTTTCGCCCCCCCGCCCACCGCAGTCCCATGGAAAAATCGCCAGGCGATTTCTTCGAAATTTACTTCTGCGCTTCCTCTTCGAAGAAGCTCCGTCTTCTTCGAAGAAGATCGTTCGACGATACGAAGTTGCGTTTCCACCTGGAATTTGAATTTCGCCGGCTCGTTATGCGACGAATATCTGGCGGTAATCTTGTTGATTTTTTAGATTAGAAGGCGAGGAGAAATCGACCAAGTTCCAGGAAACCGTGGTGTCAACAACAGCTTTGTAATCGTCGCTTGAACAACAAAAATGACTCATCATCGCGAACCGTAATAACCGAGTAAGGACGTTCGTAACGGTTGTAATCGGTGACTACAGTATTATAATAAATCATTTCTCAGTATTTCAAATATTTGATCTTTGCGTCGATATCCACTTCGAAACTAACACCAGGCTAACATCCGAGACGCGATAACTGGACGGTGGATTTTTATTCGCGCAGCTGAGGCTAAGATGACGCTTACGCGAACATTTGTTCCACCCGCTAGACGTCGAGCGTTTGTTCCGAATTAGAACGTCTGGCCTGAATTTCCATGAATGCGTAGAGATCCGCGACTGTCGATGAAACCGAGATGAAACGACGTGTGATCTAGCGGACAAGATATCGGATCTTAGAATTGTTCTCACGTAGAAAACGAGGCGTGTAATTCGTCGTCCGCCCTTTGACATCTTCGTGCACGTTAGAAGTCGTGTTTGATTTTCCTTCGGCGGGGAATCTGTTCCGGAATAAATATTAAATTAGCGTTATAGGTATTTGTGACGCGACTCGTCGACTGTTCGTGGCGGAAGAAGTACGAGCGAAACGTAAACGCCAAGTTGGCCGATGGCTGAGCATATTGGTTCTAGAATGCCAAGGTCGAAGTTCAAACTGCATGATTTGCGCGACCTTAGCGCGGGCAAACTTCGCTGTATAATTAATCACCTTGAGTCTGTTTCGTCCGTGTTGCCCCATTGCGAATGCAAAGCTGCCATTTTTCATCCCCTTCAATTTCCACGTCCATTACACCGCTTTTTATTGTTTTCTTGCGTTCCCTGTTAGCCGGTGTTTCTATGAAACCGCGCTAACGTCCCCCTAAGCGCTGTACCTCGTATTTTTTACCTCTTCTGCGCCAATATTTCAGTTTCTCGGAAGAAATCCGTTACTTTTTGCAGGTACATTAACGCTAACAAAGGTTACAATTACTTCGCTTAATGCGTTTCGATTGGTACCGCGTATTGTCCCTTGTTCGCGATATTTTCAAGCTTCCCTCGTGTGCTTCGAATGTTTGCACTTTGATCCACGCCGACGTATGGAACACCGAAAACTGCCATAATCGGGGCAGCGGTGTTTTCGTTTCGAAGTTTACAAGACGTTTTACAACGTTGCTTAATATGCGTCAAAGTTGCCCAACTGTTTAAATAATCGCTCTTCTTCCTTGTTAACCTTGGTATCTGTCTTCTTTGAATATCTCTGGCGAGCTTCTTTGTATTTACTTTTACTTTTCATACTAAAGATAAAATGCGTTTTCCAACTTTGATAATTTACTTGGAACACTTTGCTCTCTTCTGCATTTTCCTCCGCCGATTACTTCCAAACATAATTAACATAAAACGTTTTCCTTACTCGAAAATACGAATTAATATACGAGCACGGTTGTTTCGTTTTATAATACGATAACGTCGGCGCAAGCGAAGTAGGTGGCAGGTTTTTTTCAAATTCCGCCTGCAACAAACAATGGTTTGGCGCTGGCTTCCCTCCAAGTATTTTAACCACGCCCGCTTTTTCCTATAATTACGTAACTAATTAGCAGCATCATTATCTCTGCACTAAGTTCGTTTCACTCGTTTATCGTTTAAATAATGTGTTAGAACGCGATACGAGGTGGCTCTGTTTCTTCAGCCCCTAACGCGTAATTTTTTCATTTATTAATTACGAACCCCTGCAGATAATTTTCTAAAGCCGCAGGAATTCTCACGATTTAGTAATTTTATGCTACAAACGATTCGAGTACTATCGCTGGAAAATTAGACGAAGTTGATCGATAGCCCTTTGAAAAATGAAACCTTCGTTTCGCTAAAACGTCGATTTAGATTTTCAAAAATAATTAGTCGATGCTGTCAGAAAAATCCTTCCGTTTTAACGATTCAAGGGAGAACGTTGAACCACCGTTTCTGCAAAATCAGACAAATTTCGTCGATAGCCCACTGAAACCCAAGGATCAGCCGAAACTGCGATCAAGGTGTTCAGAAATAATTATTTGAAGTTATCAGAAAAATTCTGTCGATTTATTGGTTGAAGCGTGAATGTTGAAACACTGTTTCTGCAGAATTAGGCATTAGTCGATAATCCCTCGGAAAGTAAAACCTTCGCTTCGCTAAAACTTCGATCTAGATTCTCAAAAATAATTACTCGAGATTGTCGGAAAAATTCTGTCGATTTAGCGCTTCAAGGAAGAATGTTGAAACGCTGTTTCTGTAAAATCAGACAAATTTAGTCGATAGTTCCCTGGAAACTGAAAATCACCCTTCATCTCGCCCTTCGTTTCCACTGACCGCCACTTAAGCTGAAAGCTTAGTCTGTTTTCGATCTGATGATACGTTATCAGATACCATTAGCTATAGAATGTAGAAAGGAAAGAGCAGACGAAAATTCTATTCTCTTATCAATTACCTTTAGAAGGTAACGAGAGACTACTCTATGAGCGATACGAGGAGAGGAGTTTGAAGTTCGCGAAGGAAACGATGCTCGCGCGATCTACTCGAGCAAAATGGATCATTCGCAATTCAATAAAATAATATGAAAGGAAAAAATGTTGTGCGCCCATCGTTTCCTTATGAAACGAAGGAAACTTTTCGGACGAGCTGATATTAAATTCGAACTTTCGAAAATAACAAGACGAGGAGAAAAGAATTATTTGCGACGTTGAGTGGCACTTTGCTTGTAAATGAGCCTCGAGTTCTGAAATACCGATTACAGATATAGCTATGGAAATACCGAGTACAGATTGGGGTTAGGTTGAGTCTGTCTGATTCTAGTCTTCGATTGGTCGCGTGCTGGCGCGGTTTGCCGCAATTTTTCAAACCGGTGCAGACGAGCGGTTTGCGTTAATTCGTCGCCGCGTTTTGCCTTCCCGTGTAAACTGCTTCATGTGAATCTACGCTATGTTAAAACGCAGCGTCAAATTGGTGCGGCGGTAACCTACGCATGGCAGAATGAAATCTGCTTGAAAATCACTCGCGACTTCGTTTCGTCCGTTTGAAATATGTAAGGCAACGACATACCTGACGAACAATACATCTTTATCCTGCAAATAATCGCTAGTAATCCGTCTGGTGTAGTACGAACCTACGGAAATTCGATCCTATACGATCCTATAGATACGAACCGATTGCTGGCGTGTACGTGTCGTTAAAACCTGACCGGATGACGCTGGCCCTTTCATCACGTGTCAATTATCATTATGATTGATTAAAAACGCAAGACTAAGCATGCAGTCTTATGTAACGTAAACGTAAAGCATTCGCTAGTTCTTTAAAAATAAAACTACCAAAAGTCAAATACCCAAGTTCATAACAAAATATTACAACTTTTCCGAGTCCATGTTATTCTTCAATAAAATGGATTATACAAGAAAATAATATCAAACAGAAAACGTTGCGCATCTATTGTTTCCTCGTAAAACGAAAGGAACTTTCGAGACAACCTTGATATATTAATTGAACGTATTATATTAATTAAAATATTGATAAATAACGATAACGATGGATTCCCAATATTCGGACAATAGAAATTATCTTTTACCTTTGAACAATGGTTATCCACGAAGCTTAAATACGAGTGCAAGGGAATCGTATTGTTGGATTAACAGTTTCGAAGATGTCGGTGAAGGCCAGCAGTCGGAAGGCATTAAAAAGTCACGAACAGGACAGGTTCTGCGCGAAATCACCATTTCAGTCAGTTGTATCGTGCGTAATACGGTTGAAGGAGTACAATCGCGCCTAAGTACACATCGCGCATTAAATGTCACGTCTATCTTGTAGTCGACTTATGAATTAACAGAAAAAAATATGACCACACGAAATATAAATTGCGTGTTGAAAATCTCATCAGCGATACATCGAAATGAAACGCGCGGTTGGTGGTAGTGCGAACCGATTGAAAATATCACCGCTAGGATTGATCACGACAGCGAATTATCAAAATGTACAGCCACGTAACGTTTTCCTAATTAATAATTGATCATTAATGCCGCGCGTAAAGTTCCCACGTGCTTTCCGATTTTAATGAGAATTTTAATTTGGAATTTCGAATAATTCTAATTCGATCGCCAGACACACTGGGATCGTTTCATCATCGTTCTTTTCACTGGCGAGTGTGGTAGCAGCGGATGTCGCACAGTCGGATGATAAATCAGTCGATTAAGCGATCAGACGTGCTCGCACGCTAACTTTTTAAATATCTTGGACTACATCTACCGCCTGCATTCGATCGCGTCCCATCCAACGCGTTGTCACCGAGTTTTTCGCTTCGAACTTCCCTGCTCCTTTCTCCCATTCACCTTAAATACTTTGAAAGTCAGCCTTGTACCTGTAGCCATCGCTTTTTTCATCATACCCACGCTCTACCTAATTTACATGGCATTTTCATCAACCTTCTATCATTTTTTTCACCTGTTTTTTTTTTTTTTTTTTTACTCACAGACGTTCCACATAGGAAGCTTCCACGACGTCTTTCACTCCGTATATAAAATGTCTTTACAGCTGCGCCCTTTATTCCCTCCTATCAATCTTTTTTTGCCAATGCGCAACATTTCCTACTTTACGATACTTCACGGCGGACGATACAAGCGCTTCCTTCTCTTTTATTTTTCTTGCGCGATCATCTCCGAAAATTCAACCGCTGCATGGCGCAAACTCTCTTCCAGTCGTCTGTTCTTTATCGCCGTTCCGCCTGTTTCCTTCGTTTCGTGTTTTTCGACAGCCCCTAAGTTCACAGAGCAGGAAAATCACACTGTCGTCGTGCTGGATCGTCGTATCTTCGGAATTATTCGTATTGAAATGTACGTAATGTTTTGTGTGCTACGCCGGATCAGCCGCGCAGTGACAGTTCCGTAAGCGTGGAAGAGACTAGGCGAAGCTAAAAGAAACGTATCCGCGAACATCTTGTGAATCGCGTAGAAAACAAAGAGTAAACTATTTGATTGTTATTCGTACAAATTAAGAAAGTGTTTCTAAATTGTTATTTCGGCAATTACGATCCGCGATTCTCAACAATTGCAGTGGGACGCTTTCTTCGGATTTGCTCGCTCTTAAAAGATACTGAAACCATTGGAAACGTTGAACAAAGCTGATAAGAACATGGAACTGCAGAGTATTGAAAATATTTATTGACACTGCCTTATTCGTCGTTGTAAATTTCACCAAATTTCCAACACTTTCGTCTTAAGCGATCGTGATCTTTCAATTTGTCGAATTTATCGAAAAAGTCGGTCAAATTACGTGGTCATCTTTCAGAGTTCAAATGGAAAGTTCTGATCCGCAGAGATGTAACTGTAAGCGGACGAAGAATAGCAAAGAGAATTAAAATCTTGTTTCTCGTTCTTGTTCCACTTTATTAGATCGATGCGATCCATTCTACTTTGATTCCTGCCGGATGGAACGGTTCGATGCATCTTATGCTTGCATGATCTCTGTGCACGACCGTGCATATTAATATGCAGGAGGAAGAAGGTGCGCAGCGACATATCGATACGCTCCAGCTACGACATCGATTAATCGACGCGGTTGATGGATCGAGGATGCTACGCTGTGAAAATATAAAAGCGACGAGGAGACGCAAAAGGTTACGAACTCTTTTATAAGAAGACAAGCTGAGATAAAGTGACAGAGTGTGTAAAAATAGGCAAATATAGCAGCCATTCGCGTAGATATCTGCCAACGCGTTAAAAATATTTTATTCGCCTAGCAGACATTTTATTTAATTAGCGGATTTAATAAGATGTCTCGCTAGACACGGTCAGAAAATCTGGCAGCGTTCGAAGTTTCAATCGACTGGAACAACTAACTTTATGAAAATTTCACGCTGAATTTTATTCGTAGAATTTTACCTTCCGTGTATTCGGATTTCAGATAATTCTAATTCAGAACGTCCTCTTTTTAACGCTTCGGTAAAAATTTCACTTCGAACGACATTTCCACGTCTGGTGTCCCTTCGCAGAATATCGTATCTTCTAGAGAAACAGATACAGTGGCTTATCGAATGGTTTACGAAAATCGTTCATCGCGTTTAATTAATCCGATCTTCGGAATAACGAACGAGGGTCGCCGTATTCGAAGTCGTCGATTCTAGCGAGCGGACGAAAGGAAACAAACAATTATTACAGTGGCGTGCGAGGGTAATTGAGACACAGGAGAAGGCAGGAGAAATTGTAAACTGTGTTGGCGTGTTGTACCGAAAAATTTCCGCAGGGTAGCATCGGCTTTAATTAAACACGAAAGCGTAATGCTTCAAAATAAATGGCTAATGATGTGACCCGCGTAAAGTGGGTCACTGGTAAATGAAGATATAAATCACGCGGCGCGTTCCGATTAAACAGAAACACAGTGGGAAAAATGTAGCTGGAAAGTTTAGGCCGCGCGCGATTAATCACTTGCGCGCGACAACCAACTCGCGTCATGTCGCCGAAGAAGCTGCACTTATATCGAAAGTGACACGTGTTAGATTTATAGTCTTGGAAAGTTTAACGCGAAATTAAAAGTATCAATTTATCCCGCGCAGGGTTCACAAATCTGACGCGTTTCTAATTAAAACGGATACAGCCATCCGACGAATCTGTGTTTTGCTACAATAAATTTCTCAAAATATCTCTTTAACGCTAAACCGCCATTTTTGGTATACTTATTGACTTAAATTTTTCTTAGAAAAAGAAGCAAACTAGAAATAAATACCGAAGGGTATATTATATTAATATTTTATGGAAAGTCATAGATTAGCAAGCTATTTGATAACGTTAGAATCTGGCAAAATTTGTGTAGAAATTTCCAAGCGGAAATACTCGTGCGTTTTGCTACAATAAATTTCTCAAAATATCTCTTTAACGCTAAACCGCCATTTTTGGTATACTTATTGACTTAAATTTTTCTTGGAAAAAAATCAAACTAGAAATAAATACCGAAGGGTATATTATATTAATATTTTATGGAAAGTCATAAATTAGCGAGTGATTTGATAACGTTAGAATCTGGCAAAATTTGTGTAGAAATTTGAAAGCGGTCAATTTGACCGCTGCGCTTGTTGAAGCACTGTGTGTGCCACGCAAACATGGAATTTTATTGGCGCCATAACGTGGCTCGAGTTTCCATCGTGATCCTATCGACCAAATTTGAAAACGTGCATACAAGTTACGAGACATTTACTGCCAACATACGTTTAGTACAAGATGAGTGTACGGTACGAGTACTCGTCTCAAGCATACACCTAGTTAATGGTAAGCGAAGATTCGAATATCGAGCTTATCGATGGACTAGGAATTTTTCTGCAAATTTCTATCCCCGTGAACTAATTAACGATCGTTGCAGCGTTAACGAAGTTTGAAAATGTTGCCTGCAGCGATGTACATAAGACATGCGCGATATGCGCATAAAATGTTTCCAGAAGCATTGAAATACGTTCGTTCATCACCGCGGAACGTTGCAGCGCAGAAAATCACCAAAGAAGATAAAAAAAGCTGGCTGTACCGAAGGAAATAAAATTCCACACTTTCCTATTGCTTGAAATATCCGATCGCTGCTGCGTCTAGACCGTTTTAATTCCGCGTATGAAATAATTGAACGTGTCAGTTCGTATCCGCCGGTTCTGAGAAACAGGAGAAGAAAAGCAGCGAGTAAGTGAAACTATTCGCTGACCCCAAAAGCGGCGAGAGGGAAAGGCAGCGAGGTTTCTTTTACCCTGCGATTTCCACCGTGCACGTTACTTCGTCTTGCTAAAATTTCCGGGCCACGGAGCTTTTTATACGAAACTCGGGCGACCTTTTGAACGGCGGCGGTCACGCGACGCACAGACACAGCCGAATGGCTACAAGGAAGCGGCGGATGTGTCCTTTGAAAAATCGGCCGCGCAGCTCTGCTTCTCTTCTCCTTCATTTCACGGTAATTTCTCTAGCCGAAGTACTACAGCGTCTGCACGAATGGTCATCTGAAAGACGCCGCGAGTCCACTTGCGCCAACGCCCATCCGACCATCGAGCCATTCGTTCGTTTTCATGGCGATATTCCGTTTGGTAAAAAATTAGCTTTCCTTATCTGGCTAACGCGTGGGAATTTTCTGTGCCGCTGAATTGCAAGCGTAGCGAGCACGGTGTTCGGACAACGTGCGCAACGTTCTCTTCATTTCTGCCAAATTTATGGCAATCGTATTTTCCAAAAAAAAACTAGTTTTCCTCGTTGGCGTGACACGAGCTTACACGTATCAGTCTGGCTGAATTGAAAGTGTAGCGAGTTGGACGTTGAAATAAAATTGATTAAACCGATACAAGACTTCCCGTACGAGCGAAGAGGAAACACAAAGACGCAAACTCGTAGAAAGTGCACGTAATCCGCGAGGAAATAAAAACTATCGCTTGTTTTTGAAGATACGAGAGAAGATAGCAGTGCTCTGAGACAATTTATTTTCTATTGCAGTTGACTTTGGGTGGCCTTGAATGACCTTCACGATAGGTCACTGTATTCGCCTTGAAACACTCTATCAGAATCTAAGTAAAAAAATATACTGTTCCATTAAAAAAAAAAAGTTGATCTTTGTATCTCCTTGACGCCTCCATCTACAGAAAAATTGGTAATACCAGATTATGAGCCCCCGATACCAAGTAACTTTGGTCCAATGCATTTTCTCCTATTTTCAAAAACAAGCGAGCTATTCAGACGACCTATTTAAAATGTTCCACCATGTAAATACAATAACAGAGACATACATACATACGTACAGAATAAAATTACAGAATATATGAAAATTCTAACGAAGATATAAATATAATGCATGACATGTAACATGTAAAAATGTAACGTTCTGGTTGATTTCATTGATCGCTGTGCTCATTTACATTATCACATTCGTCAGTTTACTGAAGCAGTAAAATTTCAGTCAGGTAATCTGAAATACAGTAAAGCCTCCCTTACTAGAAGTAACAAGGGGACAAAACTGTTCGGATAGTGAGAAATACAGATTAAGATTGATTGACAGTTCCTTTAACGCTAAACCTACCGACACTTGTATACTTATTGACCGCTCGAAATAGGCAGGACAGACTACAAATTTTTCTTAGAAAAAAAAAGCAAACTAGAAATAAATACCGAAGGACATATTGTATGCATATTTTATGAAAAGTCTTAGATTAGCAATATGAAATTTGAGCAGAAATTTGCAAGCGGTCGATTTGACCGCTGCGGTAGGTTTAGTGTTAAATATCTATGGATTCCATATGTTCTTGGCTGCTAAGCCACATAATGTGAGAAGCCTTGCGCAAAATCTCGATGTACCTCGTGTAGAAAGCAATGAAAGCTTCTTCCATTTCTGCAATTACACGGACAAGGATGTAAGATTGCATAAAAGTGCGGACGAAAGCCGACATCGATATTACCAGACACAGGCTCGCGTGCTTCTGACGATTACGACGACCAACAATTCGATAGCGGCTCGTGCTTCTCTATTTCGCCAGTTCTCTCGTTGATTATTGTTACAATTGCTATTTCTATTCCTAAGTGGAGGATCGCGCTGTTCACTACGCTGGCGTAGAACTGTGTCAAAGTAAAACCGTTACGCAACGCTTGCGCCCGCCCAATTCCACTCACGCAGCGAAGAAATTCAATGACACAATGCTAGCCGGAGCAAGCGAGATTCGATGTCTCGTGAAGCATTGGCGTGGCAGAAGGAAACGGCAGCAGCCTTGGCGTGGCACATTTTCTAGGGCGTCAAAGGTTCCGCTCGTCGTTTCCCTTCAATTCTGTGTCGCGCGGTTTTCCAGTCACGGACATCGCCCGACAAAAACCATTAAAACGTAGGAGAGAAAGCAGGCGAGCAGAGTATTTCGTTGCTTCTCTCGTCCGAAAAATCGCGAACGAGGGACGAACGTAGGTGGCCGGCTCGCTTTCCCTCGGCCCTGAGCGAAGTGGAAAGCGGAGATCGTCTGATTAAATTGTTCGATCGCTTTCTTAGCTACTGGGAAAAGGGGTTCCTTTGTTTCCTACCCTATAGCGCCCTATCGACTTAACTCTTTCTCTCGTTCCTTTTTATCTTTCCACCTCGGCTGCCGGTTGCTCGCCCCCCTGCCGCGGTCTTCTCCATCCGACTCGCTCATAGTTATTCTCCTGGTCGACTTTACAGCCGCGAAACGTGTTTCAGGTTTTCAACTTCAGGCGGCATCGTTTGTTTCACGCTCGAAGAGACCGTACGACGTTGAATGCCACTTTTTCACCGCGACCACCAGTTCCTTGGCCCGAGCTCCGGCCCGGTTATTTATTCCAGCGGGATTAAAAGTTTCGCGCTGGATACCGGCGAACAAAGAGAGTCGGCCATCTCTCGCCACCCTTCACCCACTTTCGATCATTTGTCGTCATAATTTACGAGATAACTTTAATCTCGGTAATTGAATTTGCATCGCGCCGTAATTTATCATTCTAAAGTTCGCCTCCGAATAAATGGAATCCCGCTTCTTCTCTCTTCCATTTTTGTTTTTTTTTTTTTTTTCATTTCAAGAAAGTGATTTCTCGCTTCCGCGACGACCACCTCGTCGACGAAGGGGGGCGGACCAGGGAGGGGAACGTTTCGGTTGTTGTCGTCACTTTCTATCAAAAATTCGACGCGATATCGCGGCGTAGGACCATTGCGAAGTAACTCGACGACATTCCTATGAAGCCCATCGACGTGCAAATGCTTCCGACCTGAATTTTGCAATTTCCATTTTTCCGCCGCTCTCCCTCTGATTGAGAACACGCACGACCGGATAATGTAATTTCCATAGCCAAAGAAGAATACTTAAGAAATACGTAAAATAAATATTTTAATAATAACTAATAAATACAAAATTAGTAGTAATAATACAATAAAATTAATAATTAATAATAAATACAAAAAATAAAGAAATATCTTATAAGATAGAAGAATACTTAGGAAATACGTAAAATAAATATCTTAATAATAACTAATAAACACAAAATTAATAGTAATAATACAATAAAATTAATAATTAATAATAAGTACAAAAAATAAAGAAATATCTTATAAGATAGAAGAATACGTAGAAAATCGATAATAAAAGAAGCGACAGATACACGCACATACGCCACAAATCCTGCATGTACAGACGCGTAGATGTATTTTCATAAATTATATTCCGTGGAATATTCGCCCTCGTGGAAGATACATTCTCGATTAAAGGGAGCGATGGATTTCATGGGAGAATTCAATTTAATCAGTAAACTTTGGCGATTGTATGGTCGGATTTCCGGCCTGACGCCACACTGTTAATTTACAATTTGTATTCAACATAATAGCTACAATGCTCGGTAAGTTATAGCTTGCGGATGAAAATGCCACGAGGTGAGCAGAAGCACGAGTCCCTGAATGTAACCTTAGCTTTACCGGTGACCTTTACGTAGCTGAAACATTCGCCACATCGATCCAGCTGTATCCTTCGACCATGCGAATAAAACGAGTTTGCTCTACCACGATAATAATCAACTATGTGAAAGAGCAGCGTGTCCGTTCGTCGAAACAATTACTCTCAGGTAAACGATTCCCAGTAAACAACTAACCGCGCTGTTTGCGCGGCGGCTCACTTTATGGCTTTTTGAAACAGCGTTGTTGCGTTAGTGTAACGCTCGCTGCTCGTTCTATTATTTGCCACGCTTCGACCTCCTAATCAGAACCTGCTATCACTGCTACACACTCTGGCATTTTCCTTCCTACGTACGCTGGCGAAGATAAATCGAAGATCTTTGTGGGCCGAAAAGGCCCGAAGACGAAACGATGAATTAAGCGAAGCTTTTTTTTTTAATGTTGGAAATTTGCGTTCTAAAGAAATCTTGCCACGTTGCCTTTGTTACGCCCGGTTAGGCTTACCATAGGCCGCGTTTCCAACCGTCACTTTTGGCGCTGCAACGTCGCAGACAAATCGTCTTACATGGCCGGCGAAATATACACAATGTCTCGATGAGCGCGTAGTTGTTATCGAACAGCGAGTTCGAGAACCTTCGGTTTTTCTTTGGTCCGTTATTTTACCAACAAAAAATCTGGCATACGTGTGCACAGGCAAAAACGGTTAGAAACACGGCCTATAGTAAGCCTAAGTGGGCGTAACTCCTTTAATGTCAAATTTATCGGTTGTCATCGTGGGTCCCAGCGACTCACGGGTTTACTTTGCAAGCGAAGTCTCCTATCGTTAATTCCAAGTGTTATTTTTTATAATACCCGAAGATTACGCTGCTGAGAAGTGCGTCAGTTTGTGTCTGGAAACTCCAGCAAGTCAGTAATGGGTCGCGTTGACCCAAATGTGACAAAGATGTATCGTTCGCTGCGATCGATGGTGTTTTATTTCTGCGCAAATGTGTTGTTTTCTTGCGCACTGACTGCTCGAGCAACTGATTCAAACCATAGTTATGTTTTTTTGCGCTGAAATCCGCCCGTGTAATTAGAATGGAAAATTGTTTTACCTGCGCTTTCTTATATAGAATTATATAAAATTGATTTCTTATATAGTTTGATAATTTGATTTTCATCGTTGCATTCCCTGAAACGCGCATTAAAAGCTATTTTTCCCTTAGGGTACCACTTAAGGTACCAAACGTAAGAAAGATTTTTCATCTTAAAGATTTTGTATTTTAAAAGATTCTTTTCTAGATGTCGCTTCGTTTGTTAAACCGCTTCTTATCGAGACACGGGGTACGATGTGCAAACCATGTTGTCAAGTTTCATCGACTCGAGTTCGATTTCTCCGCCGTTTCTCGAACACCGGCTGTTGGAAAATCGACCAGGTCCTGGGTGGCCGAGATTCGCCTTCCACGTTCGTGGAATAAATGAAAATCCCATAATAACCGGACTATTCCGATGCATTTCGCTCTTGAACGTTTATCGCACACCTGTATCTATCCTCTTCTCAGAGAACTGGTCGATTGTATGTTTCGAACCCGATAAAATTCTAGCGCGCGGTCGAAGAAGAACGACGGTTTGGCGAAGCCAAGAAATTTTTCTGCGACCAAGATCTGCTAATTGTAACGCGTCGCGTATGTGCGAGAATATAATTACGCCGCCGCTAAATGTGTACAGGTCTTTAACTAATTACAAAGCAGCCTTCAATTTCGAAAGAGCTACTAATTGCCGCTATTATAAAGGGACAGACTGTCTGATTTGTGTATGGCTCTTGCGGTGCCGATAGGATAGCACTGGCAAGGGCAATTGCGACCCGATACTTGCAATGCAAATGAATGGCGGATCGAAAGAAATTTCTGCTACGAAACATTCAATCAACGTTAGCGGATAACAATTCCTTTTTTGCCCGCCATATGAATAGATAATCGAGTGCACTTGCAGGCAGGCCGTCTGATCGATAACCGACCTTTCTACTTGGAAATGTGATTCACCATACGAACGCGGCCATTTGCAAATGTGAGATCCTCGCGACATCTACGTTTGACAAATCGCAGGTAGGTTGAGGTATCGTTGTTGACGTTATAATTATCCGATTGCAATCAGCAGAAGTGGTATTTCTCGAGAGGCGAGCACATTTCCCCGAAGCAATCTCTAAAATGTAACGATCGATGATAAAAACAATTTCCTGTGCCCAAACTGTTGGCAGCTTCGAAACTGTCCGCGGCTATTCGTACGGAGGAAACGAAAAATGGAAAGAAAAGGAGAAAGAAAGGAGGAGAGGAGAGAAAGAGGCAGACAAAATAGATAGAGGAACGTCGAAACAATTCCATTCCCTGGCGACCGTGAATAGTGCAAGGGCCACGAATCAAGAACCGCGTTTCTCCTTAACAACGTTTCTTCCTTATCTCGGTTTCCCGCGGAAATGGCATTACTGGGCAAAACATTTTCTATGGAAGACATTCAATTTTTTCGTATCTCGCGTCCCTTGCTGTACCGGCTGTCCTCTTGTTCTTCGCCGCCGCTGCTTTTGTTCACGTTCTTGCAATTTATCGCAGCTAACCGCAATTCCTAAGTTACATCTTTGTCAACGTTCCACAAAAGAACGTAAGAATTTCCAGGGACGACAGGTCGGACAGATCGCGGGATTAATAATTATTTACTTTTCAATGTCGCCGCTATGCCGGACTTGGAAATTTATTTAGTATTTATTTAGTATTGTTAATTCCATCAACCATATTAAAGTAGATCGAGTGTTCGGAGGATTTATGGTAAAAGTCTGGGAGCATCGTTATTGACCAGCGTGAATAAACGATATTTGCGTATGCTTCTTTTTTCTGTGAATTTCAAGCTGCAAGGTGCGGCATAAAAGTTGCTGGGAACATAAATCAGCATCCGGGCGAAACAACTTTGTAACCTATATAAATTATTTTACAAGCAACTGCAACGGCTCGATGCCAAGAATTTTTACATTCTGCAACTGGCGACTTTCGTAAACGGGAAACGATGAAGCCAGTCGGTCGTTGCACGAAGTACCGAATCACGTAGAAATTACACCGATGAAATACGCGATATTTTAAAGCAGCTACAGGCAGATTAAACAAGAAACGTATTTCATTTGATCGCGAAAGCAGGCATTACGCGTGGATCGAAGCTTCAGAAATTGCCGATACTTGAGGGCGAGAGCGAGTGAATTGCAGCGCAGTTCTGACGCGTATAAATGGAATGCCGAAGGATACAGAAATTCATAGATAGGAACATTAACGATATTTCAATGTCAGCTGCTTCTTTTTCACGCGAACGCTATATTTCTTCGTCGCGCGCAAGAATAATAGAACGCGGTTATCCGTACGCGAGTATCCGGTGTAACTCCTAGGAATAAATGGAAAAGTATATTGTCACTCGAAGCAACATTGAAATCCGCCACGCTTTTGTCGAGAGCTTGCCACGAGTGTACAAGAACGTTCGCGTCTCGCACGTTACGACTGGACTCTGTTCTTCCCCCTTTCTCTCGTATTTTGTCGCGTATCAACAGCACTTTGGCGCTGCATTCGACGCGTTAATTTGCAGATTGAAACAGGCCGCGCGGCGAGAAGTCAAAGGGAACCGTGGCGAAAGAGCTCGGTCCGTTTCAAAGTTAACGAAAAAGAAAAAAAAAGAAAGAAAAGGAACGCGATCCTCGAGAGAAAAAGCGTACGCGCGGACGTGTAACAATGCATCTCGTTGTACACACAGAGCAATCAGCGTCGGCGATAACCGACGTGGTTTACGGGTTGGAAATAAGAAGCGCTGGTCGAACAACGGCGGAACGAAAAGGGGTGAAAAGCGAGCGTGCGAGGGAAACAAGGGAAAGGGAGAACGCGACCGATGCAAGTGCTTGCGCGTGTAAAAGCAGTCGATAGCGCTTTTCGCTCGCATGACCTTTACCTTTGCCGCATATCCATTATACGAAGGAAAAGCCGCTACTCGCCCGACGCTGCTGCACCAGCGTCTCCGTCTGTGTCTCGGGGGATCGTTCGTTCGTTTGTGCGACGCGAATGTAGGTTAGAAGCTCAAAATCCACCCATATTCCGCGGCAGCCTTCGCAGCGCGCCGCTGTTCGCCTTTGTACGTGAAAGCCGAGCGGAGAAACGGCGAGCTGGCGTGAATATACCGGCGGAAGCAAGGTCATAGCAGGGCAGAGAAAGCAGCAGGGTAGTTAGAGAAATACAAGCACCGCGAAGCGATGTTCGGCGCTGTTCTATCGTTTTTCTGCAGGCCCACAAAATGCTGGATGCCTCTCGTGATACGCCAGAGCGACCGGGGCTGATTAAAGCGGGCCAACACGCCCGCTGATGTATCGCTTTGTAGCCTTCGCACAGCGGCTCGTGTAACGTGCATTTCTTTCTTCTCTCTTTTTCCTCGCCTTTTATTTCTTTCTATTATCTTGGATTTTCTTCCTTTCTTCAGCTGGAACGCGGCCTGCATGCACTGACTGACTCGCAGTCATTTGAACGTCGACGGGGCGACGACGATGTCGCGTAATTTTCGTGACTCACCCACACACACACACACACACACACACAAGAGTAAAAGAAAATAACACTACTGCGATCTCCGGCAATCGTTATTCCTTCTATTTATTTATGGTTTTAATTTACAACCGGTACAATTAGTTTCTTGAAGAATGATACAGCACTATGTAACTCCTGGCAACTCGACTCTCCATTAACGACTCAACTATATCTCCCCTATGCGCGCCATTTTGTCTTCCGGTATCACCGCCACGTCCGTGTTTCCTAACCGTCTCCTATCGCGGTTTTTTTCATAACTGCCTTATCAATGGGCCGTTTGGTCCATCGAAGTTTCCCGACCTTTTCGGTCTGTCGGCATTTAGACTTTCGCGCAACAATGTATATAATTCGTCGGGTATTTCTACACAATCTTTCGTTATATTTTACTTTGAGATTCATTGTATAAACTTGGCATGAAAATCATGTAATTCAGCCGTTATGAGGATGTCACGACGACGACGACGGTCGATCGGGTGCGTAGAAAAACGCAAGGTCCGCCCAGCCTGGCTGGCCAACGCGGCCATAACAAAATCACCACACGCCAGGTTAATAGGCGGAAGAGAAAAATTGCCGCGCCCGAGAATCTCGTTACAGGCAGATTTAATGCGTCGGCTGCAGGTCCGCGCGGGGCAGCGAGAAACGCAACGGCTTGCAATTTAACGCTGGATGAATTCCACCGAACGTCGCCGCGCCGAACAACGCGAATTTTTATGTTAAAGCGTAAATGCCAGGCTGTCGCAGCATATAAATAGGAAAAATGGCACTTGGATTAGAATTTTCTTCCGCTTGTCGTTACGAGTGCTCGACGGTCCATGTTTTAGGTATTTTTGCCTGTAACCAACGAAGCAAGAGCGCGGCAACGATCAATTCCTCGTGCAGGCTTGCTCGCTTGTTGAATTAAACGCGCATTTCTGCATATCGTTGTCGAACGTTGCAAAACTGATTGTTCGATCGCTTAATTAGAAGTTTCGTAGCTCTATCACACATTTGCAAGAAGTTTGCAAACTTCTCTTCTCGATTATTTCGTAGCCATCAAATGGTCCCCGGCCTATTTCTCTCGTTTCCTCGAATTTCAGTTTATCGCCGTATTATAAAACCAACGATAAATTCAATAATAAAAATCAATAATAAAAAAGCACATAGTGGTATTTCCTTAATATTCTACGCACATTGTAACCTTCTTTGCCGAACAAAAAAATATGGCGGATAAAGAATAAAATGGCTGCAATGCGAAATTCGGTCAATTCTCTCGTAGAATTCTCAGGAAGCTGCGCGATCTGGCAATAGGTAGACAAAGGGCGACGTTTCAAACGTTGGGCCGGTCGTTTCGTACCGAGTCGCTTCAAAAGCAATCGATCATCGTTCGACTAAACGGCGGTTCGAGCGGCTCGAGCGAATCCGTGCAACTGGAGACGATCTTAATCGACGTAGTGGATAGTTGGGCGCGTATTGTTGAGTATAATAAATAATAAACGAACACGCTAGAGTCTGCTCGCAAAAGTATTTGCCACGGCTGCATAGAGGGAGCTACCCTTCGCCTTTTGGAATTCAGCGAAACTGACGAGGCATTAATGGCGGCGACGTGCCGAGGCAAGGATCGTTGATCGAGTCGATTGACGCGGGCGGCACATGGAAAAAACGCCGCTGCGTTCTAGGAAGTGGAATTTCGATGGCGACGAGGAGGAAAAAGCGATAACGCTGCTCGATTTACGTACAATGGCGCATCAACGAATCTGCCACAAAATAATACCTCTGTTCGGGATAGAGTGTAAGCCTGATTGCACTCGACGCGGCCAGAGAATTGAACGAGCCGGTGCGCGAAATTTTTCAATAGCATCGTGGATATCGTTGCTAAAATACTTTTCAATGGCTCGTCATACGGTCTGAATAATCTACAGCGGCCTGCTCGTTGGCAGGGAAAACAAATGGGAAAGTTTCATCGGGCTTTCAGGCCCCGTAAGCCGTGAGCGATCGTTTTAAGCGGAGATTCCCAGCACCGAGTGTATCAGCTTTTACGTTTTCGCTGCAACCGCCGGCCGTAAATCAAACTGCTAAGTAATACAGCACATTAAACCGTGGAAACGTTCTAGAGATGACATCGGCGCAGGGGGCAGGCAAGGGTCGTTAGTGGGAACCGCAGCAGCGCGAGGGACAACCGATCCTGTAGGATTCCCAGGATAACCGCCGGCTTTCCAACTATGCCGATTAGTTTCTCGTGGACACAGTTTGGGGTATCGATCGTTGAGCCGTGATGACCATTCGTGGCTGCAGTTTCTTACTGGGCTGGCTAACTGACTAAATAGAATATTTCGAATCACGGCCTTGGTCCATCTTCGTCGGTTCGCTATAGCGAAATGTACATGTACGTTGAAATATTCAGCGGCACAAAGGCAAACCTTGGGCGTTGTACGCGAGCGGAATAATATATTGACACTACGTTGCCTATATACAGTCGGAGACAAAAATAGGTGGACTGCTGGTGGAGGCCATAGATATCAATGAAGTTTCGTTGAACAGCACTTGTTTACACAGAAATATTAATTTCTGTTATTCACTGAATAATCTACGCACGGAGAACGCGGCTAACTGCGCACTGGACAGGAATAAATAATCGACAGGATGCCGTTGCACGCGTGAAAATAAATCGGGATTATCGTAGAGTGAAGTTTCCCCAGAAGACGGTTTGTTCCGGAGAAAAGTACATTTGAAAATTTATCACGCGCCTGCGCCGGGCCAATCGTTCGCTCAACGTGTTCAGGCTGTATTTTTCAAATATTCTTTCAATTATTTTCTGGCAGTTGTTAGGTTCTTAATAACGATACCTTGTTCGACGATGAATCGTTAATTTTTTATCCAATAAAACTGGAATATCTCCTCGTTTTGCTTTTTTCGTCAAATCTATAACGCGAGCGTTTGCCCGCCGTTCGACGCGTATACGCGTAAGGCACTTTTGAAACTAAACTCGGCAGTTAACAGGTTAACGTAGCGACGCTACTGTCTAATCCTTCTTTTTCAAATTCCTCTGACACGCAGATCCGTCTTCGTGAATAGTTAAGCTTGTCAGTTAAAAGTACAAGTGGCTTGTATCTAATGTGACTCGTTCGGTCCGATCTGTTTTATTGCTCGTAAGTTTCTCGCGCGAAAACTTCAGGAATACTTGTATTAGTTGGTCGGAGGTGGAGGCGGCAAGAGTCTGTGGAAGTGAACAGTGAGTGCTTATGAAGGTAAGGGCGGACAGAAGTTTCGAGTGGCCGGTGAAAGTTAAGTTTGGAATTTTCGATTATCCCAGGTCCGACGGACATCCAAGTGTTGGAAATTATAGATTACGGTAGACGAATGTTTTCACTCTTCGATAACCTACGCTTGCATGGGACATCTGTAATGGCCGATCTCGTTTCAACGATCAAATTTTCACTCGAATCGATATCCGTGATAGATCTTCGGATATTTTTCCGATACACATTCTGTGAACTAGCAAACACCTATTTCATCGAATAAAACGGCCAACAGCGAGCTCATAAATTTCCGATTATAAATATAACGATCAGAGTAGCGTGTTTTTGTTCCTCGTAATTAGCCAATCGACATCCTCGCTACCGGAGAATTTCCCTCAAGGGATCCCACAGTTCCCTTTGACACGCCGCAAAGTTCGTCGACTGAATAGCGTAACCAGGTCCCAATTCAATTGTCCATGAATATTAATAATCCATGGGACGATGACGAGACTTTCTCATTTCTAATTTCTGAAGAACTCTCGCTAGAGTATTTATGAAATTTTCATTTCCACGAGATCAAAGCGAATTTCCCACTACATTTACATTTACAGAAAGAAAACGAGTCAACGTCGCTGAATAAGCAACCGAGTTATAGTTTCCTAGCCGATTCTTCTCATCCAGCCATTGACCATTGCGTTCGTCGGAATGGCACGTCTGCGATTTTCCACCAATCACAACGACCACCTGTGTGTACCTATCTTGAACGTTCGATAAACTCTGCAATCTCTGACCATCCTAAATTTTTCATAAATATTAATCATAAATATTTTCACAGAAACTTACTTCTAAGACAGTCTGGCAGAAAGTTGAAAGAAGCAGAGGGCGGCGTGAAAGGTGAAAGCTGCCTGGTAGTTGGCAGTTCGCGGGAAGAAATAATTTACACGGACAGGGAAGACATGCACGGGAAAAACGCGATACACGGCCGTTCTGTTGGCAACGTGAGTTTGCAACTGTTCGTGAAAATGCCTAAACAAGGCCGGCCACGTAATCCTATGCATCAGCTCATAATTCCGTGTCGTCGGTGATGCAACTACCTGATGTTGCTTTCAGCGGAGCTATCCTTTAATGACACCCTGCCTGGCTTTTGCAGATCACCCTCCGTGCATGGATAGTTTCAAAGCGAGCCACGTCCCTTCGCACTGTGACGCAACCAGCCGGCTTTGATAGCCGGCGAGTATGAACGCGGCGATTAACCCCGCATCACCCTCTTATCAAGCGAACCCGTATCCATGCTTCTTCCACCTCGACCGGCAACCCCATTCGCTAACCTATTGTTCCTGCGTCTCGTGTCCGCTTCTGCTCCTCCTCTTTTATCAATTGCTTTTTCTTTCTTTTTTTATCGACACACAAAGCAACGTTTATCGTTCGAAGCGTACGGGCTGTACAAATAGCAGGACGCATTTCGAATAGAAAATAGCGCAGGGGCCGTAGTAGCGTCTGGGGAAACGTTCTGGCTGGATGGAACAACGCACTCGGTTTCGGGGCTGTCGCAGGGTTCACGGTCCGCCCTTCCGTTTCCGCCACTCACGCACACGTGTCCGACGCGTTACGCGCACGATATTGGGAAAGATTTGCTGGGTTCGTGTTTCAAAAATGTACGAGATACCGTGTTGTTCGTCGTTTGTCACACCGATGCCTCTCCGAATCCAAGATATCCGCGCGATTGGACGAGCCGCGTTTCCTTCAGTTTTATTCACTTTCCCGCAACTTCTACAACCTCCTGCTGCTCGGTTTACGCGCCAAGGTCTTCGATCTGAGAGCTACTTATTCATTTGACGCTAACCAATTTTCTTCTCCCTTTGACTTACTCTTTGCCGCGTTGCTACCTATTTGAAGATCCAATTAAGTCTAATTGTGTGAGACGACAGAAGCAGGCAAAGAGCAGGTGTACCAGCTAGTTTCACACGAGCTCGAGTTGTTCCCTTTTGTCGTCTCTTGTTAAAGAGAGACTCGATTCGGTCGCAGACACATTCACGCTTGGTATTAATGACCGGAGAATCGTTTTTGCCTGCAGCTGCAATATCGAAGATCGAAGGGCGTCGCGGCGCTTGGAAGGCAACAATTTCTTGGCATAGCCAGCGTCTAGCCGTGTAATCATTTTTGGCAGTGGGGCGCATTGGACGTAAAAAGCAGCTGGAATGCCGCCAGTTGCACGGCCAACTCTGCTGCCTCACCTGTTACTGCCTTTGTGTACGATATACAGCCAGAAGAGAAGACACGGCGTTCGTCTGGCTTTTGTTAAGCGAAGATGAGCACACTGCTGCTAACCACGGGGAAATATGAACTGGCGTGGATATACAAGGCGAGCAGAACGCGTGTACAGTTAATGACGTACACTTGCTAGAAAATTTGACGAAAGTGAAAGATATTGGCCACGCGGAGAACTGAACGAAGAGGAACGAAGATTACAATGAAAATTTAGTTATACAGAGACGAGTACAGTTACGACTATGGCCGATAGTGCATTCGAGACCACAAAGTTTGTCCTTATTACGTACTTGCAACAACTGTGCTCGAGCTGTTTACAGTGGAGAGAAAAAGAAGACGAAGGAATGGCGGCTGAAGAAGGAAATCTTCGACAAGATTTCTTACTCGGCCGGCAACCTCTTACTCTCGTCTAAGAACTATTAAAGTGACCTCAAAGCTGTGCGTCTATGTGTGTTTGCGCCGTGTGTGGTAGTAGTTCTTTCAGGCAGCGCGCATACTTGAAATGTTTGTGCTACCTGTTAAGAAACGGTTGCAAACGTTCCTCCATGGAATCGTAGCACTACACGTAACGAGGACAGGGGCCGCTGAAGCATCCCCTTTCCTACTTTCCTCTCGCGCCCTTGTACAATCTAGGCAGCCGCTCTGCTCCTACATTTCGAGCCACTCTCCGCCAATCCTGGCTGTCTGTGTCAAGCACTCGACACTTTCGTTTCGTGCATTCTAAATAACTGTGGCCGAGATACGCCGCATTCGCCACGCCGCTGTTCCGCGGAAATAATAAATTCTCCATCAAAGAGCAGCTCGCTACAGGCAAACTTTTAAACGCGTTTCAACCAGCGCGTCCCGGCCAACGGATGCAACGAGCCGGTGCTTCGGATCCAGTTCTTTCGCAAACATTCGCGACTCCTGGTTGATCGCAAGTTTGCTTTGACAAGCGAGACAACTGACTAACTTAACCGAGATGTTCGGGAGTTTTGCTCTAATGTAATTTTGCTGTAATGTTTCTCTCTGTCCAACACTTAGATTAGATTTTTCTGTCATCGTTTACTATCCTTCAAGAAGGACGATAGGCATACAGGTGTGCTGAGTGCGTAAAGACATTAATTAATTGTGCAAGATTTTCCAGCCTGTCCTGATTTTTTTTTTTTTTTTTTTTTTTTTTTTTTTTTTTTTTTTTTTTTTTTTTTTTTTTTTTTTTAATAAACCTGCAATGTCGTTAAGCTCTTGTGACATTTTATAATATAATGGCAGTTGGTTTGATTATGTTTGATTCAAAAGCACCGCAATTACGAGGAAATTATATTTATTATTACGCGTCGTTAATTTCGAGCTAAACTGCGAATCTACCACGAAGCTACGGTGTTGCGAATAATTCTACACTGAGACACATCTTCTGCGTTGCTTCCTCGATATCTCCGAGACACAATCGTGGGATGGTAGGAAACGTTACACGGCGAATTATCGTCTTTCACAACTGCCACGCAAGACAAAGCGGGGAATTTTTTAACGAAACGACGCTGCCATTTGTACAGCCACCACTGCGGCAAAGTGGTTTCGAGATTTCGAAATAGAATTATGGCGGTGGCCAGCATCGAATGCTGATCTGAACGCGATCGAGAACCTGTGGGAAATTCTAGGGAAAGTTTGCGATCTGGAAAAGCCGGCTATAGAAAACGTCGTTGAACTTGCAGGAAGAATAAAATCCGCGTGGGCGAATATTCAAAACGAAACTTTAAACAAGTTGGTGGATAGCGTAACTAACAGATAGATGGAAGTGATTTAAAAATAAAGGAAGATCGGTTAAATATTAAAGGAACACGTAACGAGACTGACGTTAAGTTTATATATTTTCACAGCCGGAAACACAATTTCGAGTGGAAATTTTATCGTTTCCCAACTTCCAAAGAGGAAAATTATTGTCCGTTGTCTTTCGTTTTGTTCTCTGTTGTAATACGGAATTATGTAAACGACTTTGCCAATTTTTCTCCTGACATCGCGAGGGGTTAAAAAAACAGGGCTGCGCTTATAATTGTTCGTGTATTCCTCAGACGCACATCGCACGTCCGAATACATCAAAAGTTTAGCGTAAAATGTCACGTTATTTTCCGCAAACTTGTCACGGCGAACTTGCTGAAAAATTAAAACGAGAACAAACCGCGCTGCCTTCTCTTCTGTCCTTTTTTCTCATAATTGTCATGCCTGTTAACGAACAGTTTCGCGTTCACGGGAGAAATAAATAAACGCCGCGGCGTACAGATTTTTCACCGCTTTCAAGAGCACTCCGATGCGAATACATATAATGTAGTATACGCTTGGCCGGCCGTTATTCGCCGCCGAGGTTGTCGACAGTTAGGGCAACACGTAGCTGCATAATCGTATGCAGATGCACGACTGGCCGTACACTCATCCACCAAACTCCATTCCTACTCCACATGCAAATCGTCCACTTGCAACGCACCCGCCGGCAGTAGTTAGTACTGTATGATCGAGCAGCTCGCTCGTTTCTCTATTGGTACGTCGGTTATGGTACTCGTACGTTTACGTTGCCCAAATTCAAAACCGTGCGATTTCTTTGTTACGGGAACCGGAGAATTATAAAGCAGCGAGCAGCAGTAAGATCTGACGGATATTCTTAAATAGTTGGCTGTTGCGACCTCTTTGAAAACATTGAAAATCGCGTGGGAGAAGGTAAGCGATGACGAGTATACTCGTCAAACACAGGCTAAGTAACACAGCCTGTTATAATGTGGAATCCAATTGTGACGAAACGACCGTTTCATCTCTTGAATTTATTACTGACAGGACTCGTCGTTTCTTCGTGACGAGTATACTCGTCAAACACAGGGTAAGTAACACAGGCTGTTATAATGTGGAATCGAGTTGTTAGGAAACGACCGTTTCATCTCTTAATTTTATTACTGGCAGGGCTCGTCGTTTCTTCGTGACGAGTATACTCGTCGAAACGGTTAATTGGTTAAGATCCATTGGCTTGTCAATTTCACTTATCAGTGGCACTGTAGGATAGGAGCGTTCGTCGAACGAAGTTCTCGGGAGCTAGATTAATTACGCTTTTTGTAAATTTCTCAGTTTCATTGGGATTCGCGGTAATTTACATACATCCGTGACTCTGCAGTTCTGAATTTGAGAATTGAGATTCTCGAAAAGTAAAATATAACGCGAGTTTCCGTGAGTACGGCTGCGAGCGTATAAATAGACAAGTGGTTGCACGTAAATTCAACTAATTGTATCTGTGTCATAAAAGCTTTAATTTATGTTTTTCTCGTGCTGTGATACACGATCTCGAAGTATATTGCCGGCGTTTTGAAGCGCTATGAATATAGAACAGCGTCGAAATTTTTATTTCCGGTAATAGTCACAAACTGATTGCGAGTTAAAATTGACACGGATAAAGATCTCTGTTAGTACGCTCGCCGCTGTATATTTATCACGATAGGATAAGTATAGATAACGGTAAATTTCCAAGTTAATTAAGAAAAATTACGTTCGCGGTATCGGCGCGTATCTTGCCGGTTTCCAATTTACGAAGCCGATCGCTTCCATTGTAAATCAGTCGTCGAAAGTGAAAATATGCCGCATACACCTTGTGCATCTCGATCCACTTTTTACTCGCGAGAATTTTATTAACGCGTATCAAGCGCCTGATCACATCAGATTATTAAGTAGAGTGTCGCACAGATCAAAATTTACTGTCCACTTTGTGCTAATTATGCGCGCCACTCACCGAGGGCTCGTTTGTGCGTGTTTCGCAGCGAAAGGATCGCAGCGTTCCGTCAGCATTCGTAATAGCCTTGTCAGTAATTTGAAATAAAATAGCAGAAGGTAGTGCTTTAATTAAAATTACTCAACTCGGACAACTTGGAATACTCTTATCGTTAGAAGCGCGTAAACAGAAAATTAGATGAATCAATTTGCACGTACGACGGAAATTAAGTTTTTCATTGTTGCGTGGATAAGCGTGTAAATTATTTTATTTTATCGTAGCAACGATTATATTACATCAACTTTCCATTTTAAACGTTACGGTGATCAATGAAAAATCACCTGTGTAAAATGATATTTTTTAAAAGTGAAACGACCGAACAAGTAAACGCTGCCTGTTTCGTTAGGTGGAAAACTTGTTTCAATAGGGAAAAGTAACATTTATGAATGCTACATGTAGCTCGATTTAACGAACGTCTACCAATTCGTTTGTTCCTTCCATTAACGACACTTTACTCGATCATCTTTATTACGTGCGTAGATCTAATCGGCTGACCGCCAATATCACTTTGCAAAGTACATTAACAGCTAATGGCGTACAGGTACGGTACACTTAGTATTACATCGAATAATATGACGGAATTGAATCAAATGGAAACTGGAAGCACAGAGTTGTTTAAGCGAAGGGAAACGTCAATTGTCGTTATGAGAACTAAAAGTAAAGAAGTAAAATTCTAAACTGGAATTTGTCCCTGTGCGAAATACTGCATCCACTTATCAGAGGATTAAAAATGTCGTATTCCAACTTCTATAATTTATTTATTTTCAAAGAGGACTCTACCGTGCTGCCACCTTGCGGTGCAGCAACTTGAACAAACCGCTCTGAGAGAAGAGATTTCGCGAATCAGCTTGCAACAGCGAGCTGACGGCGATAATGCCACTTATTCGAAGCAAATTATCTCGTACGATGATAACACGCACGGTAACAAAGCGAATAAAATCTACGTACAGAAGAACAACAGAGTGCCGATAGCATGGAATCGTAATAATGAAAACCGTCAAATTGTTTGTATTCGTAACAATATAATGTACGACATAGATGGAAAACAAGCGTCCGTGGAAAGTACAAATGCGTGTAGTTCGACAAGTGCATTCAATTTTAATAACCAACGCAACAGCGAAAACCATTTTACTCTGAAAATCTTTGCATTTGTCTGAATAAGCACGAAAATCGGATCGCCCACGAGCAAACAGCTCATACGCTTTTGCTAGGACTTTTTCTTTATTGATTCTATGCCTGTGTATGTATTTCCACGCAGCTGCCTCAATTCTGTCACGTGCACCGAATACGTACGTATTCTTTACAGTGTGTTTTATTTACAGGGAAGAACAAATGGTCAAGATAACCAACCGCGCGAGATCAAATTGAAGCTGAGAAGGCACTCGACGAATAGCATTTTCATTCGCGCAAAAAAGTTCCTTTCGTTTTATGAGCAAATAATAGATACGCGACATTTTTTTTTCATATTATTTGACTGAATTACGCGTGATCCATTTTGTTCTATTAGGATAAAGGAAACAACATTTTACAGATTAGGTTTCGTATTTCTACAAAGATGCGTTGTTGTCTGCAAAAGAAAGACACCTTTCGGACAGCCTAATAATTAGAAGAATTATGCGGACGAATAAATTTCCGCAGCGATCCTTATAAAGGAATTTTACTTGTACGGAATGGTTTGGTAGGTTTGCAGAAGAAACGTTAATCTTAAAGAGTAGTCGTGTGTCCTGTGACAATTGGAAGTAGACACGGACAAAATTCGTGTTCTGTTAAACGAAACAGGAATTTATCATCGACCACTGTCCGACTGGGAAACAGAAGTTGAAGATATTCCGTTAAATAAATTGGTAGAATAAACACATATACAAACGCCGCAGTAACGCTAAATTTATCTATCGGACTTTGCTGTCTCAGTAAGTTGGGAATGGCGGCAGCGCGATGAAAAGAAATCTACAAAACAATTACGAGAAGGCTCGGTCGCGAAGACGAAATAAATTATTCGCTCGAATAGTACGATCAATTATAGGCTTTCGCGAGTGGGAAAAATGGCCATTCTGACACGTGGCCATATTACTACGCACTGCTTTTGCCTTCAGAATGTAAATATGAATGAGCACGGCAGTCGCTGCTTGTCGACGGTTCTTCTTCGCTCTTTATGCAGATGCACGTGATGAAGTTTTAATTAAAGGAATTTATGGGCCGCGGCGCGACGTTTCACGGTATCACGCAACTTCCCTCTCGTTCTTTCACTCTTTCTTTCACTTTTGCTCTACGCTATGCGGCCAAATACCCGTTGAAAAGCGCACAGGATGCTACAGAGTGCAGCCACTGCTTTCCTGCAGGACAATTTGATCGCGAATCGAGCTTCCTCGCCGCACGACGTCGTCGTCGTTCGTCTTTGTCCGGACTTCGGCTCCGGTGCTTTCGATTCTTTCGGTTGAATGAAACTCGCTCTTCTTACTTTTTGTTTTTTCTGTGTAGTATGTTTGATTAAAGTTTCTGCGTGTATTTGCTGAAATATTCCCCCTTCGTCCTTTTTTCCTTCGTTCGTCGTTGTTTGAAAGGATTCATAGCGAAAATTGTAGAAGCAGCGTACGGCGTGGAAACGCGACACGGCTGAAAGCAGTTTTCGCGAACTTAAACAGACGAAATCTGAAAAGCCACTTCGCTATTTGTGCACCGCGAGACCTTTGATGAAGTTGGTTACACCGGCGAAATAATAAGAAAACTTTTTCAAAGGATCTTCGAGCAGGAGACGAGAATTGCCGGCGAATTTCTGCCTCTGTTTTAGTTTACTAAACGTTCAATGTGTGCCTGATATTTGTTCGAAATGTAACCAATTATTTTCTCTCATTTGCCGAATTTTTTCTTTCAAAGAACGTCTCCAGTCGTTCTACAGTTTCACGTGAAACCTTTCTAATCAACGTCGTACGTACTCTTTTTGTTCTATCATCCTTTGCAGAGTGGGTTACGTAATTTATCCTGTCGTTCCACGCTTCTGTCCTTTTATTCTTTACGTTCCTGAAATTATTTAACAATTGCAAGAAACATTTCTCCAAATATCGAAATAACTAACATATTGCAACATTCATAACAAATGTCCCAATAATATTTCACTGTCGTAAAAGAATGTGTCTGTCTATACTAACAAACAATTATTTTGCTGAACGCATACGTTCGTTTCTCTTTATCCTCGTTGTCCATCGTGATCGACGTAATGTGTGTGTAATATCGAGGGACGAACGAACGTTTCGCGCAAGCTAACAGAATCGAAGGCCTCGAAAAGAAGCTGAAATCGCTTGGCAAACTCAAGCTGAATTTCATCGTAGGCAGAATGTCCCCAAAATGGCAAACAATTGTACGCCGCAAAGTTCCAGGAGCGGCAAAGTGTCGGTACATGTGCAGTGTTTCTTTCTACCGGTCTCTCCGTCTCTTTCAGACTTTGCTAGCTATCGTGTGGCCACAGAGAGGAGTAGCGATTATTCACGCTCCATCAACCTCAACCACAAAATCCTTCCTTTCTACATCAAAGTCTGTTTCACGGCCGGTTTCCTTCGCGTTTGCATCTGTTCCCCTCGCTTGTTGCGGCTCACGGACCACCGTACACCGCCGCAAAATAGCATATAGACGGCGAGTCAGACGCGCGTTTCATTTACATCGGCTACAGGGGGTCAAAGATGCCGAAATAAATTCGATTTATCGGATATGGCGCGGTTTCAACGAACGTCGAAATAACGCGTCCTCCGGTCCTTCCAAGACTTTGCTTCTTGCGTCTGAAATAAGCGAGACAAATCGAGAACTGTCGAGAGAAATTTAATTTGGAATGAAGAAAGCAACGCGTAGAATGTTTCGCCGTCTGAAATTTTACCAGCAGGGACGCAAGCCTCACGATATCTTTTAAATTAACTAGTTTACCATATAAATAAGTTGGCACTTTTTCACAGAGAATATCGAGACGGATCGGCCACTGTATTTAACACAAACCTACCGACACTTCTTGGATACTTATTTTATACAAATTTTTCTTTAGAAAAAAAGCAAACTAGAAATAAATACCGAAGAATATATTGTTTGCACATTTTATGAAAATTCATAGATTAGCAAGCGATTAGATAGCGTTTAAATATGGTCAAATTTGTGTAGCAATTTGGAAGCGGTCAATTTGACCGCCGTGGTAGGTTTAGTGTTAGAACTTGAAGCGTAAGAATAAATAAAATTTGTGTCATTTATTAGTCAGACATATCAGTTTGCTAATTGAAATCAAATATTTCCTACCCACACTTTTTCTATACTTGTTGACTTATTGAGAAATTTTTCTTAGGAAAGAAAAAGCAAACTAAAAATAGATACCGAAGAATATATCGTATGCATATTTCATGAAAAGTCATAAATTAATTTAAATATGGTGAAATTTGTGTAGAAATTTGAAAGCGGTCAATTTGACCGCCGTGGTAGGTTTAGCGTTAGAACTTGAAGCGTAAGAATAAATAAAATTTGTGTCATTTATTAGTCAGATCTATCAGTTTGCTAATTGAAATCCAATATTTCGGATTTTTCACGCTAAACCTACCCACACTTTTTCTATACTTGTTGACTTATTGAGAAATTTTTCTTAGGAAAAAAAAAGCAAACTAAAGATAGATACCGAAGGATATATTGTTTGTACATTTTATGGAAATTCATAGATTAGCAAGCGGTCTGATAACGTTTAAATCTGGTAAAATTTATGTAGAAATTTGAAAGCGGTCAATTTGACCGCCGTGGTAGGTTTAGTGTTAGAACCATACGACTGCATTGAAAAATACGCGTGTCATCTTCGCACGACATCTGGATATCTACGAAGGAAGCTAACTACATCAGATTATGTGTAACGTTGTATAGTAGCGCGATGAAATCAAATATCATTACAATTGCCAATTATTTTGAATCTTCTGATCATCGAACCCGTCTTCGACGCGTTTTGTACGTTTAAATACCAACGAAAGCCTAACTATTAACATCCCATTGTGATGGAATTATTTTTTAACAATTTATACATATATATAAATTGAATTATAAATATATATGTACAATACAATTTATTTTTAACACACAAATTAATTAATTTAACAAAAGCGACAACTGGAAATTCGCGAGTAGTTTTTCATAAATATGGACGAGAAGGTGGCAGAAAGTGGTCCCTTCTGTTCGCAGTTCGTCTCAGGTCCGACATTCAGCAACAGCCACGCGGTGACACACAATTACGTGTGGCAAACCGACGTAACGGAGCAGCCATGTCGTTGTCGGACAATTTTCATGGCTGTCCAATAAAAGAGCAAGGAAAAGCAACGTCGAGGCGCAGAGAAAAATTGATCGTCCGATGGGAGAAAGAGGCGGAAAAAGGAACGTCACGAGATTCCAAGCATCGTGTTCCAACTGACATGCTACAAGCAATGAAGTTGAGATGAAGAGAAAATACGCCCGGAAATATCCCGCATTGTGCTATTCAAATTATGTAAGACGCTTAAGCGTTCACAGCGAGCGGAGAAATCAGGCCGTCGGCCACGAGAAGATGTTTTATAGCGTTTCGAAATGACAATGTCGATAATTGATCGAGGGGCATCTAAGCCAATAAAAATGGCAGGATCGTGTTTAAGCCGAAGATGGAGGAGGGATTCTTTTATCTTGCGAGTCTCGTAATACGCGGAAATTGCGCCGCTGTTCCAAGGAAATTAATTATCATCGTCGAGGTTTTAAACGAAATTGGAAAAGAATTTTTCGTTTAACCAGGTGGCTGTTAGCTGTAGCCCCTTCGAAAAGCGTGTACCTAGGATGTGCCGCAAAAAGAAGCTGGCGTTTCTTCATGACGAGTATACTCGTGCAAACAGCTAACTGGCCAATACATCGACGCAGTTGGTACGCCATGAAACTTCAAGTATCCTGAGCAGATGAAACGTCAAGGCTGGGAGAAAGGCTGGGAGAGTGTCGATAGAGGCAAAGGAAACTGCCTTAGAAAGTAAAATCTGCAAGCAGCCGGCGGACAAAGAAATTTACCAGAGAATGTTTCATCTTCGATAAATCAACGTTGTACAAAATTCTCAAAGTCGCCAGACAGGCCGGTCCTCTCCGCGTCCGCCAAACTTTCCATTCCTCTTCTCTTCGTCCCGGTTTCTTCGTGAAAAAAAAAAGAGAAAAAAATAGGAGGAAAAAGAGGAGATTACGAGAGCAATCTAAGTTTGCCGGCTTTCAAATTTAGTCTGGATTAGTATTGAGAATGAGCGAGTATTCATAAAGAGGAAGCTGGATCGAGAGGAAGGACAGAGAGGAGCGCGAGATGGGGGCAACGAGTACAAAAGGACACGGGGAAGCTTGGGCACGAGTACCGACCAACTTTCATGATTCCTGCGCGAAACTTATTCCATAAAGATTCTTGTCAAAACTTTCTTATTGCCGAATAAAAAGTCAAAACTGCATAGAGAGAAGAAGAATATAGCGCAGGATACGCGGCGGCTAATATAAGCGGAACAGCTTTGATTCGACGGATACCAATATCCCTGCTGGTCTATAGCTGTCCGACGGTATCGATATTACATTCTGCCGACGATATATTTCAGCCATGAACGATAATCCCTATGCCCCTTGCTCTCCTAACTATAGGCCATCGAAAATGTATTAACGTTATTAAGTTACGTCGACTTCCATTACAACCGTGAGAGCTTAATGCTGAAAATCTATCACGAGTTGAGAATATTTCACATTTTATTGATAGCTTATTACGAATTACCGAAGTCTTCAGCCACGATTTATCTATTCCTATTTAATGAGGTGCCAATTTAACCATATAACGTGGCTATCCATTTTTCTTTTCTCTTCTTCTTTTTTTTTTTTGAATATATTAATCACAATTTGTCCAGATGTGCACGTTCGATGAACCGATCTAACGACGTTGCGACTGTAACGCGCACGCGTTTATCTCACTGGAGAAATAAATTCATCGGGAAGAAACATGGTAATCGCATAAAAGCGATCGCGTTTTTTCTGTTTCGTGGAAATTGCAACGAGCACGCGTCGGATAATCGGAATGCAAGATCGGTCGAGCGTTTTCTTCGTAGTCTTTTGGGTTAATCAGAAGAGTAAAGTTTCTTGATCGTAGCACTGGAATGATGGTCTCATCTGGAGATGTTAATTGATATTAAGGATAATGCGTTAATAATTATCCTAGTTTCTTCTACGTTATCGAACGACGATTACATGAGAAGATTGCAACGTCAACACGCAAATTGACGATAAACTACCTTCAATCGGCGAAAATTCAATTTTGAAACGCAGATTTGCATAGTTCTCGGAACGTTCAGAAAGTTAATCGAATTTTCGAAAACACGGGCCAACATTGGCGACGAATGATACTTAGTACTCAGCCTGTCCAAATATTCGAACTTGCTTACGCGAAAACTCGAAAAAATTCAATCGAACGTCGCTAGTGTTTGTTGCGTTATTACGCGCGTACAGATGCAAAATGAGATCTCAGATTCGACCGTTCTTTGTACATTAACAAGGAAGAGATACGGGCCTGATGAAACGGCAGCAAATATATGGAAAATTTGTTCTTTTTCGCGATCATCTCGCCGTGTGACGCAGCGAGAGAAATAAAAAAACAGAAAAAATGAAAAACGAAGGGAATAATTTTCACGAGCAAGCGGAATATAATCGTCAACAATGAAAATTATCTTCATACATGAGCTTGCGAACGAACAGTCTCGCTGCAACGTATTTCTATAATTGTATCAAGGAAGAAACTCGTATCTTGTTAACTGAAACGAACAGCGAGTGCATATTCGCCTCTAACGCAACACCGCGTGCATAATGTGATATTTTCAAGTTCAGCACCCCATTGTCCAAGCAAATCCACTTCCAACCTTATCGCCAGCCATCCTATACGTCGATCATTATCGATATAAGCCGTGAATATAGGTAGTTGAATTAAACTCGCTGGTCCAATAACGCCATTGGTCACACCAGTTCCGCAACTCGCACCACCACCTCCGGATTAAATCATCCTATTATTCAAGCCGTTCGAATCTTCCACTGCCATCGTTACGTTATATCGCAGAATCATAGGTGGAAATTTCCATTCGGCCCATCTGTCATAAACCTGTCGGCGGACAGCTCAAGAATATCGACGTTATGTCGTCGGCATGCTTTAAGATTGCAAACAAATTCATTTCAGCTTTCCTTACTCAAGAGACGTCGCACGTTTTACGATTTTATCGTGGAATTTATATTTGGCGGTACGGTCCGACCTCGGTGACTCGAGCCGAGAACTGCCAGTTACAGAGGTTTCGATTCGTCGAAATTTCCAAGTAAAGACCTCCTCCTGCAACTGCTTTCATTCGACGTAGATGAACGCCATAGTTACAGACGATGGCAATTAAGACGATTGGCTGGCACGGAAATTGGCTTGGTCAAATGGAGCAAAAATGGATACGATTTGCTATATGTTATCTCGTATTATTCGAGACAATGGTAGAAATTAGAAGAAAGATCGATTTCTCACCGACGGCAGGTCTGAGCTATTCTAAAAACACAGATAAAATAACGCACGCGGACACGTGGCGAATAACTCGAGTCAAAACAAGCTTCTAGAGTTTTGCGCAGCGGAGCGCAAGGGAATGAGCAAAATCGCAGCGCTGTGGAGGCTGTCGAGTCACCCGGCTGTGTTTCCATTTGGAATTCTTCTACCGTTATCTGCAACTTACTTCCGATTACAGTTTCCTATTTAGTATCGGGTAATTCGCGAGTGTAACCATTTCCATCGACAATGCGTTTCCGAGCTACAAAGCACGCCACGTTCCCGCCTTCCATTTCAATTTCCTTTCTCCGGTTATGGATAAACGAAACTTCAAGAGCGGCCATTTTACGCCAGCTTCATCGAACTTCCAGTCGATGAGCGTACATTTTGGAAATTTCAATTTCCTCCGCGGCGAATAACTTTCCGATGCAACGTGCACGTGGAACGACGGTTATTTCATTCCAACGGTCATCGACTCTCTTTGTTAATTCGCATCGAGTACGGAGGGCGCTTGTGTTTGTCCCGCGAGCCTCGTCGAACGCGGAGAAACGACTCGTACGACGAGAAAGTCAGGTACGCTTCTGTCGCGGTGCTGTTCAGTCTCGATTATTTGCTCTGCGCTAATCTGCGACTCAATCATTTTCCTTTATCCGCGAATTACTCGGGAATTCCGGTGATCTCGAGTGACAATTTCAATTTCCATTATCCTGTCAGACGATTCGCGAACGAGACCGCTAAAGGAGAAGGCTTTTTATCGCGCCTGGCCGTCCGACTGGCGCGAAAGTCGAGCTTCCATCCGCTCGTCGTTGGCCGGAGACTTTGGCCGCGCAAGTCCGCAAAAGGATTTGCAAGTTTAAAGTGGCGAACCCGATGGTCAGACGCAGTCCGGATTGCTCGTACGTTGCAGCAATTGCAATTTCGTTTTCTCACATCGCTGGCAGACAAACAGAAATTGCCTCGTTCCACGTGTCTGCCTTTACGTGTTGCCGACCTATGTGCGCAGCAAATTGAGCGTGATTTCTTATTTTATTATTTGCCAACGGTGGAAATGTAAAATAACTTTTCCACGCAACAGTTCTTCCTCCGTTCATAGGAAATATAACCGGAAAGTCCATTGCTTTGCGTTTGATTTTTTATTTTGTTATTTAACAAGGGGGGCGGGCAGGTGGAATCTTTTGATACAAGAAATTTGTTCTGTTTTTATTTACAAGAAATAGATGGCAGAAAGAGAGATGCGCGTTTACGTGTTTCTCGAACTTACGTGTGTGCGTGGCAAATAAAGAATCATCTTTCGTTTTGTTACTCAACGAACGTGGAAATAGAAAATAACGCTTTCGTACAAAAATTTCTTTGCGTGGAATACAACAATTGTTCCCTAATTGTTCCCAACAATGCGATTAACTAATTTCTGGGAGAAAACTAGCCATTCGCGAAAACATCGTCGATTTGCATCAAGATAAATCGGTGCTGTCCCTCTAAAAGCTCGCCTTTTTGTTCCCCGTGTGTAGTTCCCTTTTGTAATTGACCGGTCGTCATTCTCGCAATTGGCCCTGCAGTTCCCTTTGACACGTCGCAAAGTTGGACGTGTGCAACTCGATCGACGAACCCGATTGTCCACGAGACAATGACGAAACTTACAAATACTAACTGTAAAAAGATTAAACTTTCACCGCGTATTCGTGAGATTCTTCTGACTAAAACGAGACCAAACGCGATAAAGTTGGAATCGCGCTTACCTGCATAGTCAAACAGACGAGAGAACACGAGCTAACGTGGCTAAACAAGCAGATGCTTGAAAGTTTCATTCGACAAAGATTGAAAATAATAAAAAAAAAACTTCCATCGTTCCATCAACGTTCTGCAGTGGAAAAGTTTCTCGGACCTTTGTCTGGCTTTCTCCAGATTCGGCAAAATGGCAAATCGTGGCTGGTACGTACAACCGAGCACACGATAGTCGATCGCCGAGGAGTCTCGATTTTCCACCAATTACACGGACGACGCTATGTCCGTGATTTGGAAGAAAAGGGAGCCCGAAGAAAAGAGTAGGACGTGTAAACGGGACAAGCGATAGATGTAGGTGAAATGGTGTAGCTGCATATACCAGCCACCTGGCAGAAGCCGGAAAGCAATTATTTTCGTGCTCCAAATCCTATTGCCAATTACCTGCGACCCGAGTCTCATATCGGCGATTCGCCGACGTTCGCGAAAAACTTTCAGGTCGGGCCGAGTGGCCAATAAATAAACAAGTTTTCAATTAATTTCATCGACACCGGACCACGGTTCGCACAGTTGTACGACCGTAGGCTCCATTCGTCCACGTCAAAGTTTCTCTCGCGTAAATGAATACCATCAGCTGTCCGTTTGTCCCTGTCGTACCGAGCGAGTCACGGCCCGCCAGCGTCTGCTGCTTCGATCTCTCCTTTGCAAAGTTGCATCCGTCGTTTTTCTGTCAGACGTAACCCAATTCCGCGGCTTTCAAACACTGCCAACGAACGTAATTATTCATCGATTAGAAGCGCAAGCGCGGCGCGAAAATTCGTGTAATTTCCTTCCTACTAAGATCTTGATAGATCTGCTCGAAGAGAGCGGCGAAATTGGCTAAGTTAATTAAAATCCTAGATTGGCCACCGCTGAAATCGATTGGCCACGTTTCGAGTAGAACGATTGGATTAACCCTTTGCTGATAAAACGAACAATTTTATAGATAATAAAACGCAGACGAATTTGATTTCCCAGTAAATTTCCCGTATTATGCCTGCACACTTTTCCAAGGATTTTCTCGCGCTGCGGTGCTTCCTTGCCTTTTGCGAAGGGATTACTAATTTCGTATTTAATTATTCGAACGTAACGCCTACGTTCGACCTGCCACCAGTTTCGAAACTGGCCGACGTGTAACGGGCGGAAGGAAAAATACAAAACGAAAGTGTGCCGCGAAAGAAATTTTAGCCAGCGATTTATCATCGCAATGCAAACAACGGGAACAATCGAAGGGAATGAAACTTCGCCGAAACGGAATCAAACGAACTCGAAGCATGCTTCGAATTAAATTCAAATAAATCGTGCCTGCAACTTCTACCGCATAACGAGCAAATTCAATTTCCTTTCCCATTGAAAACTGACAAAATATTGATGATACGCGTCTGAGCTCTTCGTCGTTACACAGAGTGACCAGGGCAAACTTTCTCAAAACCGTGCGTCACGCTCGTCTGCGCAACAAACGTAGAAAATCGGCGACCATTTGACGCTTACTTCTCGCCACATTCTAACGTTTTGCCCATCACGCGAGCCACGCGGAGGAAAGAAGAGATCCCTTGTTGATTCGAGTACCATATTTGAACCTCTGAATGCTATTTCGGTTACTTCGTTTTTTTCAGGATGATGTAACAGGTATAATTGTGTTTTACGCGTTTTTATGGTAGTTCGAACTCACGAGAAGGGAAAATGTATGTGCGGGAAGGTCATACGCGTCGCAAAGGAAACTCGATTCGATTGCCAGACAAAAGCCAGGAAACGGTTAACTAACGTTTATTGGAACTTGTATTTTCCTCCATAGAGGCGACGCTACATCGTCACATTATCTTCTGGCATTATTCCTAACTGTCCAGAAGGGAAAGTTCGCTTAAATCGGCAAGTGCAACATCCGCCAGTAAAGAATGAAAATTCTCCAGTCCTGCGACCTACGGTGTTCCCTGCACGCGGCTTTTTCCAATTAGTTCGCTAAAGTAAGAGGTTGCCGACGCGGACATCGTAACTTAAGCGCATAAACGGTGTTACACGGTTTTCCCATGATTCAAACGTTCTATTATGGAAATATCCGAGAGATTTAAGGAGAAAGCGAACAGCCTCGGAACACAAGCCCATTACCAGTAATCAGATGGACCTGATCCCCTGGGAATAGGAGCTTAGAAGGTTCAATTCTAGGCAGAAAGGTATTGGGATATACGGACACGCTACGTGAGCGTAATTGAAAGTTTCCGAGGAGGGAGAAGGGCAGAAATGGCGTATACAGGCTGGCGTCGCGTTCTTCGCTCGCAGTTTCGCTTCTTCGACGAACTTGGCGAGACACGCGGCAAGAGGGAAGACGAGAGCAGAGTAACTGGCTGAATGAAGCTTACCATACCGTGTTAAGCGTAAAAGTGGTGGATGTTCTCTTAGTTGAACGAGCGAAACTGGGCTTTTTTATGCTTGCAATAGGTGCACCGGTCTCTTTAGAAAGTACGAAAAACACTCAACACGAGCCGGAGAAAACTCGTTGGGAAATTCCTTTCGCCATCGCAACCAGTACTTCCTCGTCCCGTTTTTTTAACCTTTGAACCGCATCTAACAGACATCTCATCGCGTGCATATTCGTTTCGCCAACGCATTTGCAACGCGTTGTTTGCTGCGTCAACCTGCCCTCCAAGCTTGTGATTCCGATTCAGATGAATCGACGCCCTTACGCACGGTCTTAATTGTTCGTGTCATTAATTAAAGCCACGGCGGAGTGTATCCCCGTTTAATTACGAATTTCAATGGCCTGATTTTTATCCGAGCAATTTCCAGCATCTTTCGGCAACGTACATTTATACGAGTCTCTGATATTTTATTGCATAGCGTAATAATAATTCCAGTAGTAAAATAATAACGAGAAGACTGAACATATTTATGCAAGCTGGTATTTGGAACACGTGAACGTAAAAGTAGCACACAGGGATTTGTTTTACCTACTAGATATCGTAATTGTACTAACATTAAATATTTTACGTTTTGAATATTTTATCCCACGCAACTTTCGAGTCTTCGCGACTCCCATAAATTCATACAAATGCACGGTCTATTAATTAATGAACGTAGTAATTGAAGAAACTTTTGCAAATTAGAACACGGGAATCTGGTGAAACAGAACTAAGATAATTACGTTACAAGCGATACGAAGAGATATCAAATGATCTTTTCCATCAGCTTTTCACATCGCCGATATTTTTACGCGAGTTTCGCGTTTAAAAGCGAATTTGACCAACGTTAACGGTTGTTGGAATTGCAACTGCTTGAAAGACGGTGTCAAAGGTAGCGAGACCAATCATCCTGATTAAGCGTTCGCAGTATCGAGGCGGTGATACATCAAGCGTACAAGCATACATCAATGCGATGATATTCTTCTAAAATGTCGTGGTTCAATCAACGCGAGACCATGTGCCACATCGAAGAAAAGATTTTCACGCGGTATAATTTAAAATGTCTTTGTGTCCGGCAAGTACTAAGAAAAGAAGCAACCGCTTTGGGTTATCGATTTTATAATGCGAGCAAAAACTGCTGGATCACAGAGTAGATAAATGAAACGTATTGAAAATTTATCAGACTATAAAATTAGTAAAAACGAAAAATTCCTCAAATTTACACTCGTGTATGTATTTCGACAGAAAGTTTGATAGAAGAGATACTTATGTATGGGAGAGCCAAGTTCTGGCGTTTGGTTATATAATTAGGTAATTTAAGATATTCTTCAATTTTCTACAAACTATGTCCCAATATTTCGAGAAAAATCAGATTGTTAGAATTGCTTCGATATCGTCCTACTGGGACATACGACTTAATAATAATAATAAATAGAACTTACAAATTATGTTTAACTGTTTTGCACATTTAAATAAATTATAACAATAATGTGTTATTGTATTGCCATTAAATTGTGGCCACTGGCAAAGAAAAATCCATTTTAGAAGGACACAAGTATTCTACTGAAGCAACAGCATGGAATAGATCTGTACTTGTTTCTCTTTGGAATATCTGTACATATATACTTCGAGAACATATTCGAAGAATTGAAACTACTTAACGAAAAACGTTATCTCGACAAAATAATTCCGGACGATTTATTCCACGCAATCGGTAATAAATATTTCTAAAAAAAAAAACAAGTTCACTCTTGCTCCTTCAATCTCTCATTCTTACAACGTGCACGAAGCTGCATCCACGTCCGGACGAGAGGTTGCAAGAGGGAAATTCTCGGATAAAAGTGCACCTTCCGCAAGCAACGTATACACGTGTATTCCTGACGGAAGAGGTGGATTTTCTCGTTTCTTCCAAGTTTCCGCGGTATATATGGCAAGAAAGTTTCGACTGCGGATCGAACATTTCTCGCGAGTAACGGTACAGAGCGAGGATCTTGCCGTTGAGATTCTTGAAAATTATGGAAGTGTGGAAACCGCCATTTCGTGGCGACGCGCGTCCTCTGCGCAGCCGGCTGCCAAAACGAGCACGAACAGACGTGAGACAGGTATGTTGCGAGGATCCTTCTGGAGAACCGGCCGTGTGTAATAAACGCGAATGCTGACACGAAACAGGTGTAAACGAGGGAAGAAGGAAAGTGGACAGGACGGTAATCAAGCGAACGACGTTGAGAATAAATAAGAAGAAGTATTAAATCGGTAAAGGGAATTTCATAAACAACGAAAGTCAATGCGATGGCTGAAGATCGCGTAACGCGAAAAATAAACAAGAATATACTGGCGAGTGGCTGAGAGACTTGCCACGAGTATCGCTTTCCGTACGAAGAGAAATAGGAATATACCGTGTAACTAAGTGAAAGAATTCCAAAGAAAAGTTTCTCATATTTCTCAGATAACGAAGAATGCGTGAGAGCGTTTCGTGCATGGACGTGGCCAATATCCGACAGCGCTGTGCTAACGGCGAGGAAGAAATCCGAAAACATCACGGCCTCTAGCCGAAATGTAGCGACGACCGGGAAGGTGGAAGCGACGTGTGCTTTTCGCAGAGCCGGCGGAACACGGCCTCGTGGACGGTGAAACGGCAGAAACACGAGAATAAGTAACCATGAGAATACAACAGCCGTGCGCGAAGTAGCTTAAAAGGTAACCCGACGAGGGGAGAAAAGAGCGGATAGAAAACTGGCGAAAGAGAAAGTGGAAGAGGCAGAAAGGTGGAAAGGAAGAAGGACGAAGGGCGAATCGGGAGAGCGAATCTTCTCGGTTGGCACGGTTTGCTTTATACCATCTAACTCGTCTTCTGTTTCCACCAGAAACTCGCTCGCTATTGCTCGCACCATTGTCTTCAGCTTGGCGCCGCAAAAGGCTTTCCAAACACGCTCCGCCCCATGCAGTCACCGTCTTTCCACGGCCTCGTTCGCTTCCTCTTAGCCGGCTCTACTCGCCCGAACAGATCCAACATGAAAATAGGTTGAAGCTGGAGTGGACCAGGTAGCGCGGAACGGGCTTAAGGAGGTCGTAGGTGGCGAAGGGGCAATGAACACGAATGGCAGTGATGGTGGCGGCGATACTTCATTATCGGATGGATCGAATGGAGAAAAAGTGTAGCAGGCCGGTTGTGTCTCGGTTGAAACGAGAACCTGCCGTCTATCCGGCGTCGTCCAAGGATATGAGCTACTGACCCGTGTATAAATGAACGTTATGAATTCACCGGCAGAGGGAATATTCATCCGTAAGTGTAGCCGTGGGCTCTTGCCTCTTTCGGGATCGAAGCATCGGCCGTACTGGCATACAGAGGAAATCGAGGATGAGTCGAAAGGCAGAGGGCAAAATAGAAGAAGTAAAGTGGAAGCGACGGCGGTGCGCTGAAACGTTTGCCGTCGCTCGAGAAAGAGAGAGACGCGGCGTTTCTATCTTGCCGTGAGATCGAGAGGAAATCTTCAGATCGTCGAAGACGAGCAAGATTGCCAGCGTCTCGACAGGAAAGGATGACGACGAGGCCACGGGGGCGACGGAGTTGGAAAAGGAGTCAGCCACCCCCATCCCCACCCCCGATTCTACGTCGCCGATGAAACTGGCGCGATTTACTTCGCCGCTACCGTTGCCACGTATCTGTGAAATAATGGATAACGCTTCGAATCCTTTTCATATTCCTCTCGCCTCGTCCCTTCTTCCGTTCGGCTGAATCCATGATTTCGGGAATAATGGAAGGTACTCGCTGTGTAGAGATTTCGATTATGATACCTCTGATAGACTGCAAGTTTGTGCTTCTTAGACGTTAAAATTCTCCGCTGACCCGTGCTACGAGTTGCGCACCCGACGACCAAATTCAGTTTCGTGTAATTCTACCTGTACGGAACCTCGTTTCTCTGGATTATTTGCTGTTAGAACTATACCGCAAGGATTTTACAGAAGAACTCTGCTGAACAGAGACTCATCCTATTAATTTTCGTAATACCCACTATGTCGTAATGCAATGAGAACACTGTCATAATACGAAAATCGTTGCTACTTAGGGACGCGTATATTATTCTTTTTCAGAAGATATCTCTTTGCGGCTGTCCTAAATGTCGCAGCGTGTGTAATATTTCAGTGGATTCTCTGACGATTTCACACAGATCCGTCGAGCAGATCCGAAGGATTTCAAGTCCAAAGGAAAAAATATCGACCCTACCGCATCCTAGCGGCCGTTACTTGCAACCATTTTCACGTCAATTCTCCAATCAGTGTCGTCCAGATCGGATTCTACTCTCGAGCATCTGACGAGGAGTCTGCAAGTATAATCTAACGCGATGAGTTTCCGTGCAATCTGAAAGCGAACGCTCCCTTAACGGAAGCTAGAAGGATTCTCCAAAAGTACAGAATTACAAGGAGGAGACAAGAGGAGGGGGACGAGAGGAGGGACAAGTCGAGTGGCCATTCCACTCGGTAGGTTAAGGACACTGAAACGAAGATCCAAGGCAGCAGACCCGCGACAATAGAACCGTCAACCAATTGTTCAACTACCGGGGCCACTCGCGATAGTTGGACAAGATCGATAGACGCTGCAGCGCGTTCGTCGGAAGGAAATTCCATTCGAAAAACATTGCTCGTTTAATAACGGCACTGCGAACGTATCGACGATGGCAATAGCTTTCTGTGACGAAATTAATCCGTCGGCGAGATATGCGGCGACCCTCGAAAACGAATTTAAATGTTACTAACGTACGGATCTCGAGACACTTTGAGTATTTTCATGGATAAGTCTCTTGTACAGGGTAAAAAAAAAGAAAAAAAAGGAAAAAAATAATGGACCTCATGGAAGTGAATTACCGTTTCTAGTGGCTTGGAATTGAAACGAGCGAAGGTTGCAATTAGGTAATTATAACTGTCGCCGTAAAAGACCTGCGAACGCTACTCGTGGTTTATGAAAGCTAGTTTCACTCGAAACACGTAGGAATTTAAGACAGCGTTTCCATCAGAATTTACTCTATAGCGATTGCAATCTCGTTACACGTACTTTAAAGTGAAAGAGACGAAGCTATACAAAGTTTGCCAAGTATCTTCTAACCGTTGTATCGGCAGACATCCAGGGCTAATAAATTTAGTATTTCGAAACGAAATCCTCCACTTTATTTCATAACTCTCCCACTTATGCGCACGAAGAGCCGAGAGTGTCACGTGACACGATCAAACGCCAAAACGGTGACTCATATATACGTATCTCGCGGTTACGCTCAAACTTATCGCGCGTATTAACGCGTTAACGCCTTCGCCAATATCGCGCGACCGTTTAGTTGATTATGTCGCGGCCGTTGGAAAGCGAATAGCAATGTACGTGTCAGTCAATTGCGGGCGAAGTTAAATTCCGCAGCACACAATCGACGAGCAATCAGACGTCCCCCAAGAAGAATACTTTCCACGTTCCGTCATACCTTATAGCAAACGTTCCGATAAGACTGCATTATACCTGGAAATTATGCATTCGCTTCGATAAGATCCATCGCGCGAAATTTCAGCGATTGTGGAACCGAGTGTCTTCCTTTCTCTCCGATCCTCTCAAGTGCTGTCTCTCTGTCCCACCTACCCCTCTTCCCATCACCTAGTCTATCTACCGGTCTCCTCTTTCCTCCATTCATCCTATAATCAGCCGACTGTCGCTCTATCTCTCTTTCCAGCGAATCAACAGCATGAACCAGCTTTATGCAAATCACCAAATCTCCGCATAATGTGCCTCGTAAGCCTGTCTACGGTTGTCTTAGCTCTTATGGCAAAATGGCGGCCAGACGTTTTACCTAACACGCCCTGTATAATTTAAACATTTCTTGCGCTACTGATACTTCCTACTCTTCGAACGTACACGTTTATACAAGCAGATAACTTTGTTTCGCACGGTACACGCCGTCGCGAATATAACTGTTCGCGCGTAAACGTTTCGTGGTGTTAACGTGAACGACAGACAACTGCGTCTCGCAATGTCAGTAATAAACACTCGAACGACTCAACGTTGGTACAGTGGAGAAATTTTAATCGAATAGTTGAAAGATTTTACCTTCTGTTATTGCCACGGCGAGATAGGACATGCTAACAATAAGAGGAACTTATAAACCATGTTGATTTATCATCGATCGGATTAATGATCCTTGGTGAAGTATTTCGTAGTAGATGTTTTCTAAATATCTATCTAAATAACTCCTTTAGTATTATTCCATTGTCAATAACATACGCATGAAATTATAGAAATCATTTTCTAATTTTGCGGGTATATTTTGTTATGACGCTGATACAAAGAAGCTATACATACACTATCATTCATATGTATGCGGATACTTTAGCCAATTTATAACAATACTACACGAATGTTAATAAAATGTACGAATTAATGAGAATCTGATAGTAAAACTAATAGTACTAAATAATAAAACTGAATATATTCAACGAATAATACAAGTTTTAATTACTTTGTTTTAAAAGTGACTCAGAGTATATCAAAATTTAACATACGATTCATTCGATGTATCAATCGATTTTCATTAAAATTTTACTGCTAATTAAACGTTACTGCTTGAATAGCGCTAGTCTTTTTATAAATATAGAAGAGTCTTCTCTATCTAATTTGTTTCTTAGAGGCTACAGAGTCTGGCAAGAAAACATTATTTCAGAACGCTTTATAATAAATTTTTTAAAAATTACGTCATAATAATAAGATAATAATACAGACTGTAATTATCATGTATCAACGCATATTATTAATCTTATTATGCAATTAAATTATATCTACCATTAGCAGTAAATCCAAAACAATGTTGCCTTGCTTATTATAGTAAGTAATCCAGGCATTTAATTGTAAGATATTCGGAAAGTTCATGTAACAAGCATACAATATGGCGCTTGAAAAGCGCCATTTACGTTCCTATATGAAATTATTGCAAGTGATTCAAGGCTCCTATAAAATTAACACGTTATGGAACGCTTTTGTAAAATATGCTAATCTCGAGAAACGACCTTTCGCCGTGGTGAATTTATACACTAAACAGAGTTAGAAAATACAAAAGAACGATATTTTCTCCGAATATACAGAGTTAAAACGATATTGGAAAATTAATTGGTTGGAAAGAGACGCCTTGAATTGTAATAAAAATGGTGGTTTACCCCGTTGAAATACCACAGAACGAAATCGTGCTGGACAATGGGCGTTCTGCAACAGCGTAGGATTCCTTCTGCTCCCGTATCCTTCTTCTGTTTCCCCGTGGTATTTTTGTTGTTACACTCGCGATACTTCCATTGAAACGAACACAACGCATAAACGCGGAAAAACAAACATTGGAAATTACGTTGTGACCCGCGAATCGGTGACGTTATACGTCGGAAACAGGAACGGAAATAGCACGGGTGCAACCGGTGCCCCGTGAAATATGAACTACACACAGTTACACACCAAAGTATTTCGACTATTTTAAAAAAGAAAAAAAAGAAATGGATACTACTATTATTTAATTATAAATTTATTTAAATATAGATAATTAAAAAAATTTTAAATAAGGAACGATTAAGCGGAAATTTAATAAAAATAGATTAAATTTAAAAAAGAATTAAATTCTTTTACTTTGTCATAATATTTTGTACTACGAAATTAATATCAATTCTTTAAATAATAATAATAATTGAATTTTACAGAGTCGTATACCGAATTTGAATATACATATGTATAGAATATGGTACGAAAAGAAATAAGTGCTAATAATGACAAAATAAGTGCCTGATACAATACGAGTTTCAAAAATGTCTGCCTTTCTATCAATAATTCCAATTAAGAGAAAAAAATGTTCGATCGCTCCGTTTCGAGTGTATACGTGAGGCGACTTACTTTATATAAGAAGAATTCTGCTTGTTGATTTGATATTGAGAGTTAATGATGTTGATACACTGATAACGATAACCGGCGAATCGGAGAATCTGAATATTCACAACTTTTGACGATATGCGTTAAATAAAATTATGAAACAAAATTTCTCGACGTACGTGTTCGCGCGACTCTACAAAATTAAATATGGCAGCAGAAAATCGACCAATCACAGAGCCGGAAAGAAGGACGAATTCGGAAGGAGATTGCGACCTCCAGTTTGTTGTAGAAACTTTTCGATGGTCGTTTCGCGAAACGGTGTTCTCTATACGAAATAAATAGTAAAATTCGTATTTCGTATTCGTATTCGACGTAAAAGTGAACGATATCGAGATAGTGTCCGCGAGAAATTAATATTTGGTTGCGACATAAACCATTGCGTGTGTATTTTCGTCGAGAAACGATTTCGAGATACGCGTATTTGGCGACAGTTCGAGAACAGATCGTTACTTCGTGATTATGTGTGTCTGTGTTTTTTGCTGAAAGAATGTTTCGTTAGTCCGTTACCTTTTATGTACGTTGAGTGTAATAGAGTGGTGTTTACGTTTTATTGTGACTCGGTGCTTCAAACAATGGTCATCGTTGGAAAGAAGTTATAATCATTGGCTTTATGTGAGTTATAACATTGATTTTATCTCTTTTATTCATAATTGATAAGATGAGATTATTTTGAGATCGATGGAACCATAGGTTGTAAGCAAATGGAATCGTATACCAGGCCTATCTTACATTAGTGAATTTTTACAAGTCACTAAGGTTTTCATTATTAATATATTCTCTGTTGTACGAGTTTGATGATAAAACAAATGATATTTTACTATTTGCAAGTTATTTGATTGTTCCATTTGACAAAAAATTATTAGATCGTAAAAGAAAATTCTATATAATCTATAAATCGTAATTCTATATCTATATATATCTATCTATAAATCTACTAATATGTGTGTTATTAATTGGTAAATTATTGTGCAAGAGTTTATATATGTAACACTCGTGCGACATTTTGAAAAATATTTAATTATAATCGTGAGAGATATTATTGAAATATTGAATTTTTATTATTGTTCTTTGCAACTTAAATTTTATTAATAAAGTTGTTCCAGATAAAGATAATCATTCTAATCTCAACTTATCAATTATGATTTAATTTTGATTACGATTCAAAATTTGGTTAAATTGTGTTGTATATATAAAACTGTTTCTTTCTGATGACATTTAAACAGATATTAATATTGTGTCTTGAATAACGTTAGTAATATGGCGTTCCATATTGCATATATTTGTTAATATCTTCATTCCTTTCATTTCATGGACATATTTTCCGCTATTCAGTTCAATTAATGTTAAATCCGTTAGAATTGACGATACACAGAGGAGATAGTGTAGGCAAAAAGTATGTACGTGGAAAATTGCAAACAGACTGCAATTTGTCCAATACTTTCACAAAATTTCCAAACTGTTAAACACGAAGTGCCAAAAAATTCGTTTGTACAACGTACCATGCAACCGATGCAAGCACGGCTTAGCGGATTTCCATTGGATTAAAATAGATTTTTAATTTCATTTGTAATTTAACATAGGCGTATCATTGGCAGCGTTATATTTTTACATCGTTAGTTTCGTAAACACACGCGTATAGGGGACAATGTCGTCAATATAAACACAGAGAGAGAGTTTCGATGATGGCTACAAAAAATGTTTGACCAAGCGTTGTCGTTTAGGAAAACAAATTGAAACATATGCGTATAAATATGGATCCGGTATCGATACGAGTTTGATGCTCTGTGTGCGCATTTTTAACGCTTTTAATGGATATTTCCATTTGCAAATTTCTCATGTTAATTTCATCGATGGCGGGTTATGACGACAGCGAGAATTTTTACTAATTCTGCCTTTTCTAATATTTATCTTACATTGCACGCAGCAAAATTATTGTCTTTTTCGCCTGATATTTAGCGTCCTTCTATTGTGATTTTCATTGATCTTGTTCGACGATTGTACCGCGACATTTCTAAATGCCGTTCAAACGAATGTTACACTCTTTGAGAAAAAATATTCGCAGAAGTGGGGCTAGAATTATTGCCTTGTTATTTTAATATTTAAAACTGAGTATAGTGCGACAGTCGCTTCGCTGGCCATTCGGCGCTCTATTTATAATTTATATTTTTATATTATTGGTTACGTGGAGATGGTTATTGTATACGTTGGCAATTTGTTTGAAGATGAACGCGGAGGTACATGGCGATTTATCTCGTGCCTTAATTTCGGTTGCCTCTCATTTCTCGGGATCGTTAATATCTCGTTGATGTAAAAGCGGCCGTGCGCTCGACGACAATAAAGACGTTCGACAGCCGTGAAATACAAAAGGTAGCCACAGGAATCTTCATGCACTTTATAGAAAACGACCGATATCACGCGATAGGTCGATGGAGTTTAATCCACTCTTTAAAATGCTGTGTACCGTTAATCGATCGAACGGAAATTACGTGTCCACTTTGGTGCGCGGTATCACTTAAAAACTCGTGCGATTCCAGTCTGCAAATCGAATTCCAAAGTCGTCCTGCTATATTGGTTAACTAACAGTGTCGATACTTGCGACAGGCAATACTGCAGCCACTGTTACGTAGTAGCAGAAATGGAACATGTTTGGAGGGAAAAACATTTCAGGTGAACAGACGCCAATTCTCCATTGCAGCTTGTAATTTCTCTATAAGTTCTCTTTTAATTATTTTTATAATAGGAATATATGCACATTTATCGTGTTTCACGTGTACTCAAGTGTGTTTCGAGTTTCGTGTCACGCAGAATATTTCTAAAAGAATGAAACTTCTTCGACTCGATAAAAGGTGTTCCATAATAATGATTCATTGGCGTAGGAAATAAAGAATGCAACAATTAGCTCGGTAATAAACAGGAAGACAGTGTTTCTTGAAAATTAAACTGCATTTCCCTTTTTACGTTTTCTTTCATTGTAAAGCGGTACTTACGGACTTTGTAAAGAGTTTAATGTTGTTAATTGAAAGTAAGACGAATTGCTTTGGAATTTAGAAGGCTGAGACCTTGTTTACCAATGTGATTGCTGCTGCGGCTAATTGGAACTCTTACATCATGTTTTAAGGCGATTACGTACGTGCATAACTATCGGAGGACCTTAATCCAATTCTGGCCTCTATTCCTCCGAATTCGGATGAAATAATATTCGATTCACGAATGTTATAAATTATGTATTTATATCGACGTTCACATCGATATTCCGGTCGCATCAATCATTCCTTTTATTACTAATGGAGTTAGGTAATCCTTTAGAAACGAGAACGAAAGATTAATAAAAGTATGGATATGCTTTTAGAGACCGAATTTTTTTTCTTTTTCTTTTTTTTGGGTTTGATAGTAAATTATACGTGAAATTCGCAAAAGGAAGGTGTTTTTAAAAGTTATATAAATGCAACATTATTGTAGATTGTAAAGTAATTTACATATCGTTTTATGAAGGTTTGTTGATTCAAATGAGAAAAGAGAAATAAAATTTGTATATTTAGGAAGATAATATTTTAGTATGCTATAAATTCCCCGATTTCTTCAAACTTCAGAAAACTGTAAGATCTAGTTAAAATAACAAATAGTGATAAAAATGGTCGCAATGTTGAAGAACAGAATTCAGTAGCGTAAATTAACCGAAAAAATTGCAAATGAAATGCGTGGACGCAACGTTGATTTCATAGGACGTTAAATAATATAATTGTGAATAATTGTAAAATAAAATAATTTTAATAAAATAACTGCATGAAATAAATACTAAATAGTGTCTCTAGCTGCGACCAAAGAGAAGATAAAACAGGATTTAGCTTTGTTCGGAGTGTCACAGAGTTTCAAACAATATTTTTCCGCGGTTCAGAATTCGAAGCTGCGTGTTTCTGGAAAATCGTGCTCGTTCGCAGCAGTCGTTTTCTCCTCAAGTGGATCGACGTAATCGCAGATTTTTGAAAGTAAAGAGAACGAGAAAGGGTCCGACGGACGCTTGTTACGAGACAAGATCCCCGATACGCGTATCGAAGTCCTCTTGAAATTTTACGGCACGAGTCGAAGAAGCCTCGAATCGTCAAGATTCTTTTTCCAGTTTCGCTAAATGTTCTCGATATCGTCAAGGAGATTATGTCGTCGAGTACGATAAAGCAGTATCGAGTATCAAGTGACTCGGCCTGTACAGTTAACTGACTGCAGCTGGGATTTCGTAGCATTACAGAGCTATTTTTGGTAATCTATTTGCCAAAGCGAACAATCTAAATTCCCATCTAGTTTGTCACCTGCTAACTTCTCCGTTTACCATCCACCTTTTCCCGATTTTCTTCAAGCTTCCACGAGAATCCGATACCTTTTCGAGGAATCACTTTCGCAGATGCTTTAAAAATTAAAAGATGGGATTAGCTGCGTGCTAAAAATCATGTACACGCGTTTCGTGTACTGGAAGAGTAATAAACTAAACTAAACTGAATTAAACCAGGCTAAAAGGGATAAGTTTTTCAGAAAATTCGAAGTAGGGAACTATTGATTATATAGCCAAGCATTTAGCAGCGAGCGAAATTTGCTCCTCTATAATTCAGCTAATAATCTCTACAGTTTCAGTTTTTAGTCAAATATTGTCTGTTTGTATTAGTTTGTTACTAAGGGAGGGATTGAAACAGCTATGTTGTAAATGGTGGCAGTGTGATTCTAATTTGTATAGATTCGCTCGAAATTCACGATGTTTCAAATATGCTAGTAAATAAACGACATGCGCGAACAATGTTAGCAGACGTTCCGCGCACCGACGAAAATACAGCAAACTAGAATTTAAGCGCAGTCTCCCCTTCTAAATACTTATTAAAAATGCCAACAAACACTAATTAATTGTTTCTTGGTCTTTACGCCATCCAACGAGCGAATGGATCGCTGAGTTTTCTCTTGCAACGTTAATGCACAAGTTTTCTTGTTGGCCCAAGGAACTTCTCTCTTAGCGCTTACGGCGTTTTCTTGAAGCACTCCTCGCGTATCTCTATTTCCATGAGAAGTTCGTATCTCAAACAACACTTTCTCCCATCTTGCTTGTGTCACTCGATTCGGCACAACGCAGACCAATCAACGTGCGAAGACCACTGGCGGAATATTTTGAAGGGAGGGGGAATTTGAGGAGAATAATTTGACGAGACGCAAGGTTTTGCACGTGGGAACCGTAAAACGCCGTTCAATGGAGCGGCGGCGAGTGCATACGGCGCTGTGAAAATTGGAAATCTTGCCAGTGAGAGGGTTAAAAGCGCACCTAACCCGGAGGACATAAAGTTGTAAACGACATGGCTGCCGACGCGGACGTATGAAGCTGTAACCCGGCTCGCGTGGAAGATATCGCCCGATATGGCTGCGACATGCAAACCCTAAACGTGTTTACAATGCATCAGCTTTATGATCGCAGTTGCATTACCCGGCCGCGGACCATTTCCTTTAATGAACGTTGCGCGCTTTTATCATACGTCATTTGTCAAATCACACTTTTGCCCGGCCGGCGGCTTCGCCTCTCGGAAGCCGCCTACCCAGGCAATTTGTTTTCATTTCTGCTAACGATTCTGCCCGCCTCTGTTCTCGCGGCCCACTTTCCATGCAGCCCAACGTACGAATCCTTCGAAAGAGCGCAATCCTTTCTCGCCGATCGATATTTTCCTCGGCACTGGCTTCTTCCCTCGCCACTTGTTCGCCAGCGGGAACGTCCCGCCATGAATTTATGATACACATCGGTGTAAATTTCGGTTAGCTCGCGATGCATCAAGATAGATAACACTCCGGCTGTAATATTGTCAATTATCGAGGAGAAGGCAGCGTAGATAAAATATGGACGAAATAATTGACGTTGCAGCCTCGTGACTGCAACCGACGGTCCGCCCAAATGTTGGCATTTAGAGGGAAATATGAAATTCCACTTGGCAATTTTTATTCTCCTTCGGAGTTCGGGAAGTACCCGTCCTCGACGATTGGACAGTGGTTCGTGGAAGCATTTGAACGCCTGCGGGGATCTTGTGGACCGTTTTGAAATTTCGCTGGCACCGTAGTGAATTAGAGCGAGCAATTATGCTGATAGAGTTTGGAAGGTACGAACGGTGGAAGTTGAAGGATATCACAGATTGTACGACGGGAAGAAATGAAAATTCGCCGATCGCGGCAGATCGAGCGACGAAGATAAAGTTGCAGAGAAATTTTTCAGTTGCGTATCGCTATCCGGAAAGCATCTTAGTTTGTAACTTTCAGATGTACGTTGCCCCGAAACGGTATTCAATCAATTTGCCGCTGTACCAATTACGTAGCGCTATTGAGAGTTTCATGACGTTCCGATAGTGTACAGTTCTATTCAATATATCATCGATACATCATTAGATTCGCGTTAAAGCTTGCTGTAGTGCTCTCGAAACGTCGGAACACGGCGTCCATACATTTAGGATATTGCAAATCTCAAGTTCTCTCTACAAAGCGTAGATCTTTCTTGACCAAGTTGTAATTAAAGGAACTTTTCAGAAGCATGGCTGGACGAAGTTTTGTACCACACAGGAAAGACACGATAGGTTCGTTTTTCTCCGTTTCCCGACTTTTACCTGCCTTGCCGATTGAAAAGCAGAATCTTAATACGAAATATTCGAAAACCGGAATAACTTAGATTTTAAAGTACAAATCTCTTGAACACATCTCTTGAATTAATCTTAGCGAGTATAATTAACATTCTCAGTATCTTTTTACTGTTGCGCACGACCACAGAAACACGTACTTGATCCCAGAAATCAAACGGATAGATATGTTTGAAAAACTATGGAGTTAGATTTTAAAATCGCGTTTCTATAAAAATCCTGTCACTTGACCCGCGTCTATTTGCCGCCTTTAAATTGTGCCAAGTGAAATGGCAGTCCGCGAGTACGAGCTGTACGATCTTAGAGATTAGAAGAAGCCAGCTCGGTGCTGTCAATTCGTCAAAGAGACAGAAATAACACGGATCGCGGTCGAGAAACGTAGAAAGCTCGTCTGGCAAACGGAGGATTCAATTTTCTCAGCATCGCGGAATTTAGATAGAAGGAAGCAGCACTTGAAATAATCCCACGCAGCAAGTGGCAGCAGTTTGGTGTCAGGTAGAAAATAGACGAGAGAACGTGTAATGTTATTGCTGCGAAGCAAATCACAACGGCATGCTAGGCGACGAAGCGACGTATCGTTGTTCCGGACTAGCGTACGATGCATCTGACGCAATGCAGTGTACCTATGCACTGTATGTACATACATACGTAGGTGGGGCGCATTGTTTTCACATTTTCCCCTGCCACGCCATTTTCGACTTTACTTCGCCTTACACATTCCTGTCTGTACTTTACTACACGATTTTCCTCTCTGCTCCCCATATTTCTACCATTTGCCTCTATAATACACTTTGTACAGCTGCCTATTTATACATTGATTTCCTGTATTTTTCTATTCTGGCTGCGTTACCGGATAATCGGAAGTCACTGGTGAAAACTTTTACGTAGATTGTCTGCTTTCGTTGGTAGTATAGCAAAGGAAAGTCAATTCTGTGAACGACGTAGGTGACGCAGAAAATTAGGGTCAATTCGATTCGTTATATTCGTCTAGCGAATACGTAATCTGCTTGATGTCGGAGAACATGTTGTCGGAACACGACTGAATTCGAATTGTAGCTTAATATTTAGTGGCATTGTTTCCGGTATTAATTATCCTCTATGAAGCGAATTTTCTGTGCGTTTAATTACCACGTATCGTTGCTGCGTTAACTAATTCGATTCTATTTGCTATTTGTGTCGCTATGATAATTTCCAATTGAACCATTCGAGTGACGCTATAATATGTAAGTATTGTTAGGGAAACGTTCTCCCTCGTTGAACCACGATTTACCGGTAATTTCGTTAATGAGTTAACGAAAGAAGCTGCTAACGTTACATCGTTAAAAAAAAACAGTCTAATATCGTTAGATACACGTTCTTACTCGTTTAACTAAAATCATTAGTAACAGAAAAGTTACAAATATCAAACTAAATTTAATAGGAAACGACAATGATAACCCGAATTTGCATAATAATAACCCACCCCGTGTAATATACCTATAACTATCAATCAAACTACGTTCGAGTGTAAAAGGTATAACGAAGCAAGAAGAAAATGAAATCTGACCGAAACAGCTACAAGCTCGACGCCATAGCAAGATACCAAGTTGGTAGCTTGCTGCAATATTATTGGATTTCTCGACGATTTATGACCGAGCCAAATCATCCCTTCTGGTTCTACCGACGGTAAACGCTTACCTATAATGTTTAGTTAATTCGGCCAATAGGCCAGTAACTATCGACGCGACTCTAAATTGATAAATAAAAAAAATAAAAAAAAGCAAAGTAAGGAACGAACGTGCACGTTCCACTTAATGGGAGAATTATTACAGATTAACAGATTACAGGCTACCGATAATATCACGTAAGATGGCGCGTGATATTTCGCGTAACGCTGCGCTGTCCAATTGCCGTGTAACATAGGCGTAGGGTAATTTGCATGCTGTATAACACGTTGCAGCGTCACGGGTAAGCTATCATTTGCCGGTGTTGCGCAAATCTTGCTCATTTTCGGCCGCATAATCACTCATTGAACAATCCTATGGGCAAGCCGGGCCAAGTTCAGTAATAGGCCCGTAAGACGAACACACAGGACGATACTGTGCGCATGCGCTATGTTGTGTGCACCCCGTGTTACGTTCAATCCCGTACGCTGCGAATTGCTATTCGCAAACAACGCGTGCTTTCTGCATACATGCATCGAATGTGCGGTTAATTACGATCGCGTGGTCGTGTGTGCTCGTGCACGTTCGTGTTCGTTGATGTTGCTTTACGTACGCGTCAGTGCCGGCGAACGAACGCAGCCGAGTCTGTCTGAGCCTCGCGCGCGTTATCGAGACTCTATTAATTGGATTCGAGTAATTTGATTACATAAGAAAGACGTCTGAATACCCACAAATTCATGCTGCCGAGCTTCTTTCCTCGGCCTGGTGCGACCAGACGGCGCGAATCTCGGCCTATCGTGCTCGTGCGTCTACGTACGACCTTTGAAATCTAATTTCCATGCGAGCTTGCACGTACGCGCGCGACCGTATTCCACTCGTCGTTTGTGTATTACGAGCGACGTGAAACAAGACGACAGGTCGCGTCCTTCGTTACAGAAGACTCGTCGTTGCACTTACCCTTGGCGATTTGCGCTTGATACTCTCGACGCACGGAAATCCACCACACTGAAACAGCAAAAACAGACGCGCGTTAATATCTGAAGACGAATCGGATATAGGTTCTTTTTACCGTAGCTTGGAATTCGTCTATTTGTAAAATATGCAGGGCCAATGCAAGTGTTTTTAGAGACGCGTGCAGAGGATCGAGAATCTCTTCGAAATTTTTTCGAAAATATACGAGCAGTTGTTCGTTGGTTGGTAATTTGAAGAATTTCATGGCAGCACATACGTCTCATTATCAGCTTCGTTATCCTGATTACTCGCGATTAATTAAGAAGAGAATCCCGCTCGTGTTATACATTTACATAGTATTAAAAAGAATAATTATAATATATCACCGTATACAGAAATATAGAAACGCAGAAGCATCTTTGTCGATATGTCTGGTATTTTTTGTGTTTTCCTATAGGTATTCGTGGACTCGGGTATTTTCCACAAGCTAAGAACAATAGCACAAAACGTAGGTAGAAAGTTCTTACATTCACCAAAGAATGGAATATAATTCTGTGAACGTTTCATCTTCGATTAACGTTATATAAAACCTTATTGTAACAATACGTTTCTATCTACGTCGGTCTAACGAGCGGAGGATCTAAAGATATGCATAGAATCGTGCAATCGAAATATTGCAGACATGGCAACTTTCCTTGCGATAGAATTCTAAGGTGGATTTGCTCGCGCGAGTCCACGGAATTTCCCGTGTCAATGCCACCGCCATATTTTGTATCACGCTATAGCTGTTACCCTACAAAGATATACGATCTCATGAAAAAAGATTATCCGACGATCTTCCACGCTTCGCATCTTGAGTTAGAAAGAGGGATATCTTCAAAGAGCTTACAATGCGATTTCGCCGAATCCTTTTTCACCCCCAACAGTTTTCCTTCCTTCGTGTTATCGTCGTATACGTGTCTGATACGTCGCGTCTAGCGATAAGATAAGTCCTGCACTTGCAAGCAAAATCGTTTCATCGGGAAAATAAACTGCTGCGAGGCCGTAACTTGTTCCGAAATTTCGCTAATCAATCGTTCATTTTTCCCCTTAAGATTTAAAATTCATTCTCTTTCTGATACTTCGTTAATTCCGCGCTGCTTCAATCGACATATAGATGTTCCTGTTGTTAGCTCTGTACGGTTCTTTGTATTACAGAGACACCTCAATAATGAATTTTCCAATCTGTGGACAAGATTACGGGCTGGATCGAAAGATATAAATTTTATTGCTGGAAATTAGGATTCTATTTGTTAGGATTATATGTTGTCAAAAGGAGCACCTGTGTGTCCGAAAGGTCGTCGATTTTTAGCTTCGCAATCGCTAGTGAACCACTTGTGAATTTGTAGGGAGAGGACCCGGCGGTTTCAGAAAAAACAGTCACGTTCGTTCGTTTACTTAGCCATTTAACTAAACTACCGACGACTAAGACGAAGCTATTTCTACCAAAACCATTCAAGACGACTGGTCTGTAATAAATACGTAATAATAGAATATTTTTATATTCGCTGATTTATTACTTTCTCACGAAAGCAATTCCATCTTGTGTAGTATACTTTTGGTACTTTTGATCCGTGATCCTTAAACGAGGGTTGGCGCATTTATAGAATTGTGAAACCAGCCATTTTTGCTGCTGTGGTAGTTCCAGTGTTCGTGCGACGAAGGCGACCGAAGTCTGCAGCTTTTCACGTTTGCTCGGCGGCTGACTGAAACCGATCGTCAACGGTTCCATGTCGGGCAATGTTTAAATTATCGTCGTTCGGTGCGCCACGGACGCCGGTGACTGATGCGAGTCCTCGAAAGATGTTTCCGCGTTTTATCGCCTACTCCTTCGACGATCGCTCACGAGCGCTCGTATAATCCGAAGATTCTCTTTATAACGCGGCCATTACAAAAGTATCTGGCTTATACGTATAACAGCGCACGCTACAGTTCAGAGAGCGAACTACGTCACAAAGACGAAGGCTACAATAGCCGCTATAAAGCAGGCCAAGTGTTAAGCTTATCAAAAATTGTATACACCGTATCCTTTTACGGTGTACGTATACGGTGGCTTTTTCAAAAGCAGATTCAAAGCTCGGCCAGCGGAGCGTTACATCGATGATGTAACAGTGAAAGGACCAAGGTAACAGGCTTCTGAGGATGTAATCGGCGCACAGCCAATTTCATGGTTCCCGCGAAAGGATTATTTAAAATAACAGCGCCCTAGCGCGCGCAGCTTATCAGAAACTTTCATCCTCGTACGACCGATTTAATTCCGTCGTAAAAAATGTCCGATTCCAATTTTCCCCCTTTGCGCGCACGGATTTCCGTCAATCCGCTTACAACGTCCGCTGGTCCTTTTTGTTTTCGAAATTCCAGCGTCACGGCAATCGCGAAACCCCGTAGACGAAGGATGCTTGGACGAGTTCCGTCGCCGAGTCAAACGCCGGATTAAGGCCAACCGGATAAATGCCCTGCGTAGAAATTTAGGGGAATCGATATCAACCGGGCCGTGTTTATCAGCGCCGTGTTTCGGCTTCTCGCCGATGTTAATCGCGTCTCAACTTTTCCAATTCCATCCTGGCCAAACATCGCCGCGTATGAAGCATTGTCCCAAGTTCCACGTTACGCACGGAGGTACGTCGAATTGCTGCTCGTCCGAGACAATTTTATCCGAATGGTCATCGCGATGATTCTTCTTCTTCTTCACTTTGTTTCTCCTCCGTGGGCTTCCCTTCCGACGAAATAGCCGCAGTTTGTTCGCCAATTTGTAGCGATACCGCGTTGTTCTTGTTACTAGGTTATCGGCTTGCCCGGAAAGCGTCTTCAGCCATCTGCACGCAGCTGCTCCATCCGGCAATATTCAAGCAAACATATGAGACCTAACCTGTCAAACTGTGGTCTTTATCGTCGGTCGTCGTCTATTATTTCCTTCGAAAACGAAGGAAACTTTTGCCACGGTCTGATTGATACATATTTGCCAACCATTCGCGCTGGACGATAGACCGCTCACATTTTCAGAATTGTCTAATTTATAAATAAGTTACAAACCAGTTGGTGGAACGAGAAACGCCGGCAGATATGTTTTAGATGCTTGTGGAAATGTTCTATTCTCCTTCTGCACGAAACAAGGTTTACTTAGAAATGTAGAAATACTGTAACTGTAACTGTATACTGTAACGAGTACTGTACTCAAGTACGATAATATTCATACTTGTTCTAATTTTGAGAAGATCAATGGTAGGTTTAAAAGGCGAGATTTTTCCATACAGCTGAATATATGGATCCTTTGTTTGTCTTAAGATTTGATAATCTTCATCAATCATCGCGTAAGTTTCAAACCAGGTAATAATTGAAGGTAGAGCTTTTAACCAGTTCCTAGCCATTTCTGGGGTTAATCTCGTTTTTCGTAGGCGTGCTAATACTTAGGAACAGGAGTGCATCGAACACTGGAAAATCCTTTGCTCAACGATTCTCTTTATGCAAATACTCTTTGCGGGCCGATTGCCTGATCTTAGGTTTCGAACAATCAAATTCGATATCTACCGAGTGATGCGCAGGTCTCCGTTAGGAAGCTTTAACGATACATCTGCTAACCCAGACCGATCGCGTTTCCATGTTATTTTTGCCCTTTTCTCTGGTCCCTTGCCTTTTCTTTTTCCGTGTCTTTCTCGTTTCTGCTTCCTCTTCCCCTTTCCTTCCACCGTTTTATTCCTCCGCGTTTCTTCTTTTGTCCCACGGCTCTTTCATTTTCCTTTTTCCCTCTCGTTCTTTCCTTCTCTTTGTCTCTATTCCTTCCTCTCGTTACAAATTCATCTCCTCCTTTGAGACACTTGAACTTCCCCGCGTTTAAAAAGTTTCGTAATTTTGAGAAGGAAAACGAACCAGCGTAAAATCGAAACGGCAAAGTTTGCACGTTAACAGCGACTTCTTGATATTTATCTGAATAATAGAAAATTAAAGAAGAAGCGGGGCATGTCGGAGCGGTAAGAGGGCCGCTATTCAACCGAGTAAAAATATTATTCCATTCGACCTTCTCGCAGTTTCTCCGTGCTTCTGACTAATTGTCAACAATCGTAAATGTTAAGCCCAGTTAGGCTTACTATAGGCTGCGTTTCTAACCGTCACTTTTGGCGCTACAATTTGGCAGACAGATCGTCTTACGAGAAGTCAAATCGATTGTATCGGGAGGTTCACAGTAATCACATCAAGGTCGCTTCGTCAAACAAACACGTCGAAAATTACAATAAAGTCGAGTCAAATTATACCAATAACTAATTGTATCATCGCGATATAATTTTTAAAGCGTTGATGATAGTTTTGAATATTGTTAGATATAGAAGTTTATATTAATCCTGTTAATTCAGTGTCATAATCATTTCAACCACCCATGTTATTCTAATCGAAACAGGGGAACGATTATCGAAATCGTAACGAGAATTTACGACTCTCGTTGGCGCGTTCACATCGCGACCGCCTCTCTCCGCGAACGGTCGTAACAATAATAATAATATAATACTAACTAATTTACTAATTCATACTATTACTACTGCGTACTAATTTACTAATTCATACTATTACTACGTACTAAATAATATTACAATAATAAATGCAATAACTCGGACATAACGATGATGGTGTAACGTCACCCAAAAGACAGTGCGACCGGCGCCGACACCTCTCTTCACTCGAACAAAAACAATCAACCCAAGGAGGTGTCGTAAATCCATCCATTGGCAAATTAGGACCTAATAGTGGTCCTTAAAACACTTCCCTGGGCTCATTGTTCGTTCCTGGAAAGCACAGAGAAAGCGGATATCTTTTCACGTACAAGACCACCCATGATTCACGCTTAAGAGGAGACTTCCTCCACCTATCTCCGAATAGGAGACTTTTATTAACCAATCAGCATCTTTTAACTTTAACCCCTCTTGGCCTAACAAACAGTGCAATCGACGAATCCGCATTCCCCGTGCACAAGACGCCCCTGTACGAATTTTCCTCCGTATGAACACGGAGGCGGAAAGTCAGACTTATCTCCACCGACGAAATTGCGCGATGTTCAAAATAAAGTCTATCGAAAGGAGAATAGTTCTTTCCTAATTCCAAACCTACATATTTTACGTGACACTCTCCGCGAACGGTCGTGTAACAGTCGTTTCGTGTAAAATAAGAACGCTTTCTTAAATACCTAAGACACATACAATGTAACTTCTTGCGTCATCGTATCGTATCCACTGTCGCTGATACAATTATACAGCCGTGTTATAAATTAAAGCGCGATTCGTCTGAAACGCGAAGCGATCTATCGTGCAGCGCGGATGATTTCTAAATACGTGGTAATAAAAGCGACACAATATGCAGGTTTCCAGCCAGGCGTAGCTTTTGACAAGAGAATCGACGGCGGAAAAGAGGATTCCGGGACGAACGTGGTAATCCCGACTATACGCGATTCGATATTTACGACTGATCTTTATTGTCGTGAAAACGAGAACTCGCCACGTGCTAAGCACGCTTTCTAAGAGGACACATCGTCGAGCGATTCGCCAACCGTGCCAAATTCTAGCTTCTCCGCCAGCAAAGTTCTCGTGGACGGATCATCGACTTTTCCTCGTAATCGCGATTCGTTAAAATTTTGTTCGCTTTGGTCGGACGCGTCTAGCGGCGCAATAAAACTTCTAGCGCGTGCTAATAGCCATATCGTCCAACTAGGCTGCATTACGAGGCGGCGATCTCGGACGCTGACCCTATGCAAAGGACACGAGTTTATCGCTGGTCGTTATTACCGACATGGTTGCCAGGGAGAGGAAAATTTAGTGGAATTCAATGGAGCTGCGATGAAAACTTTCGCCAATAAATTCAGCGCGGTTCTCCCTTCTTCAATTTCACGAACGTTCCTATTCCGCGGCTCTCGGGAGCCGAAGTTTTTCGAGAAGCCGTGAAAAGTACAATTTTAATTATCGCCTCAGATCGAAAGGTTAATTCGACGACAGGTTAACAGAGCGATCGGATCGTAGCGTTTCTCGCACAAAAGTCACGCGAAAGTATCCTTTTCGTGTCACCATTCTAACCCTAATCCACTGCACAATTCTCGCGTAAGCAAGTTACCAGAAGCGAAGAAGTATTCAACGTCGACTACGAAAGACGTGTTTTTATGCGACGGGCAGTTGATTCAGCGGACGAAGGCGGACGGATAGATGTTCTGTCGTCGTACTGAGCCGCCATGAAACGTGTTAAATTAAATAAAAGATGGCGGATCTTGTCGCCTGGTCGCTGCATTTGCAAGGAACGTAGGACCGTCGTCTCGAGTATAACTTGACCGATACGGAAACGCTGGAGCGTTGTTGACTTGAAATGTGGAGGATTTGCGAGACGTGACCCGCACTTCGATCGGAAGATTACTGGCCCTAGTCAGCGGAAGCTAGAAAGAGCGGAAGTAAATTTTAATTAAGATCAAGCCTGCTCCGTAGGCTTCTTAGTACCAACGCTTCTAATTGTTCGAAGCATTGTGTTTCAACGAACGAACAAAATTTACTTTCCAAAATCGTGATCAAAAGCGTTACGTAACAGAACGACGTCGGCTGACGTTGATCGCTTTCCGCAACGAATTTCCTCCGCGGACGTTCGGAAGACGTTCCATTCGAAGTGGCAGCGAGTCGAGTACTTAAAATCGGCGCGTATACGTGTTTAAGAGCCTTGTACCGCACGAGAAGGTGGAGATGCACTTATAGCGAGCCGCGTATTTCGAATCGCAGGAAATTCGTGGCTCGCGAACAGTCTTTGATACTCGTGGCTGACGGGCCGGCGCACGTCGAACACGAAGCTGGAAATTGCCACCTTTCCAAACGACCCGCAGCCTCCGTATTTCGATTATTAAGTTTACGTTTCGACAGACGTGGCAAACGTGCAATTCTGCGCAACCGCAGCTTGTCGCCGAACGGTCTTCAGAAACGTCTCCGCAGCGAAATAGGATCAAAGGTAGCGTACAGCTTTTTAGCGGATTACCGTGGCTCGCGAAAGCAGTCGAACGCTCTTCGTGGCATATCTTCATGCAAGTACAGGTATCTTTCGCGCGACACCGGTATTCTTGCAACGTGGATTCGCTACTGCTAACATGGTCTTTGAGAAGCGGAGAAAATGGCCAAGTGGACGAAATCCGCAGGGAAAGCAACGTAACGAGGATTTTGTCTGACTTTCTCGTTCAATTCGTCGAGTACAGAACAGTTTTCTCGTTGCAGGAAATTAGCAACTGCCTTCCGGCAGAACAGGCTTCTCTGGTAAAAAGTCGATGACGCTTTTCAGCAAGTGGCGTAAATGGTGTCTGCTGTGGTTATTGGTTATGTGGATAGAGGAACGTGTGGATAAATTGTAAGATAGAAAAGTTTATTTAACGAAGAAGTGTATATACAAGTATGACTACAGTTTGAGCTGGCCTCGGTGATTGAGAAAACTAAGCAGAACAGATGTAGGGTTTTCTTGGAAGTGTTAACCACTTCAACAGTACCAATAGGCGATACTTGGGATGAATTTGTGTTTGCAATGAATGTTTTTTTTTTTAATTTATTTATTTTACAATTACGATCAATTCTCTTCAGAATTTTCAGTAATTCGGCTGTCGTGTTACAATGTCGTGTGTTTTAAGTGTTTAATGGATGTTTGATTCAATTGAATCTAGTGCTTCAATCTAGGGGATAGTGTTTTTTTAGCCTGCGGATCTGGTCCGTCGTGTCAAGTAATTTTTTTTTTAATTTATTTATCTTATAGTTACCATCAATTCTTTACAGAATTTTCGATGATTCGTTAATAAAATAGACAATTGTCTGTTCAATACTTCAGTCGCGTTCGCGAAACGTATACTTGTATTAAATATCCCGAAACTCTTCTAATGTTCGTTTCAAGATTTGTTTCGAACTTCGCGATAACCAGACACCAGATGGCAATGCTAGCGAAATTTCGAAACTTCTCGCACGGCAGACACATTCGTGAAAGGTTTTCGTTCGCATACCTGCGCGACCCATTGTATACGAGTCGTTCTCTGATTTACGATTACGCTGCAGTTCATGGAACGTGCTTGTATTAAAAAAAAGCGCACGAAATGAGCAACGAGGGTTTGTAAAAGCCTACGAGAGCGAGCTGTTTGCCAAGGATGCACATATTCTTCTGGAAACACGAATACCTTGAAGCTTGCGCGGTGTTCAAGGGAATTTATGGTTCACGCCGGCGCTTAATATTTATGATTTGTTGTCGACGATGGGGTAGTCGGTGCCGGAGAAAATTGTTTCGATTGAGAAGCAGACGTACGGTAAAAATCTACGAAAATCTGCTCTGGTAATCGCATCTTGGCGCAGACATTAATTTCCTCCCTAAGTACGAAATATATTCCACAAGAATAACGACGAAATCTGTAATGACATAAACGCTGAGAAGATATACACGTAAAATATAAATACACGAATATAAATATTCAACAAATATAAATATAAATGCACGATCAGAATGGAAAAAGTTCGACCTAAAATCCTGCGTTTCATCCTGTGAAACCTGCAAACCAATCTCGAAAACTCGCCATAATTATTGTTTCGCCATATTCTGTTGACTATATATAATATATTTGTATCGTACGGGCGAGAGTAATAAAATTAAATTTTATTGAATTAAATCTAAAAATTAATCATTCTAAAATATATATTTTATTCATTAATAAAATATAAAATCCAAAAAATAACTTAAGGCCAACCCACGCATGTATATATCCCTTGCACAGATGTGAGCGTCACAGTGTGCCACGTGGGCCACGTGGGCCACGTGGGCCACGTGCAAACGCACATTTTATTATACGTTATTCTGTGTCCTAAATAAATCGTCTCAACAGATTGTAAGCTCGCTCGGACTTCCCTCGAACAGCGCGGATTTGCATGCGAATTCTATCGCTTATTTTGGAAATATTAAATTGTCCCGTTGACTGTCCCGGTATCTTGAGTTTAGCTGGATTTAATGCTCCGCCGAGGAACCTCAAGCGTCACCCGTTACTCTGCGTATCTCCTTGTCAAACGAACGTTACCGCTAACGATTGGATTGGCAGTATTTGTAGTCAGGCCGAATCCATCAACTTCACTTTTTTCGCTGTTACTTTCCCCCATTTTTACACCGCGCGATATCTTCGTCGCGTTCCGTGTGTATTATACCCGCTCGTTTCTCATCGCGTTGAACTTCTCGAAGAACGTCAATCAGTTAAATAAATAATTTCCCACGAGCAAACGCACGTGGAGCTTCTGTGCACCAAATGCAGTAGCGCGCGAACGTTACTCGCTTCTTTATCCGCTCATTTCGTTAAGTATCTGCCCGTTGACTCGAATAACTCTTTTATGGCAACTCTGGAAATATTTTCCCGGTCTCAACATCCCATTTCTCTTCTTCTCGACGTCTTAGAATCCCGCTCGGACTAAAGTACACGGGACCCGCTCGTTTCTGCGTTATCAGGTTACAGGCTAATGGTGTCTCGCGACGTTGTTCGTCCCGTGCAAAGTTGCGGATTGAATTTTAAGGAAGCTTAGGCGATCCGGCTAGCCTTGCCCGACGAAAGTCACCGCTGGAAATTCAGGGACCCTTGCGCGAAGCTTCGTCGTAAAACGCGACGGCGGGCCAAGTACGAAGGAAAATGCATTTCCCCGCGACTTGCTTCGGATTATCCGATCCGCTCGTAACCGCTGAACAAACAAGAGATCGGCAGACAGGTAGGTGACTCGATAAAAGGAATCGCGCGGAAAACGTATAAAGGGCGAGGGTGGAAGAAAGAAATAGCATCTCGACTGCTGCAAGTGGCGAGAGCAGACGAAGACGTATCGATTATCTCGCTCGACTTTGCGCAAACGAGACCGCAGCGGCGCGAAAGTACGATCGAAGATAAAGCCACGTTCCACCCTCTGGCTAAGGTTGGCGCAGGAGGAAAAGCACGAAGATAGGCGATGGTTCGAGTCTGCCCGGCGGACCGTCTCCCACCCTTCCGAGGATAAAACTCAGGGGACGACTTAATCATCGATGGGCAAGGCCTTTCTGCTCGATCCAACAAGAGCGAGTAAGCAACTTGTGCAGCGTCTAACGATCGCGAATCCTTCGAGAGAAAAAGAAAGGAAGAAGAGCAGCGGATAACCGGTTGTTCATCAGCGGAAAAATGTCTCGCGCGCTGATTTCCAGCTAATCCGTGGCTCTGAGGCCCGAGTATCGAACAAACGTCCGCTCTGGACATCTATTTGTTTATTTACGCGATAATCCCCTCGATGTGGCGGATCAACGCGTGGGGGCGGAGAAATGAAGAAGAGGAGTGAAAGGAAGCAGACTAACGCGTAGACACAAGGCGATTCCTGGTGGACAAATTTTTTTTTTTTTAATTTATTTATTTTAAAATTACCATCAATTCTGTTCGGAATTTTCAGTGATTGGGCTGGTGTTTACAATGTCGTGGGTTTTAAGTGTTTAATGAATGTTTGATTCAATTGAATCTAGTGCTTAATCTAGGGGGTAGTATTTTTGTAGCCTGCGGATCTGGTCCGTCGCGTCAAGTAATTTTTTTTTTTTTTAATTTATTTATTTTATAATTACCATCAATTCTGTAGTCGTTGGAGTATCTCAATGTTGGAGTGTGTCAAGTAATGTGGACAAAATGAGAAGGAAATGTGGGAGAGAATCTGTTCGCTTGTTAGAATTCGTTCGGATCGACCACCGTCTCGTCTGCGATTTTTCATTGCGCGGCAGCTGCTGCGCGCGCGTATTAAACATTTTGGAACTTCATTGGGCACATGTCGCGCGCCTTCAGCTTCTCATACGCTTTTCAATTTCGAGCGAAATGAAACGGCCACAGCCTCGAAAGACAAAAGATACCGACCGCGGTGTGCGTTTTCGCCGTTAAATCACGAAGACAGCGCAACAAGTTAATCAAACGCCAGGGAATAATTCACCGTGTCCGCAAACCATCTATCATTTGCGGCCGAATGAAACGGATGATGCGTGACTACTTGGCCGCTGAGCCGACGCGCAGTTTACCAAGTTGTAAGTTTCGCCGCGGCACAGTCTGGCCACATCGAAGTAACGAGAAAGTGTAAAATTGCTATAAAGTGTAAAATTATCGAGAGCGGGAGAAATCGCAGACGCGCGTGCTACGTGCGTGCAATTAAAGCGTCAAACGAAACAAATTTATTCCGTGTTCTCCGCTTATTTTCACAGCTGAAATCACGTCGATACCGAGACACCCTGTACATGCACGAACAGTAACAGCTAGCGGGCGGCCGGTTTTGCACGCATCTTCGTAGCGAGCGATGTCGATATCAGCATCGCTGCTCATTTTTCCTCCGCCGTCGCCTTTCTCACGTCGAATTACGCGATCTCGCAGCGAGAGAGCTCCGGCCACCGAATTTATCGAATTTCTCCAGGGACCCCAGCCACCGGAGGGCTGCTTTAACGTTCGAGATTCTCCACGGCTGCTGGCTACACGACGTCGCAGCACGCCGTCGCGCTCGTCTAACGAGCAGCAAGAGAAAGAGGAGGCTAAACCAGCCGGGACAAGATCAGCGTGTAAGTGAAACACATAAAAGTGCAAGAAGGCAGGTATGTCAGGTGCAGAAGATGGCTAGGCGCGTTATATCGGACAGCGGGAGAAATCAATGCTTTATAAATAATCGGCAGCGTCGCTGGTGTCGGCATCTTGCTCTTTCTCTCGCCTTCCGTTTTATTCCCCAAGCTACGGTATTAAATTCCTATTATGTCGGTGCTGAGTGCGAGCCAGCTCGCCAGAGGCAAGAAGGTGGATAGAGACTCGAGTTAAGGGCGTAAGAAACGAAAGGCCCGGAGCCGAGTATAAGGTATCGTTTGAAAGGAGACTCGATGGCAGTCGAGGCCACACTTCCACTTGCAGACATTTTCTTCCAGCCCCTTCATGCATTCCGCCGTAGTTCAGCTTCCGCCCTCTCGTGCCCGATAGAAAAGAACGTCGCTCCGCTCGCGACCATCCAAACGCCATCTTGATATCTGACCGTCCACACAGCGTGTGCCGTGGCAGTGTCGCGCCTCGCGCGCAATTCTCCTTCTTCGTTCGTGTTTCGAAAGAGGAAACCGGAGAAGCACACGGCTGATTTATTCAACGTATTCCGTGCTTTTGTCTCGCGAGACGAAACGAAAGCAGGACGAGAGGACACTGGCGAAAAGTCGATCGCTTCTGGGATGCTCCGGTGAAACTGTCGACGTATTCTGTCGCGGATACGCGGTGAAATATTTATATTGGTCGCGGCGCGTTCTTTAACGAAGTCGCAGCTACGGATTGAAGGGAACAAGGAATAACGGAAGCCGAAGAAGGGAAGGGAGGAGGGATTATTCAAGAAAATTGCCAGCTACCGTCCAAGGATAACAGTGGCTCGATTTCCGCAAGCCGAGGCAGAAGTTGACTCTGGCAAACTTCTGCGAGTTAAAGCGAACATCCTGGAAAATCTCGTTCCCTCTTTGCAGCTTGTGAAGTCCCGGCGATAACAACGATAACAACGATAACGCACGACTCTTCGAGAGGCAGTCTCGTTCGATGAGAAGAAGCAGAGGAAAAAAAGGAAAAAGCGAGAGTCCGCGGACTCGAAGTAGTTTGATAGTCATAAATATTCTAATACCGGCTCGAACTAGCGCGTGAACTTATCCCGCCGTCGGCTCTTTGCGTTTTTCAAGCTTCTCGTCCCTCGGTTCACACTTTGCACTCGCTCCTCGCAACCTGCTGAGACAGCCTTAACGCTTCTTAAACTTCAACGTGAACTTCGGCCAGAGTAAATAGTTCCGCTCTGTAAACAACGTTGAATTATTCATCGATTCGCTACAGATAATTCATAAAAGAACACACGCCATGCTGTCAACCTTTATTCCCTTGAGATTGTACGACCATAGAAGCGAGTCGTTGAACAAGAGAAGCGAAGTGTGCAGCATTTTCCAGAGAAATTTTTTGGCGAACGTAGGACCGTTGCGGATGTGAAGTTTCTTCGGCGACGTATAATCTCTTTTTTAAATTTCCCGCTTTCCCTTTGAACGTTCTGAGAGTGTCTGTCGCGCGAAACACGTGTGGCTGACAGTTGGCGGATTAATACGTGTTTCCCTTGCGTGAAGTTGATAGAAATTTACAGGACACGATATATACGTTCGTAGATAACGTAAATGGCGAATCGTCTGGTTATTTTATTCGAAATCGTCTGGTTATTTTATTCGAAATCGTCTGGTTATTTTATTCGAAATCGTCTGGTTATTTTATTCGAAATGTGAAATTGCAAAATTATCGAGTAGAAATGTATTATTTGTCAATTCGCTGGTACCGTTAATTGCTTGTTGTTACATTATCGTCCCGGCATCCTGATCGGGTTAATTAAAGAAACTACTTCTGCTGTTTCAACGTGTACCAATTGTACACGCTGAAGACGCGCGTTTGCCGCGGTTTCGTTGCACGATTAGGCGAAAAATTTCGGAATCGTCGTAAAAGTTTCGCGAAAGTCACCGCCATTAGCCGAAATTCTCTTTAGTTTGGCTGTTACAATATAAAATTGAGGTGTGACGAAAGGACCGTTTTGTTTGTTAATTTTATTACCGACGGGGCTGGTGGTGACGCAAATTTTTGCCACTTCTTCGTGACGAGTATAGTCGTGAAAAGCAGGTGACCGGTGAAGAAACGGAAGACGCAGCTAAGTGAAAGCGTGGCTCGCGGAGCCGAGAAAAAAAAGCGCTTCTAGTTTGTGCTGTTGAAGAATCTTGGCTTGGAGAATCGATATCGAAAGCGCATCTGCAACCGCAGCCGTAAGGTTTCTACGTGTGTTTCAACGCAAACATTTGCCATGTTTTGACGATGAGAAAGTATTTTTCCCCCGTGCTACGGTCGTATTTCGCTCATAAAATTGCTATCCCAAGCAGGAGACGACAGTGTCGTAAAAAACATTTCAGTCTCGCGTTCAAAACACCGATTGCTTGTCCTTCCCAGAAGTTTTCTATGGCACAATTTCCCCCCTTTTTGCCCCTAGCGCCATCTTCACGATCGCGACACGTATTCACACGTTCCGCCATTATTTCTTCCTAGTTTTCGTAATTAAAATTAAAAGAAATCTCGTAATTAATCGCCAGAGTTTGCAGCAGTCGTAAAGGAAACGTAAAGCAGCTACTTGCGCCGATTTACTTTGTATGTTCGGTGGAACAGCGAGTCAAGAGCCGCGTCTCCCATCTCCAGGCCTCTCGTAAAGGATAATCGACGCTTTATACCGAGAACGTATATTTACTTTCGGCCAAACGAAATACCCTACTCACGCGTGCCTTTTTCATCGAACAATCTCCTCGCGACGATCTCGACACGTTCATTTCAATACGTTTGAGGAATTTAACGAGGAATTTTAACGTTTCTCGAGGTACGTTTAAAGTAAAAGCGCGAAGCATTGAAAATGTTAGTACACGAAAAATGGGTCTAAGTATTTCACGTTAACGCTGAAGCTACCGACAGTTACGACGAAGCTGTTTCTGTCGAAAGCAGTCGAAACGACTGGTCTTTAAAAAATACGTAATAATAGAATGCTTTTATATTTATACATTATTTTCTTTCTCATCAAAGCAATTCCACGTTGTGTAGTACATTTTTTTTATCATTAACTCATCTGCATCCGTGATCCCTAAATGAAGGCTGGCACGTTTCTGAAATTGTAAAACCAGCGATTTTGATCGGCGTGGAACGTGTGGAAAATTGCACAAAAAGAGGAAACTGGTTAGTTCAGGTTGGGCAGACAAATCGTAGGATGCTTTTACACTTTGACGAGTACCAGTCATGTTCACTGGTATTCGTATAAGCAGCGACGGTACGAAATTATTTCGATTTTGAAGAAATAAGAGAAAAATAAAATTGCAAAAGTGATCACGTCATCGTGGAAAAAGAATGTAACGCGAAGCAGCAGTTTGAAAATAAAGTCGATAAACCAGTGATTTTGACCGGTGTGGTAGTTGTATAATAATTTTATCTCCGTGCAAACGACTGTATCACCGACTGCACATTTTCGAACAAAATTACGAGAACTTTCGAGTATCCAACAGATATGGAAAACTGTGTCGGCTTTGACGCGTTTCGTTCTAGCAAGCGCCTTTACAAAGGTGCCGGCGTTACAATTAATTAAAATTTGTCTGGATGTTACAAGCCCCGCACTTAATTGCTCGGCAAAGTGGCTAAAGCTTAAGTGGCGTAGAAGCTGGGTGAATTGACTCGAGAATATTCAAAGCCTGATTGCTTCTAAGACTGACTTTGGAAGTCTAATGATTCTGTCTCACGATTGACTGCTAATTGCCTGGATAATTGCTCATTGACCACTAACGTCAGAATGTGCCAAGACTTGTATTCCACTTTGCTTCTATCTAGACAAAGCTGCCTTCCGGTTGTCCAGGAGACCTCAAACAGTTATAAAAAGTAATTTTCCCTCTGACTTTCCAACCGGCACACGTAAATATTCTGGCTGTCGTACGACTTATTTAATATTTAGCATTGGATAGAACATTGAGCTCGAAACGATAGTCACGAAAAGTCACACCTTGTTTAGACGTAAGAAACGTTCGTGTTGATTGGTTGGTTGTTTTTGACGAGTATAGTTGCCACGAAGAAATGGCAATATTTTAAATTACAGTCTTAGTGGAAACTAAAGATATATTCGTAAATTTTAAGATGTTTCGAATATTTGGAGACCAACTTTTATTCGAAATTAAACGAACGAATAAAATGGATTATTATGAAGAAGCTGTAATAACGTAAATAACATTTTAGATAGACACTTTTCAAAAAGGTCTGTGCTCTGAGCATTCAACGGTTGTATAATATCTGAAAATATAAAATTTGATCACGCGTTTCTAACCGTCACTTTTGGCGCTACAATATGGCAGACAGATCGTCTTACATGATCGGCGAAATATACGCAATGTATCGATGAGCGCGTAGTTGTGAAACGGCTGTAAAGTTCTAGAACCTTCGATTCTTCTTTGGTCCGTTATTTTACCAATGCAAAAATGTGGCCTACGTGTGCATAGGCAAAAACGGTTACGGGACTCGATCGTGGTGGGGGTCGTCCCCAAGAGAAGACAAAGGAAAAAATCGAAGGGCAGTCAGTCTCACACGAGGAGTCAAATCGAATGCATCGAGAGCTTCACAGGAATCACATTAATATATACTACACGCTATGCGCTAACGCGCTAGTTAGATCAATTAGTAAGTAGAAGTTGTAGATATAATTGGTTACGTTTAAGATTGCCTTTTTTGTGTTTTTTAGTCCACGTAAGTGTGTGTAGAATAATAAGCTTGAAGTGTGTGATAGATTTATACAATTAATAAACACAAAATACAATTAATAACCGTTGCGATGCTACCTCTAATATAAAAATAACAACAGTAATTTTAACTTTCTTCCGACGATTCTTGAATTTTACCCGGAAGATTACGCGCGAGTATCTACGAAACCTACTGATATTCGTCGGAAACATTTTAGTCTGCGTATATCCGTAAGATCTAAAACACAGTCGTGACTATCATTCGTTTGCTGCGTATCTACGTGTGACTATGTGTAGCGAATAGGATACTTGGAGTTTATGAGCGCGGCCAACACCGACATTCTACGTTGGTATTTTATCGAGATCACGTGGTACGTGTGACACAAAGGGCAGCGGATCAGTCATCGTGGAATGGCTGAGTTTGGATGATTCGTGGAAGGGGACAAGTGGGCGGAGACGATAGTGAGTTACAGAGATGCGGAAGCACTGTGCTCTGCGAATATGGCGGGAATTTCGCCGGAAGCGGAAAGCATTCCCACTCTTCCGCGTCGCAACCGCGGCCTGGCCTGTTCGGCCAACCGCCGACAAAACCGAGCATCGTTTCGCCAATGCTCGTAATTCGTCGGCCTACGAACCTCTGCGAGTCGCCGCGCCTCTTCCAACTTCTCGCTTCTTTTTTCGTTCGGTGGGAACGCGCGATCGAGCATTGGCGATGATTTGTGAAATTGTTTCACTTGCGATGGTGGAAAACTCATTCGTGCGAACGTTCTCATACTCTTCGATGCTTGCTGACAAATAATTGTGACGCGTTAGCTTTGTTCTTGGTATGGTATTGGTATCGATTCGGTTGCTGCTGGGGAATTTCCGCAATTTTCTCGAATGTATTTGATTTTCTGTTTTTGAAAGTTTAACGGACGATGTGTGTTGCTCTTGTGAAACGTACACGAGCAGATCAACACGTACGATTGCTTCGCGTTCGTCTTGTAACTCATTCGTGCCTCGTTAGCTCGCGAAATCATTGCTTCCTCGATGATTTAAATCAGTCGTCACGTTTCATATGAACGCATAAGGGGCTTTAACGACGATAGAGCACGCAACAAGACGTGTGCGATCGCGTAGGAATTTCATCGGTGGTTCGTTTAACGAAAGGAGAACAAGATGCAGGTAATTTCTTAACCAGTTAATGGCGTTCGACGTGCATTCGCATCAATCCAAAGCTTCATTTCCGCGAGGTTGACGCGTATACTCGTCGAAGAAAATAGTAACATTCACTATGAAGACTCAGAATTTTAGCAAAAACTAAGATAAATGACATTTAGTGGTTTTCTTGATACTTCCAGTGAAACTATTATGTATTTCATAAAAAGAAAAGTTTGACTGTTTGATTATTCTCAAATCTTCTTCATCATCTTAATTAATCATCTTAATTAAATATATATATTTGATTTTCAATTTTTATATTATAATTAAGTTTATATGTAAGTAATTTAATTAAATGTATTAATTATATAATATATATACAAGGTGGGGCATTTTAAACAGATCACCTGAATAATTTTCTGTAGGTGGAGGCATTAGGTTGGGGTTAAGTGATCTGTTTAAAATGCCCCACCCTGTATATATACTAAAACCAATTTTTCCCGATTTTTACCCAAATTTTGCCATTTTTTCACTTTTTATTCCAATTCTATCAACTCTTTAAGAAATGTATTTCCTTTCAATTAATTAAATAATTTAAATATTACAGTAAAATTTTATTACATAAATATATTCAAATAGTAATTTCCATTTTTTTTATAATATTTCAATATCTCAATATCTTAATATATAAATCGAGTTAATTATTTTTCCCAATGCATCCCCATTTGTGTACTTTATTCTGTTATCTTTTGTCAATTTTTAAGTTTTCAACGACGATATCTTCTCCAACAGTGAACAATCAATGTTAATTTCTTATCGAGTAAAGGTGTAATTCTTCCTCATTATTCTTACTTTTCTCATAGGATTTACCCTGCCTTCCATGTGCATGCTCGTCGTTACTCGATCTTAGCAGCGCAGCCGGTAAGGGATTTTTGAAACTAAGCTGCGCAGTTAACCGATTACAGAAACTGGATCGTTCTCCGCTTGCAAAGAAGACACTGAATCCCTAGAAAATTGCACGTTCGTATCGTGCGAGACTTTGAAGCGATGACTATCGCGTCGAGGACGAGAAAGCAGATTAATTCGACCAGTGATCCTTAGATTATCGCAACCTAATGCATCTGAATTTTCACTTGACGCTACTTGCGTTACCGAATAGCCACCAAGGAGTCGCTAATTATATGCTGCGTAATTGTAAGGAGCAAAAGCTGTTGAAGCGAG
>JACXIV010000068.1:290154-381312 GCA_014737475.1 Bombus confusus
GCGCAGTCGATTAAGAAGCGCAGTCGATTAAGAAGCGCAGTCGATTAAGAAGCGCAGTCGATTAAGAAGCGCAGTCGATTAAGAAGCGCAGTCGATTAAGAAGCGCAGTCGATTAAGAAGCGCAGTCGATTAAGAAGCGCAGTCGATTAAGAAGCGCAGTCGATTAAGAAGCGCATTGGCATTCCATGATTCTGCTTGTCCTGAATCGCCACTCAGACAAGCCGATGCAAATCGAGGACGCTCCGCAGCCAGGCCGATGCACGCATTAAAACGCAAATACACGGGCTCCGCGAGCGGAGCAGCCCCGCTTGTAATTGCATTGGCATGAAATTGCTTTTCATAATGACAAACTGTCGCAACCTCGTCGCCGTGGGGAAAGTTTCGCCGCAGCTGCAGATATTTGGCTCGCAGGCACCACTTTCATCGGCCGCCAGATATTTCTTCCCACTGATGAATTTAATTAGCCTTTGGCGATAGAGCGCCTTTCTGACTATCATACGACGCGGCACAGGATGTTTCTCTTCGTTCTGGGATTAAAATAAATCGCCGAGATGGTACGCCATTATCGCGTATCACTTCTAGCAGAATGGAACTCCTTGAGTTCCAGACTCTCAGATTCCTTCTTTAGGAATATATTTTACTTGTTGCTTTTCTTTGTTTCTTTATTTCTTTATTTTTCTTGTAACGACTCGGACTTGTACGAGACGAAGCCGTTCAATTTTTGCTTTTACGCGTATTCTTCTAAGTGCGAGGTCGCTCGGAAAGGTGTTTCCGATTTTTAAGGAATTTTGTCGACATGAAAAAACATACTGAGAAGTGTCTGGCCGAAGAACCTGGAGAAGCAGAATGGCCGTGGAACAACTCGACGTATACTGAGAGTCATTTAACTCGACTGTTTCTATTTTATGAATTTTCCTCCACCTTCGATAGTTGCTCTTCCGTTTATACCAAGTGATATTAACCGTAGTTTTCGTCGGTAGTCGCTCGAGATAAAATCAGAGGGCAGAATTAGTTTGAGGAATTCCATTTAGAAAATACATACGTTATATACGAGTAGTTTGTATGTACGTGGTGAAATTTCGAATAAATCGTAAAAAAGAAGCATTTCGAATCGTTGATATTCAGCATGGTGATGTAAGTTCTTGCGCGCCTAGTATATGGCTCAGAGAACGTCATACCCTGTGACCCCAAAAAAAAATTGATGTCAGAGCACTCTGTCACGAGCATCTTCCATGCGCTGCTGCGGACATTGAGAAAAAAATATTCGCTCGGAGGCTTCAGTTGCTCGACAAGGTATTCCTATTTTTTAGCTTTGAAAAGCTATCACGCGAATTTTTTATTCCTATTGACATCCCGTAGTAATGATACTCGTAACCATAACTTTCCTATTCTTCGTTTAACAGCGAAGCGTGTCACAAGAGCAACGTTTCGCGGGTCTGTGCGAAGATCACGCGCGATTTGTAATCCGAGCAGTAAAGAGTTACACGGTGAATGCATTAGCAATTATTTGTGCGAGTAATAATAACAATAGCCGGATAACTATAAACGTTCATGATAATATTAGGATGTTGTTTCAGTGCTGTTACAGCAGCTATACGAATCGCTTGTTTCGTAGCAGGTAATTCTGCCGCGTGCCGCGCATCATGGGATCATCGTTTAATTTTGTGTTTTCATATTAGAAATTTTGTTAATCGAAAATGCGGTATTTGCGCTTTACGCTACGCGTTCTGCGTCAAACTACGAGCAAACGACGATTCTCCTTACTCGCAAACACTGATTTGCCGGATGATTTTGAATAATTACTATCAGTATGATATTGCAACAAATATTGAAATGCAATTGGCATTGAGTTTTGAGAGTTTTGTAAATATCGTTCCTACCCTTTCCTTGTCACTTTTTCTCGAATCTTAACAAATCGCATGAAATTCGGTTTTCTTCGCTTCGGAACGACTCTTTCGGTCCACGCTGGAAGGTTATTTTTTTAAAAAAAAAAAGAAAGGAAGCGTTGATAGCTGTTAATGATTTGCCTGCGTTACACAGAATATGCAGAGATCATGGAATCGCTAAACGTTAATTAACGCCTTGCATTGCGTCGTCAATTTTATTAAGAGCGGAGCGAAGGCAGAAAGATGGCAATTAATTGTTCTACATGCGATTGCACGATGAATGAAAAATCGTCGGATGGCACTCGTTGTATTACGACAAATCGATCATCCTGCCTTTCGATAATGCCGCATTGAAGGGAAATAGGAATCTCGAGCAGACACGCGAAAATACGAAACGGGTGAAGCCGCTGCAGTTGATCGTTGGCAAGCGGTAACAATAACGCGAGCATTAATCATACCGGTTCATTATACATGCTTGGTTTTTGACAAACGATGAATACTTGAAGCTATAAAGTTATAAAGGCTTTGCGAAACAGCCGCGCCATTATCTCGTTGCGAACAATAGGAACGCACGTAAAATATGCACCGATCGCGTAATAGCCGCATTTCCAGCAAAGTATCACGCGGCCAGATAGATTTTATCGGAAAGCTACTCGCAACCACGCCACCTGAGGGACGTGGAAATATCGAGGCGGCTCAAAGGACTATACTTTGGCTGCAGTTACGCCGCGAAATTCTGCCTTCGAATTTTCATCTCCAGCGCTCTTCAACCACCTGCGTTACCTCCGATGATACTCCGATATTATTCGGCCAGTTTAAATACCAGTTTATTCTGATTGCCATTTTCATCTCGAGATAATTTCCTGCCGAACGAAACTGCGTGTGCCACGGTAGCCGCTAATAACTCTGAGGGACGGTGCGGTTACGACTGACCGAGATGACACAAAGCGGGAAATAACCGAACGAGCAAAAGCGACGAAAGAAATTTAAAATTTGGACGACAGATGTCACAATGTTTGCTGCTGCAGAGGCGAACAGCGACAGGGTTCGTAACCGTCGTCTGCTTTAGGACCGTTACGGCTCTCCGTGTAATACGATACGAGGACGACGAAATTGGTTTTTGCAAATTCATTCGCAGTCGCGAAGTTAGCGATCGTGATCGCAAGAGCTTTCTGCGACAAGGACTGGTGAAACAATGTAATAAATTGTTATCGTTGGTTGGTAGTTTGGAAATATTATCCGCGTTTAAATTAGCGATTATAACGACCGTTAGAGGGCCTCGTTTTGAATATATAACAATTCCACTATTCGTGCAGAAAGTACACTCGACGTTTATATATATTTATCGCACCTATAATTTGTGGATTTTTAATTCTGTCTGCAGAGATCTTCTCGTTTATTAATCCTGGCGAAACTAGTGGGTTGTCCGGGAAGTTTCTTTCGTTTCCTAAGGAAACAACGGATGCACGACATTTTTTCTTCCCTACGTGATCCTACGCGATTGAGTAAAATAATAGAAAACGAAAAATGTCGTGCGTCTATGTTTCCTTGGAAAACGAAAGAAACTTTCCCGACAAGCTAATATTTTATCGTTTGAAGCAAAAAAATCTTTTTATTCTCAGAATGTTTAATTCCTGAACTACGAGACAAATAATAAAATATTTTACGAACTAATAGAAATACTCTGCGATTAATCCAAGCAGCGATGTCTAAATCCAATAGGCACATACATACACGCACACACGCATCACGTATTTAATATACCCAATTACAATACGTATGCGTACGATATGTATTACGTGCGAGATAAGCTTATCACGTGCTATCTTGTCAGCCCTTTAATATCATTGGTTTTTTGTTGATGCAAAATATTTGCGTTCTAAATCTGTGCGCCAATTGATATATATGCAAATGTACATAGCACAGAGTTGAGCAATTTCAAATGAAAATAAGATATACTGGATCGGGACAACAATTGCAAGCGTTTACGTGAATAACATATCCATTAAAAACTGAATATGCGTCTCGTTGAAATAATTCCAATTTCATTCGACAAATCGTTGCGCCTGCGCGATAACGAAAATACTCCTTCCGCTGTTAATTACATTTCTCGTTAGTTTATTTTCTTGAATGAACGAAAACGTTCTAGTTTCTTGTTCTCGCGTTGTGCTTCTCACACGAGGTCGTGCAAGAATGTATCATACACGGCAGCTCTTATTAACGATAGTCTGCCATCACACAGTGTTCATGAAATTATTGTCGCTCGTATTTCTTTGGTAATATATCATTGCTAATATACAGTATACGTAAAATGATGATACTGAACTGATTGTTTTCTGATATATCAAAATACTCACTGTAGTTAATGAAAGCTAAACTAGTGTGTATATTCTATATAAAAAATACATATATAGAAAATACTCACTGCAATTAATGAAAGCTAAACTAACTACTGTGTTTATTCTATATAAAATATATATAGAAAATGTTGTTGATATATCAAAATACTCACTATAGTTAATGAAAGCTAAACTAGTGTGTATATTCTATATAAAAAATATATATATAGAAAATACTCACTGTAGTTAATGAAAGCGTCTTTTTTCTTTTGCACATTACTCGATAAACTAACTAGTGTGTGTATTCTATATAAAATATATATATATATATATATATCGAAAATTGATATAAAGTTAAGGTAACTCGCTCGTTGGCCAAATACTTGGCTGCGTTAAATTCCGCCGCTGTTCAATTCTATTGATTAAATAACATCATAAACGAGCGCCGAAGCGCTAGATACGCCGCAACGTGATGAAGCGAAATAAAGTTGGACTTATCGTGCAATTTCACGCACGAGTAAAACACGCAGTGCGTGTCGCGCACCTTGCAGCTACGCCGATGCTTGCGTCTACTTAATGTACATCGTATTTTCGTCGACTCGAGCGAAAGCGTGCAAAGGTGGTTGAAAAAGGGGGCGATTAACACGCCAGAGAAACCTATTATTGCCCTTCTCTCTCTTCAAATAATCAATACTCGTAACGTTCCGCCTACAATGCTCGAAATATACAAGTTCGTTTGATTCGCCGAAGCAGCTGAACAACTATTACGATCCTCCTTACACCTGTCTTGATTACTTTAAAAATAACGTCGACCTTCGAACAGATTTCCTGTGTTCTGTTATCGGCAGACTCCTCTTTAAAAATTCAACAGATGGGAAATATTCGTGAACCGCCCACGTCGCGCAAAGACACTCGAGAAGCTGGCACATTTTAACAGCGACAAGGATCCAGAAGAAACGAGTATCAACGGATGGCCGCTGTTACAACACCCACGCTGCTACACACACACACACACAGTGCAAACTCGTGTCAGTGTGTCCCTCGATACTAACATTTTGCGCTCTGGAAATATTTGTGCTCGCGTTTAAACGTATTGTCTTCGCCGTTTCACAGAAATTTTCCACTCGCCATCGACTTATGCAAATATCGCGCGTGATACATTTGCCAAGGATTTTTCAGCGATACAACGACAAGGACTCGGACAGGCGGGAAGAGAATACGCCGCGTACCGCGAAAAGTACGAATTTATTTCCTTAGTCTTAGTAAAACTAGCCCTTCGCGTCGTTCGGCCAATTTTCATGCGCGAATAATAAAAGAAAATACACTTTCTTCTTGCCTTGCAGCGTTCGACTGGGAACCCGTGGCTCGCCGCACGAAGCTCGACTATTTATTGTAGATTATTTGTAAAGTTTAGACATTAGAAGCTAAAGACGCCTTAAGAAGTTCGAACGATTTCTGACCGCAAGCTTCCGCCGGCCCAAACTGCTTTTCTTTCTATCTTCCCTGAAAACAGGGAATCAGAGCTCACGCCACTTGGGCGTTTTACGTTCACTCGGCTGCCTGCCGCAGAAACTTTACTGTACGAAAAATGTTCACATTGCCACGTACAAACGCCGCCGTAAATGTTTCTGGATGGAGCTGCAAACTGTCGTTTCTTACACGGAATACACAATTACTCGCGAACTCGATAGCGGGTTCAATTCGTTTTTGCAGAAGCACGACACTCTTGCGCCAAGCCAACGCAAGTACCACGCACGTTACAATATTTTCCTTCGCGAAGTTAGTTTTTGGTTGCTGAGTCGACGAAAGATGCTAAAAACCCCATTCTCTGCAATTATCGTGTATTTTTGCGTCGTTTTTCCTATGCTGTCGCATACTGTGGTCCGCGTAACGCGGTTCTAATTGCAGCGTCGTCAGCGTGCAATCCGTGAGACCGTCTGCGTGAAATGTGAAGGTGAAAGGGACGATAAATCGCGAGCCTAAGAATGACGGGCACGTGAGGCTGGTAAGAGAGATCCCATCGATATCGTGATGCTCGATACGTTTCAATTACTGGCTCGTACGCGTGGAGCATAGTACAAGGCGAATTAACAGCGCGCGTGCTACAGAGCTGCGCGAAACGCGTGTAAGAAATTCAAACACATTTATCAATCGCTTCAGTGGTAAATTTCGCGCGGCTGACGATACGCGAGCCCGCTATTGATCGACACATAATCTACAAATCCATCCATCATAGTCCACTCGTTGATAGATCATGGACGCGTTATCATGCGCTACAGTGACAGTGATAGTACAGGCCTACTACACCGACCACTTTTAATATAGATATTTTCATTAACCGACGAACATTATTTTCCGTGATAATCTTTTTCGCCTTGTTAGCCTTTCGTGTTGCATTTTTTGTTTGCCTCTTTAAGAGTCATAAGTTGAACGAATGGGCGAACAGGCGTGAAGCTTATCTCTGCGCTGATAACTCTTGTTAATGTAATTACGCAAGGCGTACTACGAGTTAATTAAGTTGACTCTGACGAAGCAGCCACTCTACGATAATTCTGCTATCTTGTGTTGCCTTCGATCGAAGGGCTCGTCATAAAAATGCCCGTTTCCGCTTTTCAGCCAAACGAATCGATACTTTGGTGTCTGCAATTTTCCCTACGTTTCCAACGAAATACTTTTATCGTATTACATGGTCGCTACGATTTCGTGTTCTTCACTTTTGCTCGATACGTTTCCATGATTTCAACGAAATGTATAATACACGTATTATATCGTATTGTACGATCGACACGAAGTGTCCGTGTCTGCACAACACGTTCTGCGGAACATCGTCTGATTAAATTGGGAGAAGGTTTGGAAACGGCGACAAATGGCAGTAAATCACGATATGAATTATTTTTCGTAATGTCGATATCAAACTGAAACATCGGACTTGTTGCTCGATGGTAATTGGCCGTGATTGATTATAACGCGTTCCTTCGGATCGTCGGGTCCCAATAACGCAGCGGAGGAAACGCGCCCGTAGCGCTAATTGCATCATATCGGATTAAGGAAATTAATCAAAGCTCGCGTGTAAGACCGGCTGAATAATTGCACCGCATACCGCTAATTGCTACATCGAAAAATGAAATAAGTTTCGCGGCTATTAGTGGCGATTAATCCACCGCGATCAGTCAACGTCGAAGCGAAAAGGCGGCCGAGGCGGACTTATCTTTCCAGCAACGATATCCTTTCGTCGTCTATTAATCACGTTTATCGTCTTTTTCCTTGCTTTCGATTGCGCAGCGCCGCCGACGCGTATGAAACACCGGCCGTTCAATAACAGCGGATTCAAACTCTCGGAAAAAGCAGCGTTGAAACGCGCATAATTGATAGCCTGTCGCGCGTGCCGCCTTGCATACGTTAACTTATCTGCCTGGCGGCTTATCGCGTCGCATTACGCCGCGTAATAAACGATTAGCGTGCGTAGTAAGCACGCGCGTGCAACGTGCAACAAGCAGGGGTAATTGTTATTTAAAGGAGTATCCCAACTTGCAACTTTGGAAAAATCCATCTCTTTTCATTTTCGTGAGTGGTTTCGCCTGTCTGAAAGGGCAGAGTCTCGGAACTGTATCTGCAGCGGCACTTTCTCGCGTTCGTACGACGGACGCAGGTACAGAGATTTGGAGAAAACGATACGCACGGCGCGTGGAAGGCGCAACGCGCGAGCTTTAAGCACGTTTCAGTGGAAACTGCGTTTTCTGAAACAACCGGACGCGGTATCTCAGGTTCGGTGGATCGAGCGACTCCAGGCTGTGCATGCGGCTTCCGCATACGCGAATAGGATTTATCCAGGAATTATTCTGTTTTCTTGTTCTTTAGACTCGCGTTGCTGAGCACGAGAAGGTTGAAAATAAAATATAATATCAGACACTGGAAGGTGGGAAAGCTGTCGTTTGAAAAATTGTTCGATTCCCAATATTTTTCCTCGCGATTCTGATTTACAATTGTATTGATCGAGGGCAGTTTTCAGTATTCAGAAATTCCTGCAAGTTGAATGTGTAACTCGGTTGATTCCAGTTTCATTTTTACGTGTAAATCGCGAGTACTCTTGGAACACAGACGAATAGATGAAAGGAAATTTTACGGAAAAGCGTCTCACGGTTGTTTTCCGAAGAAATGTTAAGAGTGTAAAAAACGACGCTGCAGAATAGAACCGTGAAGAACTTAGGATTCTCCGGAAGTAAGATCGCGGGAAGAACGAGTTAATCTTCCTTTTCCTTTCGGTCGTGGAGCATGAATATTCCTGGAGGATATTAAATATTCCGATGGAAGATCGAACACGGTCAACTTTCAGAATCAACCTGCTGCTATTAAGATATTGTAAAGCCCGGATATTAAGGCGGATAAGCGGCAGCTGAAGATTCTAAAAACCAGCTCTCGCGATTTATTACTTGGAAAAGGCCACTAAAATCTGCGTATTAGAGGGTTACACGCGGTAGCCTACACTATGCTCTTTCGTGGCCTATAGTACTTATCTGCTTTATAATTCCACGTTTCTTAGAGAAATTTATTCGCCACGCGGATAACTGCACGTTCCTCCTAAGCCACGACTGATTGCAGCTACACGAATGGTTAGGCGACATGTTACTATAATAAATCACGGTCTCGGCTAACGAGTCGCTCATTGCACATTATTCGAACTTTGCTTTTCAAATTATATTCCGCGTACGCGTGCTCACACGTGAAAAGCACGCCATTTTCTCTGCAATTGATCAGCCAGTGTTGCTTTCGGCGTAGGGAAAAACGCATGCGAATTCAATCGTGCATGAAATAATACTAATTATCCGGACAACGACCAAACTTTGTAAACTTTTTTTTAGTAAACTTTTACCAACGTATTCGTGGGATTTTTCTGATTGAAATGACACCAAAAATGATATATTAGGTCCAATACATGATTCAATAAAATAGTATAAAACGACGAATGTCGTGCATTGTTTCCTTATAAGACGAAAGAAACTTTTCTGACGACCTAATACTTTGAACCACATTTACGTGTATATCTAGCGGACGAGAGCGTCTGATCTTGTTTTAACGAGAAGAACCTCGTCGATCAATAACCTCTCATAGATCTTTGGATATCTTAACCCATTTCGTCGAATCAAACGGCAAACAGCGCGCTGCACGAATTCCCAATGACAAGTCAATAAATACAGCAGTGGCTTTCTAATCGCTGGTCTTTTTGTTCGCCGTAATTAGCCAGTCGTCATCATTCAGACGGCTGAATGGCGTAACCAGATCCGAATTCGATTATCCATGAAAGAATGCTAATTACCCACGGGACAATGACGAAATTCTTCTTATTTCTGGCTCCTTGAACACCGAACTCTCGCTAACGTACTAATCAGATTTTTCCGATTGAAACCAGATCAGACGCGGTATAATTCGAATCAGATTTGCACGTATATGTAACAATTCTGCAAGAGGATTATTATACCGTTTAGCTGTGCTGTTAAGACTCTGCGGCTTACGAATTGCTAAACACAGCAGCTCTCTGGCTTCCTTAACCACTGTACCGTGTATTTGATGCACTTGCAGAAGAAGATCGCGAAGACACGCTAAATAAATTGACTCGAAATGAACGTAAGAGCACGAAACTTTTCAACAGAAGGTGCCAGTACAATCGAGACCGCGTCGTTCGAGGGGGCGCTGCACTCGACCGAGCGAAATGGACGACCAAATGGTTGATAAATATATGAAACGCGAGCTGCCTGATCGTCGCTACTGCTCACGCAGTTGTTCAACCGGTCTGAGCCTCGTCGTCGGTAAAAAGCGCGGGAGCTGGCGCAGCGCGAACAGTCGGTCGCGTGTGGTCGCTCGAGTGAAAAAAATACTTGAATTCGAGGCGCTTGCAGGAAGTTTATCGCACCGCGCCGAGAGTATGCAGAAAAAGGAGGTTCGCGGAAGGAGACGGGGCATTGTTCCTGCCAGCGTCGGTTCATATTTCTGCAGGTGGCCGGCTGCCAAGAATGCATCCGCGCTTTGTCCGTTATTACGCTCTGAACTATTCGAATTTTAACGACGCTGCTCGTTTGCCAGCGGCCGAGCATAACGGACGTATCTGCGAACGATTAGATAAGGAGACAAATCGAGAATATCCGTCAGATGGAGGGAGGCCGGCCCGCTGCTTGGTCAACGTAACTCGCACGCCATAGTATAATTCGGCCGACGTTATCGTCCTTGCTACATCAGAACGCGCTCAATGCAACAAACGTTGCCTACAATGCACGTGGCCGACTTGGATTTATCGACGTGCCAGAAATTGTGTTTCTCTCGGTTTCGTCCTTTGGATACCTTGGCGGGCACGCCCCTGGGAACGTCCGAGATTACATTCATCCTTCGTGTTTCATTCGTACACGGACGAGCAGTTTGCGGCTCGATGGAACTCTCCGCGAATTCCCTGCAACGAGACCAACACTGCCACGCTAAATTGATATTGTCGCAGGGAATATGAGGTAAGGTGGGGGCGCGAGCCGGCCAGATTTTCATCTACAACTACGACACCTATTAACCGTCGACAGCTTGTTTTGTAATGCTCTTAACACGGCTGAATACTGGCGCAACTGTGGCAATGATACTGTCGTACAGTCGGCCACCGAAGCTCGCCAGCACTGTACAGTTTGAAGAATTCTCAGCTTTATATTCTCGAATTTAATTTCAAATGTGCGAAGACGAAAGTGCGTCACATCGTGTCACGCTGCACTGTGTAGATTACGATGTGGATAAGTGGAGGGAGGACTGTTGAATTATTATTCGTTGTTATTGCTATTATTTATATTTTATACGTATATCGTCATCTCTATTATATAGTGTCATTTATTGCGAATGGACAAGAGTAGAGGTGTATTACGTTGTGTGACACTGCTATGTGGGTGACAGTGAAAGAAAAGCTTTCGAGTTGTCATTTATCATTGCCTAGATGTCAAAGGAAACGCTGAAAAGGGGCGAATTCTTGTGTCACAAAACGTTTCGTGATTTGTTTGACGAAACGTTTCTAATTATATGATACTAATTATAGGCATAAAAGTATAAATCATGCACGTAAACCAAAGCCAATATCGATTATTCGTAGTTTAATATTTAATATCTCGTTGGGTTTCCCATGTGTTCGACGACATGTGATACAAACGTTTTGGTATAGAGGAAATAATTTCTTTTTTAACACCGATTCCTTTCACATTTTTCACGAACTGACTTTTTCTTCTCCTAGTGAAATATTACTAATTATTTGTACTGTATTAAACTTGTGTGTATCGACTTTGCCCGCTCATTCTGAACAAATTGGCGACGCAGTTAATGCGCAGTTGTCATTCAACGTGCTCACACTTGAGCGAAACATTTACAAACATCGAGAGTATTTAATGGAAAGATCAAACTAAGAAACTGCTGAATGTGTGTCTTGCGTTCGAAAGATTTTGTGACGTAAGAATCCGCTGTTTCTCGGTGTTTCTTTTAATATTTACGCAACGGCCAGTAACAGTTGAAAAGATTTTTTCCACCGTCATCCAGATACTGTGACGCATCACGATGTAATAAAATAATAGATTTTTGTCGGTCCTTGTGCATTTATCAGAAATATCCAGCTTGGAAATTAAGATTGTACAGCGTGTTTCGTACCGATTTCGTACCGTACAGACAAACGAAAACTACCCTTTCCCACTGTGCAGGATATTTCTACGAATAACGCAGGATGAAAAAGATTTATTATGGAAACTTAAGGTCAACGTTCGACAGCTAAATTTCCAGCCAAACGTTAGCGAACGTATCTTCGACCGAAAGCCACGAATCACCGCGTAACGACGTAATTCTCAAAATGTTACGAGTCTCTCGCAGCATCGCGTGTTTAATCCGCCGCGCAACCGAGAGCGGGAAACAAACGGAAACGAATATTTTGTAATTGACATCTTGTCGGCCACAAACGCGCAGAATTCCGCGCCGGCGCGGCTTCGCTTTAATTGTTATCCAATTTTCGAACAGAACGCAATTATTCGCCGAGAAATTTCAAGCAGTTTGCCCGCGAACGCGGTCGTTTGAACACCGAACGTTTTAAAATCCGAATAAATCCTTCGAAATATACTGCGTCCTCTGACGGCCGTGTCTAAGTAGTTGCAGCATGCGCGGTATCAGACACGTGCGGCCGTAAAATCCAGTTAAACGTTAAATCACCTTTAGGAGTTTATCGCTGATTTACGCGGCCGGTTGCGTCCGAAAGTGTCGCAGGAAAAATAAGTGTCGCCTTTTTGATTAACGTAACGACCAGAGAGTCTAACAAGTAGTTTTCCGCGTCGTTCCCCTCTCTATTATTAAGCAAGAGTCCGTTTCAGAAAGCGAAGAAGGGCAGAAAGGAATTTTCAGCAGTGGCTGTGTGCAAGGAACAAAAAGGAACCATTTCTTTTTTTCGTCTCCTTTTCTCCCTTCGCTAGCTTTTCTTTTCCTTCTTTTTTTTTCTCTTTTAAACGAGCCTGGCGTCACGAAGCACCGAAATGGTGTCAGCAGCGTGCGTAACAATACGTCTGTGCGATGGCTGGCCCAGATTAACGTGGACGCAAGGCATTCATGGGCGCAGCCGTAGATATCGCGCAGATAAGAGCTATGAAATCTTTCTCGCGATTACACGCGACCGATGCATTTATATTTAGTACGTACTTGCGTACAGAGCGGTGTGTAGTTAGGATTTAATTTATGGTGAAATACACGCGCGCCGCACGATGCAATAAATCGTGCCAGCGCACACATTCTTATGTTAAATAGCGCTTAAACGATGGCACGAGTATTCCGAGTATCAAAGTAAAATGCTGCTATTATATCTCCACGCAACGCGGTTAACGTATTCTAGAGACGGATACCGAGAGGAGGAGGATGCAGGCTGTCTGGCGGTGGATCGTGAGACAACCGACTGGGGGATGATTGCGTCTCTCCGCGAACGGTCGAAACAGTGTCCGAGGATAAAGAAAACACGCAAATTGCTCGCTAAGAAGCTATTCACCGCATGGAAAAGCGATTCGTACAAGAAGCGAATGGTTTCAAAGGGAATCTAGTCTGATCTGGTTAATTTTTTTCTGGATGACCAGGCATAGGTCGTAGGAGGGCGACGTACGTTTCTTTGAACAAATATATCATCGCCGATATACGTCTGGAACAAATATATTTTTTCCCTTTCGTACAAGTTTTCTTGGGAATAGTAGTTTTCTCTGCAACTGAGACGCGCAACATGCAGACTTGCGTAGAAATAGGATCATCTTTCCGACGGATTACGATCATGCTGGTACAAGAATGGAAAATTCTGCGATGCATTTGGACTGTCGTACGCTTAAGATTCTGTGGTAATCGGAACAGATCAGATTCTGAAAATAATTTCAAATCAGAGCAGCTTTTTCCCGCTCAGAAAAAAATTTGACGCTCGGCGCTTGCAGTGCGCTCTGCGAGAAGCCTTCGTCAGCGTGGAAAAGCTGTTGGTTTAGCGGATGCTTTAACTCTAATTTGACAAATTCGATGTTTGAAAGACAGGGAAGGACGCGATGCGGTATTTTCAGCTTTACATCGTCTTTGCCTCTCATGTGTTACATTTGACGAATCAAAGTTATAATATCTGCTAAAATAACACATTCTCGACACAAATAGCTTAATATCGTCTTGCAGGGGATGCCGAGATCGATTGTCGTATTTAAAGCTACACGATTCCGTTTAAAAAGGCGCGTATCACCTTCGTGTGACCTCTGCCTAGCCACCTACAAAAAAAGAGACTAATTAGGCCAGATTAGCGCACCCCTACGAAACCACTTTGTCACACGGTAGATAGTTTGCCAGTAATTTGCATGTTTTCTTTATAACCGGACGCGCTGTACTTTCCATAAAAATTTTCTTTATTACCGACCTACTTCCCGAGAGAAATAATCATTTTGAAGTTGTTTAAAAAATTTTTTTAGTTGTTTTAAAAATCAGCTTAGACATTCGTGTGACAAAATCGCAGTAACGTATTGCCGGTTTCCGTCGCCTAAGAAAATCGTACAACTGGATTGTGAATAATTTACGCGGTACTGTGTTAACTATGCATGTACGCACGTACATGTTTTACAAACTACGATACGTCGCACGGTGGAGCTATCGGCACGACAATGGCGAGAAAAAATAGCAACTCGACTACCGTCGATTGTCTCCAACGACGATAACCTTCCTATAAGCGTAATCTCGAAGCTTATCGAGTTCGACGATCTTGAGATTTCTCCAGCTCGCTACACTGTCTAACGATTTCCTTCCATTTCGTCGAATTCTTTTTCGTTGCTAAGTACGTGTCGTGTAAAATCTAAAAGACGCACTTTAAAGGCACATCTACTTTTTATCGTAGAATATAAACTACGCCGTATAATGACAAAATATAACACTGTGTGTGTGTGTGTGTGTGTGTGTGTATGAAAGAGAGAAGAGTGAGAATCTTAGATCATCCGTGTAGTTAAATTTGTAGTGGCCAGGTAAATATATTCTTAAGAAACGCTTCTGCGTACTGCTATCTGGAAATTAAGCTGTAAACGTCTTCTTCGTGTCGCTGCTCTTTTATCAATGTATTAATCTCTCGCTGCCCAGAAAGTTCTTGAGAATGCTAAAGCAAGCGAATAGAGATACGACTTATGTATTACGGGATAAGATTGCTCGGGAAGAGCAAACGGAGAAAGCAGAGTGTGAAAACAGAAGTCAAAAGCTAACATGAAGTTTTTAAAATAATCCGAGAACAAAGTAGCGAAAAGGATGAAATGAGTTTATCATTTAACGAGTTTTAGGGAACACCGATTAATATCTCTCGAGATAATTGTTAGTTTTCGGGTGAAATGCTAAGATGGCAGGTACTTGAAAAAATACAAGATAGCAAACGTCGTAGTATTCATTTTTCTAAGCGAAATATTTTAGCTTAACGACTTTGCGCGGTACTGTGTTCGTCGAACTGGTAATTCGTACATGCGCGAAGAATATTAGCCGAATTTGCAGACCAGATATCTCCTAACAGGCAACAGTAAACTGAACCTGTTTCTTCAGAGAAGCTATTTCGCCTTAGCCGAGTGAGGATAATCCGGCGCCAAGACATTTTTCCGGATCTCGAAACGAAAACTTTTCCCTAACAGAAATCAGAAATACTTGGACGAGGCCAGAAATAAACTGGCCATTAGAGGAGTCACTGCATCGTTTCACCCCCTGTCTGCCTATTGATCGGCCGTTTCCTACTATTTTTCACGTAATATTTGAGGGACGGGTCTGTCGAGTCATTGGCAAGCAAACACGACCTCCTATTCCCATTATTACACGCGCGGTATGAAATTTGCCATCGAAATTGCAAGATCTTACTGATCGAAACGTCGAATGTTTGCTGGCGATCGCCATATTTATTAAGTCGGATGCTACTGCCCTAGCGCCATTGGTAGCGCTGCAAATTTCACGTTTCGAATGTCACGACACCTAACAGAATTATCGATATTTGCTTCCCATAAGAATCTCTTAGATTCGATATGAGAAATATCTATCTATATGACAATAAGGAAATACGCAGTTACTTCCCAAATCGTTTAGCCAAGTTCCTCGTTATATTCTCGCTTCGTCAAAGGGTGAACCGTGAGGATAATGCTAATTATATTAAAAAATTATTAAAAGCCTAGGTAACTGAACGAGTACGAGAAGCGGTATAAACAGAGCTGGTCTTTCGAAACTGATAGGCGTAGCAGGTAAAATGGCGCGCAAAATAGAAGAGCATCGTCCATTCTTTGTAACGCCATGTTACCTTAGCGGATTATGTAATAAGGAGTATTTATACATCGGTGGTAGCTGAACGTTGGACGTTCCGCCGTGAAACGATCACCCTTCGTGAATCCCACTCGTCGTTCTATTTCTACGCTACGAGAGTCGCAACTCGTTCATCCCTATCGAGTCTTTCATATATCCCACGCATAAGTAAATATACGCTGCTTTATTCATCGCGAGCTATCGCCAAGTTCGTTGTTGCCTGACCTCGGAGCAAGGAAGATTTATTTACCTTCGCGTCCCGGCTCTTCATCTCCTGCCTCCTGGGCACCACGTTGTCACCGTCGGCGTACACGAGATTCCTGATGAATCCGTTGAACCTCGGCTCGAAAATCACACTGGGCAGCGCCAGCAACGTCAGCTTGCTGTTGTACCAGCTAGGCATGCCGCCCACGTAAACGTCGGAATTGCCAGCCAGTTTGCCGAACTCGAACTCCTTGCCGCGAGACGTGGACACGGCGCTGACTGCGTCCACGGTCAGCGTGGTGTTCTCGTTGAACCTGGTGATCTGCACCTTGTGCCAGTGGCCGTCGCCCAAGTCGTGGCCGACGGTGACGATCTGTGCACCGCCGCCGAGATTGTATCTCAGTCGGAGCGCGCTCTCCACAAGTTTCACCTCGAAGAAGTCGTAGGTGCCGCCGTCGTCGGTGTACAGCAGCAGACCGTTGCCCTGCTCGGTCTTGAACTCGAACTCTAGCGTGCCGTTCAGACCGGCGTTCCATTTTCTGAACTGAGCGTAGCTGGTGGCAGAGCCGTCCAGCACGAACGACGTGGCCACCTGGCTGAGCAACGCCACCAGGAACGGCAGCAGCGCGCCTGTGTTGCTGGTCGCGAGCGAGGAATGCATGGTCGTAGATGTGGCGGATCGCACTGCTAAATCCTGTTCATCAGATTGTTCAGAGCACGTGTTGTTTCACTCGTACGTCAAGCACACTTGGCTGGAACTTTGACAGTCGACTAGTCGGCTCTTCTTCCCTTCGTCACATTACACCGGATAAATGCCCGCAGAGGATGATCAACGGCCGCGGCTTGACGCTCCGTTACGAGCGGATCGAGCCAGCCGATAGCTCCGATCGGTGGACGCGCAGCCTTCGATCAGCGTAGCTCGCTACTTTGTGTACTCGTCCGCTGGCCACGTTGTGCCGGCTGCAGTCGCACGTGAGCACGCACGCGCGCACGGCCTCGGCTGCGTGCGTGGGTGGCGGATATGGAAAGAGAGAGTGACTGTGCACACGTCTGCGGAATCGCTTGGCGAGTCTTTCTCCTAGACGCTCGTTTGTTTCGCACCCTTCGTGCCCGCTTTATCCGTGTTCTATCGCATCGCGCGGCCGACGGCGCGCGATTATCGACGAACAAACGGCACAGATGGCGGAAGGAAATTCCCGATCGGGCGAAAATTCTACGTTTCCAGACGTTCGTCGGCGAACGAGCGAAATTCTTCGAAAGTCGCGGCGGTAGTTTGCTGGCAGGTTGCTAGAGAAACGAAGTTCAATATTCGATATTCGATTCGCCGTGCTTGGCAAGCGGCAGTGCAACTGGATATGTATTGGATCTTAACGGTCTTTTTCGTCGCGAAATCCGACGAATGGACAGCAGCCGACGACACGAAACACGCTTCGAACACGCTTACCGCCCGATTCTTCTCTTAACGCGCGTACACACGTTCGAGTGACACTTGGATCCGCTGCAACGAACCGGATGCTTCTTTATGAGAGTATCACTTCACAATCACGTTATGCACAATTTGATTTCGGCGAATCTTGTGCGGTCTGTGGTACGTGCGCGAATCGCCACTAGATTGCGCTTAATGAATTCACTTTCTAGCAATCAGATGAGTGAAAGCTCGTCAGCGAGGTTTTCATCTACCGAATCGATGCGCAGTCGGTGTTTTCTCACCGAGATCATGTTCGCGCTGGATACACAACGCTGCGACTTATTGCCAGCTTGGACGATTTTCTCGAGATCGTTCGTTGCGTCCGCCAATTGTCTCGAAAGCAACGCCTCAAGGCTAAACGGCTGTTAGCTCAGTTGGACGATTCTCCTCTAATTCGATACTTCTGCGAGCGCTGGTCGAATCCGACGGGAAACTTGAATTATTTCCGTCATCGCGTCAACGGTTCCTTCTTTTTGTTCCTCTCGTCGAGTAGCGTTCCAGCCCGAGGGGAGAATTTTCATTCCAAGATAATTAACGCCACGTTTGCTCGCGGGTTTGTTATTCTATCGTCGCCTCGCATCAAGGGACTCTAGCAGCGACCTAACCTAAGGCACCTCGAGGCGCCTCGTACCACGTCGCTGACACACTTTCTCCGTCTGTCCTCTCGACAGAGTCTCTTCAAGTACCCCTCAACCTGCACTCGGTCGATTGGTGTCGCCTCTCTTTCTTCTGCCACGATCGCCGTGCTATGGCGAGCCGCAGCAATTAGTAGAGTTCGCTCAGGGTCGCGAGAGATCGCGCGATCGAAAGGCGATCATTCGACGCAACGACAGCCGTATGCCGCAGGTTCCTCGAAATATCGTCGCGCCTCGACACGTAGCACGACCTCGACCTCGTAACACGCGTTGTTCACACGACCACTTTCACCACGCACCCTACGCACCAGCCAACATGTCACAACCGTCGGGAAACGTCGCACACGCTGCGACTACGCGCAGAACCCTCTGGTCGCTCACTCGTCACGCAGCTTGCGTTCCGCGTACAAGCGCTCCGCGTTGTCTGTCCTCGACGCGAAGAAAAGACGCGAATCTAACGAGCACGCCACGATCCACCGCACTATGGCGCGAGTGCTTTCTCTGGCCAGCGCCGACAACCTCGCGTAGCCTCGTACGTAGCCTGTTTCCACTCTCGAGACAGGTTACTGCACGTCGTCGTCCATCCAGCGTACGTTTATTTCGCGATCGATGCGGCTCTCGTGGCTCGGCGTACGCCCCATTTTTCTCATCCAACCCTGGCGAGTTCTACCGCCAGCCACGCACACTGCACCTGAATGCGGCTCTCTGTACAACCGCGCGCACCAGTACTTCGACCTAGCGTTGGTCGAGCGAGGGCCTGATGATACGTCTGGTCAGATATGTACGTGGTAAGAGCGTAGCGTGAGCGCCGAGGTGGATCAACCCTCTCGTCGGCTCCCGGCTTGATACTGGCCTAGCGAGAGGAGAACGCTCGGTTGAGACGGTCGGTTGGCCGACGACGGTGGTGCGACGCCCCCGGCACGACGCCGACGCCTCGCGCCGTTTCCACGCGCAAGCGCCCGCTGAGACGCGCAACGACAAACGCAGCGCCGAGTGCGACGAGCACCGCCAAAGCTCTAAGGCTTCGCGTTGGACGAGGACACCACTGCGTTTTCGAAGACGCGGTGCGGAGCATTCGCCGTCGTGTAGTCTGTGTCTTCAGGCTGGTGCATGCCTGTGGTGGTGCTGTACAGCGGCGAGATCGCTCGCGGCTGTCGCGGAAAAACGCTGGCGGCGAGATGCTTCCGCTGAAAAATTGCTGGGCGCAAGCGATGATCGACAAGCGTCCGCTTTGCGGATCCACCGAGCCGCTTTTCTACGTTCCGACGGCTCAATGATTGCCCGGTACTAGTACCGACCGCTTTTGTTTATCGTAGCATTCGCGCGATTAATTTATTTATTGACTCAGCATTGGCAGTTTGCATGTTGGAAATATTTCACGAACGTTTGTAACGTCGACAATGGGATTCAGGGCGTAACAACATTTCCAGCTGCTTCGAACGTATTTTGTGACGATTTTACGGTAGACCTTGGATAATCGGGCTTCTAAAATCATGATAAAATAGGTTTCAAGAGGGTGTATCGGTGTTCGCGAATCGCATAACAAAATGGCAGCACACGTTTTCACATTGCCGTGCGTGCACTTAGCTTTAATTAATTGGTTAATCGGTTGAAAGTTTGATTAACTTTCACGATATCCCAGCATTTGCATCCTCGTAGTGTTCGTGTTAAAATTTCGGAAACAGATGAATTTCTGGTCAAGTTCGAAGCACCTCGGATACTACGAGACTTGGGTTAAACAGGACCCGGATGGTCGAAATTCCAATTAGGAATCTCGGATTATGAGAAAAGGTGTTTTATGGGCAGCGACGATTCTCGTAGAAAATAGGCCAACGTAAAATTATGAAAATTTATTATTCCCGTACTTTCAAAAAAGTGTATTTAAAGACAATAGTATGTAACGATTTTATTAAAAATAATAATACGTAATTGAGAGTGGGAACCATGGTCGAAATCGAATCGTCCTCGAAGCGAGAAATAATCGAATAGTTATGACGTCATAGAACCGTTCGAGATCAGCCGAAAGTAATGGCGGATATTAAATTTTACGATGAACTGTTCCAATAGAGAACAGTTGTTGGTAAAATGCTGCGAGAGAAAAACAATGTCGTGTAGCTAGGATGAATCATTGAACGCAATCGAACGAGCTTGCATTAGCGTGACATAAGCTGCATACTCAAATTTTAAAACGCGTAATGACTATTTGAAACACTCGAAACTGGGTTAAAAGCACCTTTTTTAACGCGCATAACATTTTTAGAGTGAAAATGGGATCTGTAAAAAATGATGACTTTAAATAATAACAGTTACGTAGAAGTTTCGCCGTTATTCAATTTACGTCTTTCCGCGTGTATTTACGAAAGTAAAATAGAACGAGCGATATTAACCGGAAATTTGAAAATGTGACCAACGTCCATTGAACTACGTTCAAGTTATGTTTGGTAATCTCTTTGATCAATTAGTGTCGAGCGATTAGGACGTGGAAAATTTGATACAGGAGACGTAATTGTGAGATATATAAAGATGATCGTTGTTTGTTGCGATACTCGTAACAAGATTTCGCCAGAGAAAGTGAAAAATTGGAAGAAAGAAATACTGCTCTCGGTAGAAGGTAGAAAAAATATTTGCCAGCCCTGAGGTTTCTCGAGATAATAAAAATACTGAATTATTGTTCGGAGAATGTGAGAATAAGTTTACGTAGGTCGTTGCTGCAGTGTCGTGTACAACACGTATGAAGAATTCAAAATTTCTGAGCGCGTCTCCGGCGAACCTTAAAACCTGCTCCCGTTTTATTGCGTCTGCCGTGTGTTCGAAATAACTCGCGTATTGATATCGAGTGTGTCTCGAATTCTGGCCTCTGCTACAAAAAATCTTTCCACGCGAACATCGACCTCTTTCTAAGACTCGAACATAAGAAAACAAGTGGCTCGTAAACGCGAGATCGGCGATCGAAACATTCCAAGAACATCCAAAGATACGTAGATGTTTGTCCTTTTAGAGCAATGTTACCTGAACGATGAAAACAATTGCTCTCTTGAAATTCCACTATTCGATCGCCATATGTAACCATTCGATTTGTTACTCGACAAAGTGGAACATAATTATACGAAGAAAGAGATGTTCAACGATGAAACGATATGTTTGATAGTGGCAGACAAGATTACTCTCGCTTCGTTGACTCAACGTCGAGACCAGTTGCAACAATTTCCACGAAAACGTCGTTATTTCTACCACTTACGGCGCGATTAGAAATTTACGGGACTTTCACATAAATTTACACTTAACATAAACACTTAGAGGGCTTTCGCTTCAAACACAATCGCGCGAAAATCTAACGAAACCTGGATCCCGCGAAGCAACGATTACCAAATGAACATTTCCCGCGTGAAACGGAGGATCTCCGTAATAAACGGGAGACAGGAAATATTTAATTGGGCCGTCGGCCATGGGCGTTCATAAATCAGCCTATTACGAGCCGCGAGTCGAGGAGACCAATAAACCCGCGGCAAGGGTTCCGTCGCGCGATCGATTCATCGGGCGCGCGACAAATGCGCGAATTCGATTAATTCCCGCAAGGCAAGCACCGCGATAAACGATCCCGAATCCGCGCGCAGAGGCGCCGGTGAAAACGATCGAACCACGATGCGCTGAAACGAAGTGGAAACCTGCAGCGGCAACGCAGCGACCAGGCAATGCTGAGAAAGCATGGCAGCGATCCGCGAGAACGATACAACACGAACGTCCAAGATGGCTAACGTCGTTCTTCTCCTTCTTCTTGCCTGCCCCTCGTCTTCGCTCACCCCTTTCCATCTTCGGTGTTCTACGGTCGAGGGAGGAGCGGATCGACGCTGAAGAGAGGATCGAGCGTCGAGCGGAGTGTATTTGCCGAGATATCGTTGACGCTGGTCGTCGAGGATCGAGTGTCAATTAGAGGACTTTCGCGCTAATTAGAAGAGGCGTCGCGTGGCGGGATCGTTTGACGGGTTCGCTGGTTTTTCGCGCGACAAAGGACGTTTTCATCGGCGATCTATACTCTAGGCTGAGGTCAGATTCGCGGGATGAGTGTGGAAGAACAGAACTGTGCTCTTTGGAAATGGCCGCTTGTGCGCGGGAGTCGTACGAATATCACGGGGGACAGTTTCATAGGATACAGAGGCCGACGGAGGCGTTTGGACATCCGTAGAAACGTTTTAAGTTTCCAATGTATCCGGCGACACATTTGGAAATTTCGGTTGCCTGGCAGAGAGATACGACCGTGTGGTGATTTTTATTCGTGAAATGTGAAACGAGAAAGCGAGGTTCGCACGTGGAAGATACGAGACTCGCGAACGTCTTTTATTTGACAATTACATTATCGATTACGGTAGACTGCCGTATAACGCGAGTTCTTACGACGCGAATTCTTCTAACGCGCCAAAGATATTGCGACCACCGTTTTCGTGTAACGCGGTTCCTCGTACGCGTCAAATATTGAAACGCTGGAATTACCCGATTTAAGAATTAAACCTGCTTTGGCCGAGCGTTAGATCGCTTTCTTCGTCGTTACCGGCCTCTTACGTTTCGTTATATTTTTTTTTTTTTTTCACGCGGCCACTCTTAATAAAACGATGTGAGTATCACCGAAGGAATCGGTAATAATGTATGTCTTGTATTCGCGATTCGAGGAAGCTTACTTTTAAAATACGTAGTGTACATGATACGAAAGTATTTTACAGGTTAGTTTATAGAGAAAGTTATTTTCAAGAACATGGCGGATGAAATTAGAAGGAAAAAAGCGTTAAAAAGGGAATGCATTTGTAAAGAAGAAGTCGAAAAATGGTAGATGGCGTGATTTTCGGGGAAAAAGGAAAAGATACTTCCATTTCACATACGTACAAAGATGTTACATATTTACATACATATTTACATACATTAATAATAGGTCTCTCTTTTATCAACTTCGTATATATGCCATTTATTTTTAAATACTGCCCTATTTGATAAAACGTAGAAAATAAAAGTTGCCATAGCAATAGCCATTTCGAGCATGTTACTTCGGATTATGCGCGTCATACGAGAGAAATTCCCGTACAACGCGAATTCGTATCGCGCGCAACGTATCAAACCGCGTTACACGGGAGTCTGCTGCGAACTATCGAAGCTTAACCTTCTATCGAATTAAAGCTGAAACGTAACGATGCTGCTACACCTTCGACCCGTGTTTACACCAAACGTCTTTCTTTCATTTTACGACACGTTTACTCGCCCACGGTATTAAACGCTTCGCTAAAACGTGCTACAAATTATTAATAATTCCGCGCCAACTCTAAAGGCTGCTCCGTAAACAGCTGTCTCTCGATTCTCCGTGCAGTTTCAGCCGGGCTTCTCCCAATAGACTAACCAGCATCAACTATCTTCAGCGGCTTTCAACTATCTTCAACGGACTATCGCCGACTTTAACAGGCTTTAACAAACTCTAACCGAGTTTCATCGACTAACTTCCTGTTCGGCGCGCGTTGCACTTTTGATCCATTACGCGCCCATCGTACGGTGCTATCGTCTACCTTTCAACTAAAAACGTACTCCACGCTGGCAGAATTCGTTAACCTATCCCGTGTGGCCGCGACAATTATGAATTTTTCGCGAAACTTTAACAACTGAGTGGCAAAGTTACCGCCGAGTATTTAATTGAAAGAACAAAAAAAAAAAAAAAACTATAATTGCTGGGATCGCGTAGAATTCTTGGCGCTTTGACCTGCTTTTACACCTGGTTTGCTCGAACCGAAGAAAGTTTCACCTCCACTAATTATATATACATGCATACGTACGTATATATCGCGTATATATGGTGTGGACCATCAATGAGCCACGCGATACTCTGGCTTATTCCGTTCTTTCCTAAACAGTCATAGTTGGGACTGCAACTTGCAAGAACTTTTCTCTTTCTCGCGGTAAAGTTTCATCGTTCCGCAGGAGTATAGATTATACGCGTCTCTGTTCGTTTATTCACGCATAATTACGTTGCTTTCCACCAGAGAGCGCGGCGGATCGTTCGGAACGCGTTCGAATATTTATACCGTCAGCGCGGAACCAGGTTATCAGGGACTAAAAGTTTGCGAAATAAAAATCTATGGGCGAAAGTTTGACCCCGTTTCTGTTTCTTTTTGTACGACGGCGTAAAAACGATTTACACTTCGCTTAAATTTCAATACAGGCAACTTGGAAAGCTTGCGCGCGACGTGCAGTGGCTCGTCAAAGTGTCGGAACAGTTATCATGGAACAGCTATTACGTATATAGTCGGTGGAAAACGTATGTGTTCGAGCACCTCGTTTTAACAAAATTAAATTGTGAAATCTCGTTTAGTAAGAGAATTTTAACGAACACGAAATATAAACGCCTTCTTACGAGCCTTCGAAACAATCTTTCAAGAATTGATCCAATTTCAACGATTAATTTTGTTTTTAAGAAAAGAATACGATGACCAGTTGGCTGCATTTGACGAGTATACTCGTCACGAAGAAATGGCAATATTTTGTCTCGAAAGATCTATTTACAATGCGCTGTTTAATTCTCAATTTAGTAACCGTAGTAAATTTCAGTGATGCGACTAAGAAATAAGGCAGTCGTTTCGTTACAACTTAATTCTGTATTATAACAGCAACACGTACTCTCTGTCTGACGAGTATACTCGTCATGCGTAAAAGGTAGTTACAATTTGCTGTTTAAATTGCAGTTTGGTAATTGTAGAGAATCGCAGTAATAAGATTCAAAAATAAGACGGTCGTTTAATTACAACTTAGTTCTTTGTTGTAACAGCCGCACGCACTCTGCGTTGGACTACTTGCGACGCACTTTACGTACACAATTTTTAAAAAGGTCGCAACTGGCTAATGATATAATATAAATTTATTGGATTTGATAAATATATTACATTGCTTGCGAAAATTTACTGGAACGTGCATGATCTAATAAATCTTAGACAGTCGCTAATCGGGACATTTGCTTTGTAAGTGGAAAGAATATAAAGTAACCTTGAATATAAAATATGCGTTTTTAATCTTGCAGAATGCAACTAGAACAAATACTCTTATTATAAAGCTATCAGGCGGTCGAATATTGTAGCACGATTCATTTCAAACAAAATGGAACCTGGATATAGCTGGTCGTTCGATAATAGATTCTCAATAAGAATTTCTGTCGGAATGAAAACCGATTTCTGTCCATATTCCACAAGCCGTTGAGAAACGAGGCACGCAACAATGCACTTTCCTATGAATGCTCTTCCTGCACCTTATTTATTATTTCCTGCTTCCTTAAAATCACATTCGGACGCATTTCCTGCAAATGTCAGTCTCTCACTGTGCGTGAAAAATGTTCATCAATTTCAAGGATCCTTTCGAGAAACGTATCGATAAATAGAACAGACGTCGATCAACGTTCGTTTAGGTCTTATCGTGGCTGAGCCGCGCGTGTTCGTGCATTCTTACGAAATTTAAAATTCCGAAAGGTCCAGAGAAAAAAGGGCACCTAGTATTTTTCTATTTACCGTGATATTTAGTAGACGAAAGAAATTTCTATGCGGATTCTGCTTCGTCGTGTCCGTGAAAATGTAAAATTGTATAAACTTTCGTAGTCCAGTCGTGGCACAGAAAATAGCAGCAAATAAATTGCCACTTTCCGACGTGCTATTCAAATTGGTGCGCTCTCGTTCGAAATAAATTTATTTCCTCAAAATGGGATATAGTAGATTCGATACACCTTTCCCAGCAAGGTGCAAGCTTCCTTGTTCCATCGTCATAGGAATCTGCAGTTTTTCAGACGACACGACGCGCTTTCTCTTCCAGGCTTTCGTCGCCATTTAAGATTCTTCGGAACCAAAATGGCGCCTGTTCTTTCGGTCGTTACACCTTCGCCAAATGCAAAATTCATATTTTGCGCAGCTTCTGAATGCTGGGACACGAGAAAACGAACGACGAGAACAAGAACCTGACTAACAAATAACAAACAGTCGTGTTTCGTTGCTCCACGGTTGCGTTGTGCCGATCCTCGAGGAACAGACAAGAGTGATGAGTGATTTGGTTTGGTGTGTTGCTGACGTTTCGTCACGGGACTAATAGCGGACTCGTCAGGAAGGCTATGCCAGGTAGTCCCAACCTTAGACGCAGATGGCGTTGCGGTATATATCAAATGGGACCGTCGTTCGGTCTTTAGCAAGTGTGTGTCGTCGCTTCGTGTCCCTCTGGTGATGGTGATCAATAGACGCTTGATCTGCCATAGTCGCATCCACGCTTCGAAGTGACAGGTCACGTAACAAACACGAGTCGATGATATCTGACGCGCGCATGCAGGTTTCTGAAAAGCGCCATTAATTTTCGGAGAACCTACATATAATCATACATACAACATATACATACATACATACATACATATAATCTACATATAATCCTCGTTACTTTGACAGTTTAACAAATAAAACACGCTGAAGGACATTGCTGAAAACGGCACAGATCACCGACTCGTGCGCGCGTCCGACGCTACTTTAAAATAATTTCCGCAAACGAATAACATTCGCGAACCGACACAGCTAAATGGGCAAAATCCGGCGAGGCCAGGCGTCAGCTGTTGCAAAACACGGCAGCGTGAAAAAATACAGCGAAAGGTACGTGCGACGTTTCTACCGAATCTGCAAATTCTACGCTTCGTAATCAATCCGACGACTTGCAAATCGAAAGATAAAACTGGCGTATTCGTTTCGTTGGCGCGAGTGGCAATCTCGAATGGGCAAATGGCGGAGAAAGCCGATCAAAACCGACCGAATCGAAGGGAGAAAGGCAACATTGAGGAGAAATAGAGCGAAGCGGCGCGCAGTATCAATTTCGCGGCCAAAGAGAAATGCGAATATTTTTATTGATAAAACCGGCGCAGCCACGAAGCGTATTGGCTCCTTAAGTTTCTCCTCCTCGAACGACGATACGGTAGAAAGGGGAATGAAGTGTCTCGGTTCATTTCGCAGTTCGACAGACCGCAGAATTCCTTAGGCTGCATTTTTAAGATCGGCCGCCATGTTATTATGGACCTGTTCGTTTCTCTGTCGCCCTTTCTTTGCCCTCGTGGCGCCATTGAAAACTAATAAAGTCGCAATCGATCGCGTCCACTGCTACGTATCTTCGCTGCCACGAATTTCTACGAATTCTCCTGACTATTCGGCCGTAATTATTGAATTTCCAAGATGGAACGACCTCGCGAAATTCTCCTCCTTCTCGTCTTTCCAGCATATTTCCTATTCTGCTAGTTCCTGAAAAATACACCGAATAACATGTATTATAGGTTGTCTGAAAAACGTCTTTCTTCTGCAGACACGTCTTTTGTCATCTTTATCTTAATAGAAGAAAATGGATCATACGCAATTCGATAAAACAATATAAGACGACAAATGTTGTGCATTTGCTCATAAAACGAAGGAAACTTTTCGAACGACGTTTTGAGAAAATCGAGTTTGAAGATTGAGCAAGTATACTCGAACATGGCTAATTACCGACTGGACACCAGTAAACGATCGATAGAGTTCTACCGTAGAAGCGAAAGTAAGTGAAAAATATAAAATAGTTCGATCGATACTTAAATGCATAGGATACATTTTCAAATTTATTTGTCGTCTTGGAAAAACACTTTATTCTGCACTTTCCACTTATTTTCACAGGTAGAACGACCTCTCGTTACTTGTTGTTATTTGGTCCTGTCTAGTCCGAAATAAGCCATCTGCAAGTATGTTTTATAAGTAAATTTTCAGACTCGATTTTCTCGTAAACTAGGTCTTAAATGAACAAATTCTATTGCACATTTTGTTCTCATCTGTTCACCAGGAATCACCTCGTGCGCGCTTGCACGTGTTATTCGGTCGCACCCTGTATGTGTGTATAAATATCTGCCTCTTGTATAGTACAGTATAGTAACAGTATTTGCACACTGTAGTGCTTACTAGTAAATACATAGTGTATAATATCTATATGTATAACTTGTTATTAGTAATTATTGTTATAACTGTAACATATAATATTTGTTGTTTTCCTTATGGGGTTACAAGGCTTTTGGTTGTCCTTCATTCACAGTATTTGTCATCCTCTTCGAATTCACATCTTCCCATTCTTAAAACCTTGCAACATATTTGTTCTCCCACTCGTTCATTCCTCCGCACATTCTACTTTTCCAATGGCAAATTTAAATTTAAAATTACACGAAAGCTTCTAACTAGCATCTGTATAAAACAACGATAAGCACATCTATCACCTTACAGAATAAAGTGAAATTAATAATCCTATTCTGCCCGCTACAGCATTTGCGTACTATTAATTAATTAACAGCAAATATACCAAACGTCGTATTATCCAGTGCCTAGTGATTTGACACGACTAAACACGCTTGATGCTATGAGAATGAAATACAGAATCCGATAAAAAGACAGTGTAGGTAGGAGCAGTTTTTATAACCGCTATACTCGTACACTCAAACATCGTATAATTCTTATCGAGCAATAAATGATACGTAGAAAATACAGAAAAAGGAGAAGCTGTCGTTTCGAAGAAGTAGGTTGAAATATCTCGTCGAATTAGAGGAACATCGTGTACAATTTCTATCAAACAGAAACGTATTATACACACATTTATGTGCTACGTTATAAGATACAACAAGAATTAGAAAAGAAATTAAAAGATCTCGTAGAATAACCAAAGAAAGGTTCATTTATTAAGATATAAATTAAGATTCATTTATTAAGATATAAATTAAGATTCATTTCTACGATATGAAGTAAGAATTGCACGTAAAACTGTGCGGGAAGAAGTTGTTTGCGGGTGCCGTGAAAATCAATAGCGAAGGATTCCTAACTCTACGAACAGCCATTAACAGAATTAATTTGAATCGATGGGATAGCCACAACACACCTCGCAACCGCGATGGATATTACATACCGCGTCATCGTTATTAATTAAATCAAACTCGCGGGCCATTTATATGGAAGTAACGATGGGCAATCTTCCAGATAAATCATACAATATTTCAGCCGTTCCTGTCTTTATGAATTTCAAGAGCTGCTCCGTAATTAATCACGCAAAAACCTGAAGCCAAATATCTTGCTTAAAGCAGAAAAAGATGATAATCTAAATTCTAATCGAAATCTTAGAAAAATTATTATATATATTATTATATATAAAATTATTATAATTAAATTACGATTGGTAAATCGGTACTCGGTAAAACGTTTATTATTTGCTATTATTTATCGTATTGCTGAAAAACGAAATTCGAAAAAAATTGTTTGCTTCCATTGCAATTCCCCTATTAAATCTTTGTAGCTGTAATTACTGTCTTTCTAACGATTTGTACGCTGCATATTGCATCGGCACGATGAAACTGATCTGCAACAGATCACGTTGCAAAATTTTCACAGCCCCCAGTCAATTCTCCGCTGGATTCCAGTAAATTCCGCCGGTAATTCCACCGTTTCCTAGTGACTCTATCGACTTCCCTAAAAGGAGCCTAATCGTCGTAATACAAAACATTTAAAAGTAAAAAGAACATTTTCTGAAGTCTACGGAGGAAAATAGCGCACTACTTGAACGCCATCTGTCGCGAGTAAGCCAGATCATCGAACCCGATCTCTCAACAAGCATAAAATTCTCCGCTGTTTGACAATTCTGCGCGTTGTAACGCGTATCGTTAAACGTAACGCGTTATGTTTACTAATAATTTGCACTCTGCACTCTGATGTCGCCGCGCGACATCCTCGCGGACTGTTACGACGTGTTCGTGATGAGGGGGGCTACGTTGCTCGCAGTCGTCGAACCGTCTCGCGATCCGCGGCAAATGAGAAATCGAAAGGACGAGTCGACGATACGCCCGGCTGTCGCGTGGTTTCGACAGCAACTATTCTCCGCTTTTTGCGGGCCGGCGTGTCGCCGCCACTCGCGTCCCGCCTCATCTGCATCGCGGCTTCGTAATCGCGCCGCTCCGCTTCCATTTATTCCTCGACATTTGAACGGCCCGCCGCGTTAGATCAGGCTAAGAGCCGAACGACAGTGGGGCGCCACCGGTCGGGCAAAATTATAGTCAACTTTCAGAAAATTAAGAAAGAAGCATGTGGCACGCGTTCGTGCTCGCCCTGATCGAACGAGTCTTGTGGCGATAGTAATTGGATTTAATGGCAGATTCGTTCGGTTGATTCTTTTTTCTCAGGAACTGGTTCGTCATGTGTATGTGTTTTTTTTATTAAAACTACGATATATATCGTAGTATATACGTAGTAGTATATATATCGCAGTATATATATATATATATATATATGGAAGCTTTAATATCGCTTTTGGCGTGCAACGAACGCCCAACGATCGCCTTTTGTGTCGGTTATCAGTAGTACGAGTGGCTCATAGGTCAGACGCGGTATAAGTGTTCCGCCTTGGAAACGAACGATTATCGCGGCATTGGCTGAATTCGACGAGCTCAGGGGAACGAGAGGACAAGCTACGGTTTCCATTTCCACGGAGAAGCAGTTTTAAGATTCGTTAAACGATTTCAGACGTTAAAATCGTTCCGTGCGATCTGCACGTTTGACTCGTGGGTTTAAAGATGTCGCACGTCGCGGTATCGAAATATCGAGGACACGTTGCCTGCCCTAATAATTATGTAAAGACGTGCGTACACGTGTAATTGCCGCAAAATTTCATCGGTCGAAGAGAAGTTGCTCGTAGAAAAAAAAAAATAAATTTGAAAACGCCAAGATTGAAAGATTCTCTTCCTCCGCGGGAAAATGTTCCACGTACCAATGGGAATACCGCAGCATAGAATGGAAGTGCGATTTCCTTCTCCGAGTAGTTTCATTGATAATGATAGAAAATGGTGTCGCGACGTCGCCTCCATAGAAGAAAAAAATTACAAATAAACACTAGTTAGGCGTTTTTTCGCTCTTGTCCGCGCCATTTGTCTGAACGAGTGCAACATTGAGTTTCCTTTACAACCGAGGAATGGCGCAGGCAGACACGTTTCTCTTTCTGATGAATTTGGGCTACACCGACGCGCCAGGTTTCTTCTCCTCTCGAAAAGCTCGTTTCTCGGCACTTGCAGCGTTCTCCGCAAGCGCTCTTCAATTACGTCTTCGAACCAGACTTTTTCCAGTTTCCCAGCTTCCGCTGATTTGTGTAAAAATGATCTTCTCTCTTTTACCGACGCAAAGCGACCTTAAAATAAGAAGACTTCACTTTATCGTTATTTTAATGTCGCAGCTTGCGGAATGTAAATGTACATTTTCAGACTCGCTTCAGTCGAAATTTTAAAATGTCTCGCGCGACGCACATAGTAAAATTGTTTATAATTATTAATTAATTAAAATTATTTAGAAATATAGGTATAATAAATCTCGCACGAAAGACCAATATTTTTAATAGCTGTTACACATACTAAATTACTGTACTCAACAAATTACTGTACTGTTGCATGTAATAGGTTCGTTTTAAAGGATAATGAAACACCGACGGAACAACCACTTCATCTGCTGATTCTTTTTAACACGAACGATTCATCCTGCAGCTTAACGTGGATGACATAATTTCCCCTCGAAACGTGTAATTTCTATCAGATATATCGTACATATCGGATTTTGCAGGCACAGCTGTATCAGTTTTATCGTCCGCCTCGTCTCGACCTCATTTTTCCTTCTTTTACAGCTGCGTACTTCTTTCTGTTTCGGCCGATTGTCGTCTCTGCTCATTTCGAACTGTCAAAGGCAGAGATTGACAGGCTCTCAGACCCGCTGCTTTACGTTGCAAGCGTGGAGGAGGCACCGCGGATGTAACTGAACATTCGATTCGTCGTCGTTTCAGCCGAATGCTAAATGCGGTAACGAGCATCGCATTCCCCATTGTGTGCATATCTTCGTATTATGCTCGTTTTTTCTTTTTTTTTTTTGCACTTGTGAATTTTCCACAAGTACACAAACGCCCGCGGTATATTAATTATAAACGAGGAAACTTCGTTCGTAAATTACAGCTCTGCAAAAGATACGACGAACCTCCGCTGGTTAAATATTTTCTAGCTCTTGTGGCAAGTACTTACTGCAAGCTCTGAATGAAACTGCAAGATTCTTTCCTTGAATCTTACATATTATATATGTATAGTTATAATACATACACATAAGGTATATACATAATAATTATAATAACATGAATATATATAACTCTAAATGAAATTGATGAATTCTTTTTTTAAACGCCTTATGTATATATATATAAGATTAGCTTTTCTTATTATTTTGCTCTTTCTTATTTTTACTATATATAAGCAAATTATTATATATATTTATTATATTTATATAGGTAGCTTAAGGCGTTTAAGAAAAGGATTTAGAAAGAAGAAATATGTATATACGTATAACATTAGTTTTTCTTGTTATTTTGTTTTTTTTTTCTTATTTTTCTTATATATAAGAAAAATATTACATATAATTATTTCCTTATATACAAGAAAAGAATCCATCAACTTCATTTAAATTATAAAATGAATGCTTGCGAGGAGTTATAAAAATTGAGGAATAAAGATCATATATATAGAAAATAAAGTGTCTACTCTCAAACATGATATTCGCAAGTTGGCTTGATAAAGCTTTCCGTAGCATCTGGTTCTCTCGCTAGATTGCTCGAGGATTCTGAAGTGGTTGCCGCCGCTCTGCTCGCTTGCTAAGACACCCTCCGGTCTCGGTTATTGGTATTTAAATTTCTTCCATTTCAAGTAAATGGCGTCGTCTGTTGTAGGTTAATTACACGCCAACGCAGGGCCCGGTGAACTTTATAATTAGAATTACTACAGGCGACAGTGTCCGTGACCAAAGAGAAGTCACGAGCATCGATTCTGCCATTTCCTCGTTTCGGTTAATTAATTTTCATCTTGACCCACGTCCGTGAAACGATCTCTTCAAAATTATCAATTATTCTACCGATACTCTTCCTCCTCATAGAAATACCTACATAGTTCCAAGAAAGCTGTGGATTGTGCGAAATTGCCGGCTGACTATCTTATCGCTATATTATCATATTACATATTACTGTATTATTAAAATAAATAAATAAATAAATAAAAAAACTGGCGCCGAAGTGCACGGGGATTTCACGTCTTCTGAACTTTTTCACAAAAATTCCACTCGCAGCATTTTCAAAACAAACGGGCCAAATGTTTCTGCGAATATTGCAATTTACTGGAAATATTTCCTAGAAAACAAAGCAAACTAGAAATAAATACCGAAGAATATATCGTACTCACGTTTTCTGAAAAGTCATAGATTAGGAAGCGACTTGATGATGTTTAAATATTCTTAAATTTGTGTAAAAATTTGCAAACTGTCGATTTCACTGTAGTGGTAGGTTTAGTGTTAAGAGAATCGCCGACAGCGAATATATCGTTTTATTTTATCGTTTTTATTTAATCCGATGCTCTGCTTTGTGGGTCAAAGCGCTCGAGTAGCCCGAGTCTAACCTATACACGGCAACAACGTTTAAGAGAGCAAAGTTCGAAATCCAGAGCTGGTCTTTTGCCGATACGAGGTCAGCTCGAGCAGTTCATCGTGCATCAGCCGTGGATTGAACTTTCGTGAACTGAACTGCCGGTCAAGACGCCGTTTTTCTCCCGCTGTTTTCAAGATCTTCGCCACTTGCCTCGTAAACGCGCTCGACGAACGCTATCCGATGTTCCAGAAATCCAGACGAATCGGTTAATCGGTTATTACTTCGACCGCGATCGAAACTTTAGCTTTTTCAACGGATATAGGAAACGCTTTAACCAGTTAACTGTGGCGGCCATTTTGAAAAGCGTGTACCTATACTGTGTCGCATTGTTCACTACGTACAGTTTTCCCGCAATAATTATTTATATTTGTTTCTTTGCTCGGTCGATTTCCTCCAAATGCTGCAAACATCTTCAAACTTACCAAGGTATTTCAGTTTTCGCTAAAAGTGCAATTTAAACAGCAAATTGCAAGCGCTGTTTACGCGTGACGAGTATACTTGTCAAAGACAGCTGATTGGTTAAACGCTATAATGGCGCAGTGTTGTAATGGAAAGAAAAGAAATGGAAGCGAAACACGATAAACAGGTTGTGCATGATTGCGCAGACTCACTACTTAGGCAATTTCTTTCACCTTCTGTGTAGCTTTCTATATATATATGTATAAAATGTGATTTAACCTGCAAATAGGCGTAAAGCTATCTTTTCGTTTATTTTGAAGTAGCTAACGTCAGCCTATTGGGTATAATTTCTGTCTGTCTAAGGTTAATTCGATACCGGGAATTATTCGTAGCGCGAGTGATAAAATGCACGCTTGAATTTCCATAAAAATCCGTGCTTGTTGCGCTCGATTCTCAGCGAACGAAATTGCGGAAGCAAACTGTGGTTGCACGCGTTGGCCACTCGCCTGACTCGCGTTTTCTGTGCTCCGCAGCGCAGCAATTTCGAAACTCGAGATACTTTCAACTTGCAGCGATCGCGTTCCAGCCAAATGCCCTCGGCGTTCGATCTTGATTTAAACGCAGCTTCGATTTCCGCGATTGTTTCTCCTTCGGAATCTTCGTTACAGGCGAAATGTAAAATTCCAGCGGTTCAGCGGGTCGAAGCAAGTAAATGTAAGCGTCTGAGCTGCAACGGAGAACCCGGTTTACTTATTTCCCGGCGTTCTCCATCGTTCAAATGTAAATCGGACGCGCGCGTGCAAAGTGCATTCATTCGGCAAGATTGAACGATACTCGTCGTTTTGCTCTGTCGCTTCCTCGCCCTTCGCCCCTTCGCCGCGTCCGCCTATTCTCTTTACGCCCTCTTTTGTCAACTTGCAACACTAAGGGATTACATTTTCCCCATTTCGTCTGCCATTTGATACAGCGCGACGTTATTTTCTTGCGGGTCCTACGCGTTCGCAGGGCTCAGCGTTCCCCGGCCACTTTTTAGGAAAAGCAGATGCGCCCTGATTTCACGAGGCGATCTGGTACCCGCGATTCGTGGCATCTTTAAACTTGCCAACGGCTCATTAAGCCTTTGCGGACGAGTGTCCGCAGAGCGTCGCTGTAGACGAGAGGCACTGTCGCGCACAGTTGTGGAAATGTACACGTTGAACGTTTGCGTTACAGAAGCTAAAACTTTATTTAAATACAACAAAATTTGTTGTCAATATCCAAGAAAACGTATTTAATTTTGCTATATTTATGTATCATTTGATTTATATTCTTGCATATTGTGGTATCTTTCGAAACAAAGCCGGTTGGGCCGAACAAGAAGCACAATAGTACACGATGATTCTTCTTCCAAATTTGATTTTCCGATTGGAACATACCACACAGTCTTTACTTCTTGCTGTATCACCTCGCAAAAAATATATGTGGAGGCTCGTGATTCTCCGCGGTTGCGTTGTGCCGATCCTCGAGGAAAAGAGAATATGAAAGATGAGTGATTTTGTTTGGTGTGTTGCTGGCGTTTCGTCCCGGGACTAATGGCGGACTCGTCAGTAAGCCTATGCCAGGCAGTCCCTGCCTTAGATGCAGAGGGCGTTCCGCTCGTTGCGGTATATTTTGAATGGGACCGTCGTTCGGTAGCCAGAGACGTCGGCTCGATCGCTGTGCCCTCTGGTGATGGTGATCAAATAGACGCTTGATCCGTCACATATATAAAGAGCTTGTTGATTCGTCCGGTAGTGCCATTGATAGACTGAAATTCGTTCCGACTCGACCATCGTCCTACACCGCGAGTTTACGTTAAACGGAAGATGAGATTTCATCGCTGAAAATCTACAATTTTCTTTCGTCAAGAACATAATATCGTTTAGTTTACTATACCCATGCGTAAATAGGCATAAGATCATCGCCCAGAAAAATAGACGTGCGGACCCTTTGCGGACGCGTATCCGCAAGATGGCCGCCAGAATCTGTTCAGAGTTGCGGACACCGATTTTGAAGAGGCCGGCGTACGTCTATTTTTCTGAGCGATAATCTCAAGCGTATTTACGCATCGGTATAGTGAACTAAACAGTATTATGTTTTTGGTGAAAGAAAATTATAGATCTTCAGAAATAAGGACTGTCAGGCGTTAGGTTTTCCCGGCGTGCTACGGTGGAACCTCGGTAAATGTGGAATCTTAAGTGAAGAGTTTGTGCGTTAGAGTTACGGAGCTTCTCGTTTATCGAAGTTTTCGAGTGAGAGAGCTTTAATGAGCGGAAATTCGACTTGCAGAGGCTTTGCATGCGGCTTGGGTCTTTCTTAAAGATGGCAATTCTACGTACACGCGTTTGGCTTCACCGACGGAAGACGACCAGTTTGCACGATAGAGAAACAAGGGCAAAAGACAGCAGTAGCTTTCGTTTGTGGACTCTTCATCGAGATAGAAGCTCCTTCGGAATTCGCAGTATCGCAATTTGTAGTCGACTGAAAACCGGTAGACTTTTGTTCGAAAGATTTTTCTGTCCGATCGGCTATCGCAAGTGGCAGAAAATGAGTGATTCTTGGACCACCGCGTAGATGCGAAGTGCAGAGCTTCTCTGAATTCGAGTTACAGAGGTAAAATAACGCATGAAAACGCGGAGAAAATAATTCGAGTCAGAGGAAGCTTATTTCTCGGCTTACAGCGGTTTTCACAGTGAGGCGCAAGCGAATGAACGAAATTCTAGTCTCATAGAGGTTTTCGAATTATACAGGTTCGAATTACCCACGTTCTACTGTATATGTATATTGCATCCGCAATGACGAAGAGACTTGAAAAATATTCCAAACTGAAAATTTAAAGTAACAGAGAGAGAGAGAGAGAGAGAGAGAGAGAGAGAGAGAGAGAGAGAGACAAACATAAAGCAATATTAAGCTAAAGTACAAACTTCTGCAAACATTTCTATATACAAGCGACTTTCTTAAACAAAGAACGCTCGGTTTAACTAATAATAAATGTGGAATATCTTTCTGCAACCAGCTAACCGTGTTACAATATCGCCACGTACGCAGATAAATTGAAAGATATAACTTGCATGACTTCTGTATGTTCATGTAATTCGATGCATAAATCACTGAAAGATCAGTATCTAGCGACGGTAAAATGTACATTGCTACGTTGAATGTGTTCGTTTGAAAAAAAGGACGCCAGAAAGATACATAATAATATAATATTTAATATTCTTGTGCTTACCTGTTACTATATATACGTATAATTTTTAGTATTTTAATGAATAACATTTAAGAAGCGATATGCGTATCGTATCGCATGCGCGAGTCACGCGTTAAACATTTTCTCCACGAAAACAATATAATCGGGGCCAATTAATCCCGCAATTAATAGTTAAACGTAACAAATATGCGATACCTTAATTCGGAGGCGACGTAGAAGTTTCCGGATGCCATTTAGATAACGAAATTCGGTCTTGGGGTCGAAAGTTCGCGTGAATTGGCTGTACGGACCGCAAACAATCCTGCTGTTACATAACTGCCTGGCGGTACAGAAGTTTCTTTACCATATCGAAAGACAACGAAGTTTCCTTAAGTTTAATCCTCGTGCAAACCCTGTACTAACATTTATACAAACCTTTTATCAACATATTACGAGCATGAAGCATTTTGAAATTTCATTAACCGTGTAACGAGGCTCGATTAAATTGCCGAAGTTTCACGCAAATCTGAAAACGCACATTGCGCGTGCAATCTACAGAGTATTTAAGTAGAACGAGTGCCTGGTTTGCAGACAGTGTAAAAGTATTCAAATAATTGATTGTTTGCTGCGTCAATGAGCATCGACACTCTGTAAGATCACTTTTAACGCTTACAGTACGTTCACGATAGTTGCTGATACCGTTGGAAACATACAGCAGGTATCTTGTAACGTCTGAATACGTTCTCGCATTGGTTTCAAATTTGATCATGACGACCGTGTCAGATTACAGCGCCGATGTGTCTATCTGTCTATACTGGATACTACTACGGTGCTATACTACGATATGCGTGCTACAGTACTATATACAAATCTGATTTCGAATACAATCATGGCGTTGCTGCCTCGTTACAGCATTAATGACGTTTCAAGATAGCACGTGCGATGTACATACAGATCTTACTCTATGAAGCGGAAACAGTGCCAATACTTATTACGCATATATTTTGATATATTTGCTAGACGTTTATTAGCCAATTAGCTGTTGCGACCTTTTTGAGAAGTGTGTAGGTAAAAAGTGTTGCAAAACGTAAGCGATGACGAGTATATTCGTCAGACAGTATGTGTGGCTGTTATACGTAGAATTAAGTTGTAAAGAAACGACTGTCTTATCCTTTAATTTTATTTACTACAGTTACTAAATTGCAAATTAAACAGCAAACTGTAACTACCTTTTACGCATGACGAGTATACTCGTCAGACAGAGAGTATGTGTGGCAGTTATAATGCAAAATTAAGTTTTAATTAAATGGCTGACATATTTTTACTTTTATCACTGCAATTTACTACAGTTACTAAATTGCAAATTAAACAGCAAACTCTAACTACCTTTTACGCATGACGAGTATACTCGTCAGACAGAGTATATGTGGCAGTTATAATGCAGAATTAAATTTTAATTAAATGACTGTCTTATTTTTAGTTTTATCACTGCAATTTACTACAGTTACTAAATTGCAAATTAAACAGCAAACTGTAACGACCTTTTACGCATGACGAATATACTCGTCAGACAGAATATGTGTGGCAGTTGTAATGCAAAATTAAGTTTTAATTAAATGGCTGACTTATTTTTACTTTTATCACTGCAATTTAGTACAGTTACTAAATTGCAAATTAAATAGCAGATTGTAACTACCTTTTACGCATGACGAGTATATTCGTTAGACAGAGAGTATGTGTGGCAGTTATAATGCAAAATTAAGTTTTAATTAAATGACTGACTTATTTTTACTTTTATTACTGCAATTTACTACAGTTACTAAATTGCAAATTAAACAGCAAATTGTAACTACCTTTTACGCATAACGAATATATTCGTCAGACGGAGTATGTGTGGCAGTTCTAATACAGAATTAAATTTTAATTAAATGGCTGACTTATTTTTACTTTTATCACTGCAATTTACTACAGTTACTAAATTGCAAATTAAACAGCAAACTCTAACTACCTTTTACGCATGACGAGTATACTCGTCAGACAGAGTATATGTGGCAGTTATAATGCAGAATTAAGTTTTAATTAAATGGCTGACTTATTTTTACTTTTATCACTGCAATTTACTACAGTTACTAAATTGCAAATTAAACAGCAAACTGTAACTACCTTTTACGCATGACGAGTATACTCGTCAGACAGAGAGTACGTGCGGCTGCTATAACATAGAATAAAGTTGTCATTAAACGACCGTCTTATTTTTCAATCTTGTTACTTCAATCCACCGCAATTACCAAATTGCAATCCCGGCCGCCAAACGTTCAAAATGAAAAATCTTAGAATTTACAAATAAATTTTACCTTTCGCTAAAATTGCAATTTAAACAGCAAATTGTAACTGCTTGTTACTCACGACGAGTGTACTCGTGAAAAACAGGTAACCGGTTAAAAGAGTTGGTTAAAACCGGTTCCTTTCGCCACTCGAAAACCCAACTCGCTCGTTCAGTTTCTAATTCGATCTCGCCTTTAATCGATCTCGATTCCACCACGCTCGAATCGATTCGCAACGCGATAGCGCGCGGTCGATAGAAGTCGACGAGAAAATTCCCTTTCCGCGTCTCTTTCTTGCCGCGTATTCTTATTCCGTGGTGTGCGCGCGATAACGAGTCCGTGGCCACGAGGCCGCCACTTTTCTCCTCGAATCGAGCCATGAATCTCGACCCAGTTTCCCACTTACAAAGGACACGGAATATATCCTCGTTTAATTTCAGCGCGCGACGCCGCACGTCCGCGTGTGTGCCGTACGACGCCGGACGACCATCCAGCAACCGGCAGCATCGAATCGATGGAAGTTTATGGAGACTGGCTGTATAAACGACCGCCAGGCAACCGATCCAGCACCGGCAGTCCCACGGGCATCCCTGCAGCGTCGTTGCGTCGACCTGCTGCTTCACGGTTCAGGATGCGCAACGTTTTTCGTTGCCGCTTCGTTTCCTCCAGCGACGCCATACTTGCTCGGTGAGTGCGTGATTCGCTTAAAATTCTGATACGGCAAACACGGGGAAAGTAAACGAAGAACGCTTGTAGGAAACATTGTGCAGGTGTTGAAATTGGGGAATTTTGATTTTCCACTGGAAATCGCTCGCAGATAGAAGCTTGGAAATATTTAAAACGCGTCGTGGTACTTTTCAATTATCGTCTGTCGTTGAATAATCCTTTCAAGTTACACTGTTTCTGAAATTGCGCGTATTCGTGCAGTTGCTTGCTCGTCTTTCAAACTTAACGTGATTTTCGGTGGAGCCACGTATCGCAATACTGTAGAATTTCACTTGTATTTTTTTTTTTTTTTTTTGTTTCTTTTTTGTATCTTCTCTGTAATTTATTATGGTTTGCAGCAACGATACTTGTAAATAGCGTTTAGTATTCAAAATTTCTTTCGTCGTCCCCCGATTGCAAATTGTTGGAAATCGTTACGGTATGAACACGATTGCAGCAATTTAAAATTCACGAGCTGGGATAATGCATGTGCTGGGGCAAAAACGATATTTCCAAACGAAGGGAATTTTACTCGAGAGACCGCGACCCAATTGCAGCGTAAGTGAGACGAGGCAATTTCGCATCATCTGTTAACGAAAGCTCGTCTGATATCGACATGTTTCGCCTTGTTTAAAGGGGACAATTTCCTTCAAGGTCAAATACGTGTCGAACGCAGCGCTTCCCACGTACAACATACTTATGACCGTATAAATGTCCCTGTCGCGGAGAACAGGAAAATAAATGGTATTTACCAGGCAATGTCGTTTTCAATTTATATCGTGCTTTAACAGCACGAGATTTCATAGCAGGCGATATAACAGATTCGATACATTGGGAAGGAAATCGTTTCTCTTGAATTATTACTTCGTCAAATCCAGCCGAAAATTATTATCACGAACTTTTCAAACATGAATTGTAACACGAATCGTCCATCGGAAAATTAAACGCCAATTAAATCGTTTAATATTTTTCTTTCCCGGCGTTTGCAAATCACGTTCATTAACTTTGTCAATCGGAGGCTACAGCAATGTGACAATGTTACGAACGCTGTCTCCTAGTGGCAGAAAATGGCTGCTTAATCCGGGACTCGACTTTCTTAGGACACGGAGAAAAGGCACGGAAATAAGCGAAACACGGGTGTAGCAAAAGCAAGTATTAGGTTGTCCGAAAAGTTTCTATCCTTTTATACGGAAATAATAGATGCAGAACATTTTTCGTTTTATATTATTTTATCGACCCATGTATGATCCGTTTTCTTCCATTTCTATTATCACGATCATACATAATTCGATAAGATAATATAGAACAAGAAGTTTTGTGCATCTGTTATTTCCCTACGAAAGCAAAGGAACTTTTCTGACAAGCTGATAATATACTGTACCGTGAGAAGCGCAGTAAGCAAGAAGAAACGTAGAAAGCATTCGTATCGCGATTAGTGGTGACATCTGTATCCATCGAGCGTACTCGATATTCTGTGTAAACGTACGTGATAGCTGGAGGTTAGAAATCCGTGTTAATTATTATGTTAATTATTTACTACTATTTGTGTCATCTGCCCGTTTGATAAATCAGCCTACAGAAGCGAGTTGTTGAGAAGCGAGCCACCTCTAACGCCCCTAGTAACTCAGTATCATTCGCCAATCGACCTGTTCGATGATTAATTCGAAGCTTATTCGTCAGCAATCTGAGCCACAGCTCGCCGGGCTCGGAATTAATTTCCATTTCAAAGCGAAAGATCCTCTGCACTCCGCAAGACGCGGACGGGTATTGGATAAACAAAAAAAAAAAGAAACAAAAAATGGGAGAAAAATGCGGGAGCAGGGAGAAAAATGGCGCGTGTCTGAGCTGACGCGTCAGGCAATTGCGCGCATTCGCGGCCGGATCGTCGTTAGTTAAGTGTCGTAACATCGGTGTCGGTGAATACGTTGCTAAGCCGGTGCCGCACTCGTCCATACGTTCAATCCCCACGCGAAAGTTTTCGCCGTAGCGACCCGATGCTCCATACTACGTAATTCAATTGAATCTGTGGCTCGACCGAACGACCGGAGTTGCCTGGTTACCGATTAAAAAAAGCAAAGAAAGAAAAAAGGGACAATCGGTGGAAGGAAAAATGGCCGCAGCCGTACCAACCGCCGCGACGCAGCTATCCCGACGCAGGCTGCTCGAATCGTATTGTATTTGTCTGTTACGTGACAGACACATGGGAGCGCGAAATTAACACTTCACCGGCGGCCTCCTCGCGTCTTAGTTTGAACGTTTCACAAGTAAGGGAAAAAATTCGCACTGTAAATGCGGTGACAAAATTTATTGTATGAATTCGACAGGGAAAAAGTGACTTGTGTGCTGATTTGGGAATGGTTTTAGCCTTAGGTTGGCTTCATATTTCAAGTGGCTATCCTGTTACTGTTTGGCTATTGCATGTGGCATGTTGGGGTGGCTGCGGTATGCAGAATGTTTCGTCCATCCTATTACAGTTTCTTAGAGTGTGACAGTATCGTAGACGTGACTAATGGTCCTCCTTTATTCGCGAATCGAGCGATCTCTTTATTGGAGTCTTCTTCCGATTCGATGCTTCTCATCGAAGTGTGTTGCTTTCGCAGAATCGTGAACTTTGACAGCGATTACGGTTGAGTCCTGCGTTGTATTTGAACAAAATGTTAACCGGTCAGCTGCTTCTGACGAGTATACTCGTCACGAAGATGTGGCATATTTTGCGTTACGACGAAAAGTCGTAAAAGTATACTCGAAAAGTAGTTACAATTTTCTGTTTAAATTGTGGTATCTGTAAATTGCAGTAAACAAGGTAAAATTAAAAAATAACGCAGTCATTTCGTTGCAACTTAATTCTACATTATAAGAGCCACACGTACCCTATGTTTCACGAGTATACTCGTCATCGCTTACTTTTTACACACACTCCTTAGGTTTTACACACACACACATTTTTCAAAGAGGTCGCAACAGCTAACTGGTTAATCGATTAAATGATAAATTCCCTATTTGTTTTCGGTAGAATATCGGCAGATATATATTTCCATGAACAATGATCGGAATTGCGCATTGTTAAGCTCCCTGTAGCTTGCAGAAAATGCAATAATTTTACGAAATAATTAATGACAACAAGTTAGTAGAATTCCACTTATCTGAACTCGTTGGCGAACAAATAGCTCACATAACTGAAGTTTGTTGATTCCGCTTATTACTACGATTTCCCCCTCAAATGGCGGGAATTTACGATTAAATAAATGGATTCGATCGACAGCAGCGCATTTAATCGCACGTTGGCTGAAATTTCCTTTTTCGTAAATGAAGTTCTACCATAATACCTTAACTATTCGAGTTAATCAAGAGCAGATTTCTCTCGGATCATGCAACGTCGCATTGAAGTTTACAAGCAGATGGCAAGAACTGCGATATCTCGAATGAGCTGGCTGTACGTACATTCGGTGCTTTGGGTCGATGGTAAAACAGACTCAAAAGGATCTCGGTGCACGGGCCGCGTTGCTCTCGAGAAATTAATCGAGAAACGGTGTTCTTGGTGCAGCAATTCCTTACGTTTGAAACCTTTTTCTTACAATTTCTACCCGCAGAGTTGCAAACACGTGCAGCAGCGTGACAACGAATGAAATTAATCAAAAACTTATCGAATCTTTTTAATTTAAAAAACGACCGTGCACTCGACTCCTTCTGACACTGTTTTACCATCAAGTACAATGTAATCTTTCTCTTTCATTCTCAGAATTTCGCATTGCCCCAGGTCGCTTTGCGTTAGACAATGTGCTCGAGAAGCTTCGAAATTATACTTACGCGGACGTTGCTGTAATTCGGGACAATTGGCGATAGCTGAGATCCACCCGTTGTTCGTTTTCTTTTTTTTTCTTTTTTTTTTTTTTTTATCGGCCCAACAGTGTCGGTACCCGAACGATGTACTCGCGTAGCCGGGAGCGATATAACGAGGTCATAAAATCGGTCAGGCGTTGAAGTAAAAACATGGCTGAAGAGCGAAACACGTAAGTAGAGACATTTTAGGGGAGATAAGCGGCTCGAGCCTTGTTCAGGGCCGGCGATGTCAACTCGCAGCTAGTTCTTTCTTGCGAGTAGGTAGGTCGACGCTAAAGAATTCCCTGGCAACCCTGGTCACGGTATGCAAACGACCCTGAGTGCGGCTAGATCAATCGGTGTCACCGTTTAACATTTTTATTTACCTCGCTGTGTATATCGCTGCCAGTTATGCGAGACTCGCGCTGGTAGTTTGTAAGCCACGTACAGACAGTGTCACGTATATTCCGACTGTACGAATTTTTTACCTGCGTTTAACATTTTGCACAGTCAGAATCTTTTAGAGACGAAAGGAATTTACGTCCACCTCGTGGCCAATTTTCTATTTACAAAGAAAAAAAGAGTCGTACAGTAGCATTCGCTTTAAGATTTATTTTTTGTTATATCTTGGGCTGGTGTGGGTAAAAATGGAAATTTAAAAAATGAGTTGGTAGTAGGAACGCAGCTCAGTAAAAGGAGGAGAATTGGTTTTTTGAAATTGAACGATTAGAATGGACGATTTGCAGGAGAAAAGATGTAATTTGAGGAAAAGGAAAAATTGTCCATCCAAACATCGACTATCGACCAATTATTTAATTATTTAATTAAATTTTTCCGCTCTAAATGACTAATAATGTTTAAAACACATTTTTATTCAAATTTTCTTCTTACATATGTCGCGAGAAAAATAATTCATATTTTCTCGGTTCGTACGTTCGACGCGTGCCCAGCCTTCGCGTTCGTCGCGTTTGGAACATCGAAAGCCTCAGCGGTCCATTTTATTTTCGAGGAGTAGCTTCACAGTCGCATTCGCCTTCTCCTCAGTACATTTTCCCTTCTTATACTTAGGAATTTCCGAAATTTCTCTGCGAGACTAGGTAGAAGAAAGATTAAACGTCTTCTAATTTAATTCCGGTTGCCAGTAGATCGAACTCGCGGATAAAAAAATTTCACCTGTCGCGGTCGACGTTCGATTGATCGATACTCGTTGAAATGTGGATCGAAACGTGCTTTCAGATCGTAATGAACGTAACGTACGAAGAGAATTGGGAAACTGCCGCTGGTAATTACGCTTAATAGACCAGACGTAGCGTACATAATGGAACAAAATCATTTGCCTTCCTGAGTAACAAAATATCGGCTCTAAAAGATGACTTGGAACGTTCGAGGTACGATGCATACGTTTAACCTGCCAATACAGCGAGAACGCTGGAAAGAACAATATGGCTGCGAAGCGTGTGACACGCAATTCTTACAGTTATTTTTATTTCCATTCGAATAGAAGTGCTGAAGCTAAAAAATAACTATATATATATATAATATTTAAAATACTAATAAAATAATTATTATGAAAATAATTATTTAAAATATTTATAATATAAAATAATTCTATATATATAGAATTATATATAGAATATATTATTTAATATTAATATATTCTATTATATTTAATAATAATAATATATTATTTAATTAATTATTTCCTGCAAGGAAAGAGAAGACTGAAAAGGAAAGACGAAAGACAAAGAGCATGTCGTGTTACAGAAGCGAATATATTTTGACAAGTACGATCACGTGGTCTAGAAATGCGATATTGTTTGTGCATATAACGCGACGATGGCAAAGACAATTGCACAGATGCAAGTAAAGAACTTTATCCCCGGCCAATTTCACTGTCAGATTTATTATTGGAGGATGCTTATCAAATTCAAATACGTATCCATCTCTGACAAATCCCCTTGAAGATGTCTCGTACCTAATACCTCGTCGCAACTTATTGTTAGCTGTGGCCCTTTTTCGTCGCAAACAATCCCTCGGCCGGATTGAAACTGCCGTTGAAGCTGACCTAGATGGCGCGAGATCCATGGATCCGATCATCGAGACTCTCGGAGCATCGGCCAAGCACGAAACAACAGACAGACAGACTGCGTATTATCTGCGTTTCGAGTATTTCAAGCGGATAAATAATTCGAGCCGCAGCTCGTGCTCATATCGTGTCGTGCGCTGGATACTCGCCGTAACTCGGTTGAAACGATAGGCGGATCAGACGATTCGAATCGTCGTCCTCGATCGCTGGGCAGACAGCGGCAGAAACAAACGGGAAGAGAGACGGAGGGTCGGGAAGCGGAGAATGTAAAATTTATCCGCGCCCCTTGGCGCAAAGTTGGGTGGCGTACTGAAATATCTGATCCATTTAAGTTTCCGAAAGCGATCGTGAAAACTGCGCGACGCGACATTCCCACTCGCCATCTATCGGAACGATTGCTGGCGTGTCAGCTGACTTTCGAATCGCACGGAATACTCGAATCAATCACGTCGATTGCGTCGCCAGACGTCGGCTGGCCGACGCGGCTAGTAGCCGGGTCTCGTTAAAATTTCTTTCTTATCTGCGTCTGCTCCTCACGTGTGCTGCGGCGTTCGTCCTTCGAAGTTCGCGTTATTTCGGTTCGCGCAGTTTCACCCCGTCGCCGACGGTTTCACGCCATCGACGAGAGTTTCATCATCGATGATACAGGCATGGCGCTCAGCTTGCAAAATTAACACGGAGCATCCGCAAATTTTCCAAAATAAATTCCCACGAACAAAGTGCCTCGGGTTGGTGTTAAGTGGAAGCAGATACGAAGGAGCCTCGAGGACACAGGCGAAAAATGCCGCTCGGGCTTCTTAGCATAGAAATATCACCGAAACAACGTTTCAAACGATTTCAATTTCGCATCTCGTTGTACGTTGCTCGTTGTAACCTTCGAAAACAGACTATAACTTGTAATACAGTGGCGTATCCTATTGCATTCTTTCGTTCTGACGTTTCGAATACGTTATATGGAGGAATCTTAGCCGGAGGTGACGTTTTCACGGATCGGACAAAAATGGCGTCTGATATGGAAGTAACGCGCGAGTGAGAGGTTATGAAAGAATTACGAAGCGGTTGGCGTGGCCGAGGCTTTCTTGAAATCGAAATGAAAATCGAAACTTGGACTTGTGTGTGCCTGGGCACCGTTCAAGAAGCGATTCACCAGCTTACGGTGGTATCCTCCGTTAATAGACGCTGGTCACGGTGAACTTTTGATGTATGTAAATGGATGAATAATGGGGCCGGGTGAATATGTAGATCGCAGGACGACAGATCGAGAACTCGCTTGCATCGACTTTAATGATTTATGGCGGGCTATTATCCCGAGACTTTGTCTTGCTTAATTTCTTCGCGGCCGCTAATCACGAGATCTTACGTAAGTTTTTCGCCGCCGCCGACGATCAATTCAAAGGAGGTGCATGGAAAATTCTACGGTGGAAAGTATAGGTGAAAATGTGGTATTTGGATGATTCATGTTTAGCGAAATTTCATTGCGATAGAAGGGATACTTTTAGCATTGAAGGAAAAGCTTTGGCAGGTGGACAAATGCAAAATGTGTGTGTTTTTTAGTTTATTTATTATTATATGTTATTTAGTTAATTTTTAGTCTTTGTGATCGTTTTTTTTTTTTTTTTATCGAATCGAAATGAATCGCCAGCCGCGAGCATCTTGTAGAGCGGTATGCTCGTATTTAGCTGAGAACGTGCAGCTTTTGGTTAAGTGGCGCGCGCGCGCGCGCGCGTGTGCGTGTGTGTGTGTGAGTGTCATATTAATATATATAAATTTTGATATACAATATGCATGTTTAATATCTAATAATATTTAGTAAGTAGATGTGTAATCATAACCATAAATCTTAAGCATGTGTGTGTAAAGTATAAAATGATTTTTTTCGCAATATATGGAATTATATGGAATTATTATATATGGAATTATTTTGTACTTTCTTAAAGTTGCTTCTCATTTTTCGGCGCATTTTGAAATCGATATTTGGGTGGGGGGGGGGGGAAGAAAGGGGGGTTTCTATTAAACTTTTAAATCTTCAAATTCGCAAATATATCGAAGTTTTCAAGCATTTCGATATTGAAATTTGCAAACTTTCCGATCTCCGGGTTTTCGAATTTATTAATTTTCAATTTCTCAAACCTGTAAATTCTTAACGTCGTTAAATTTTTAACCAGGTCACTCGTTAACTTGAAACTCCTACATATAATTAGGGAATTAATAGGTAACGAAGGAGTAGACGTTTTTAGTCTCTTGCAACTATGAGATGAATGTACGGCGTTAGTTATTTTGATAAAACCGGAAGGTCGTATTAAAAAATCAAGGATTAATAACAATTTAATATACTTTTCTTTATCGCGTCAGGATGGCCAGACTAATATTGGACATTTCTACTTGCACAGCTAGCTTGCACAGAATATTAAAATAACATTCGTATTATATTAGACAAGCTAATCCATTCAAATTTATTCATACAATAGAAGTGTTAAAACTCGTAGTGAGATTTAATAGGTATTACATAAATAATAAATTACGATATCCAATTCGATATTCAAGTAACACAATATAGCACATTTCTTATTAGTTTGAGAAAAGATTCCGACGTCGACGTTAATAATCAAGGAATTCTCTGCAAGAAGCATCTGCATATTCACTGTAAATGCATTGCAAATATATAGACGAGTGTATTTTCTAGTTGGCTTATTCCGACATTTCTATTTATTTCGTAAATAAAACAGAGCGAAGTTCTTTTAATATTAAAAAACTGAAATTAGAAATTCCAGAAATGTCGGTTATCGTGACGATATTGCAATAACTGTAATTTCTATGTTATCGCTAAATTATCGACATCGATTCAATTGAAAAATTACAAGTTATAATTAATTGAATTGCCGGTTACTCAAGGCAGAAACAAGAACGATAAAAGAAATGTCAGTTCTCTAAAAGTGCACAGCTCGAACGTGTGCAAATTGAAACACATGTAATTGCGTATATAATTATGTGTAATTATCATCATCGTGTATAATTGTATAATTTCGTAAATATAACGAAAGCAAGTGCTTTTCGTTATGAAAATGCCGAAATTAGAAATTCCACGCTGTTGCGGAAACGTCGATCGTCGTAACGAAATTACGATAACTGCAATTCCCATTCTGACGTATGAACGTTCACATTGCCAATTACTTCATTTTTCGCGATGTCGTGTAACAGAGAGAGAGACAGAGAGAGAGAGAGAGAGAGAGAGACGAGTGCCACACGAAGTAGCGAAATATCAGTTTCCTAGAAGTACGCAGCTGAAACAAACTCAAATGTGTATAATTAAATCGCGTCTCGGCTTTCGCTGAATTCAGACGCAACTCTTGCAGACACTGGAAACGCGAAGAAAAGGGAGCAAGGGGACATCGAAAGGGAGCTTTTCAGCTGAAATTTCGAAAAGCAACATAATATTCCGGCCACGGACGCGTACGCGTATTTCGTTGTACGTGTGCACGGACACACACACATACACGATAGATAACGACGCGTGTATACGAATATGCGCGGCCAGTGTGCCACTTTTAAAACGAACAGACGCCATGAGTATTACGCCAGCTTCTATATAATCCGCAATATTCAGCGTGTACGACCACTCTATCGTCCAGACAGTGACCATTCGCTTGCAACCGCGCACACTTTTCCCACCGTGTAGATCGTTAATATTTAATGCGGCTGCTACATAATACCAACCGCGTATTTACCTGTGAGAAGCTTGCAGGGCGGCTTTAAATACTCCGGCCAGATTTACGACGCTCTAGAAGCAAATGTTTCGTCGGCAGATTTGAATACGTCGTTAATGCGTGTCCTGACGTTTCTCGAGATTCTTCGAAAATCGTACGAATTGTACGCGTACGGGCGCGTCTGCGTACTTGTTTCGCCGATTATGCGTCGTAGGTTCTGTTTCAAGCTCTGCTTTCTACGTCTACAGACGAATTCCGGTGACTGACACGCGCCGATTTTGACGAAACTTTGCATAGACGTCAGTGAGAGCTACCTAAGAATTTGAGCATAATTTTTTTACTTTAAGGGAAAAACCGACCGTTTTAGCCTTATTGGGGATAATATGAGCGCTTGTAAAAGATATTAGTAATTACGATCCACAATTCTCACAATTCATATATACATCGTACAATCGATTTCAGACACGAAAAGCATGAAAACGGTTGCTATAATACTATTAACGCAAATTAAGAAACTGTTTCGAAACTGCTATTTCGGCAATTACGATCCACAATTCTCGCAATTCATATATACATCGTACAATAAATTTCAGACACGAAAAGCATGAAAACGGTTGCTGTCAGAAAGCGTCCTTTGACGCTTTTTCCTCGAGTGGTGAATATTTCCAGTTGTAGAGATTTCATTTTGCGCTGGAAGTATCTGGTCCAGCGTAGGAGCCGATCCGTGAACTTTCCGCAAAATCTCGATCCTCGGCGCGCTTATCCAAGTCTGCAAGACGCAACGATTATCCGCGCGGAGGAATTTCCCTCTGTCTTGCTGCTGGTCCCTGGTTAAACTGGATTGCGGAAATTGGATTAACGAAGCGGCTAGCCGCACTCCGGCATCGTCTGATTATTTCCAATGACAAATGAGCCGCAGAGGCCTGCCGTTGTGCAAATGCAGGTGGATACGCTTTGCCGCCGATGCTGTGACCGCGACACCGTTGCTCGGTGCTCGGGCGTTCAGGTGCGAATAAAGACGGCGCCACATCTCGCGCCGAGATATATTTCGTTTTAGAACCGCAACCATGGTAAGGTATTACGGACGTGATGCATTATGAGCGCGGAACACTGCGAAACTAGAACAATATTTCCTAGATAAATTTTGCCCGGAATACGAGGCCACGAAAGAAGATGCTAGTTGAAACTGCTGGAACTTGCTACTCGCTGCTACGCTCCACACTAATAACAGTACGAAGTTGATTCAGTGTGTTTATACTATCGTCCGAAAGTAACCAACGCGTTCGTCCGCTCGGCTATTTTTGCACCTGGTATAATTTCATTCATTAGAAAATTACAGACGCAAGAACGCACGGCGGTTTTGTCTTACGTTGTCGTGCTATTTCTGCCGCTAGATCGTGTTTTAACGCCGGCTTGATTCTCGTTCAATTGATTTCTGCGATGGTAAGCAGCGCTTCTCCGATAATTAATCGCGTAACACGTAGCCGGTCTTTCGGAGCTGAATTCCTCGCGAGCAACTCTGTCTTAAGTTATGAGTCTGTGATCCTTAAAAGCACCTGATCGACTATGAGATCTCGCGAAGTTGTTAAGTAACTTAATACGAGTTAAATATTTCAACAATTTACAGAAAAAAGCGACGAAAACTTTGTAACTCGAATTAATCTGCCTGTTAGGAAGAAATCAAGTACCAAATATGCGAGCATCAGCTTCAATTTTCTCGACAGTTGTAGGTGAAAACGAAGTCTTCGCACACGAAAATGTTCCGAGAAATTTGTTTCTGATTTTCAAGTCGATTTACATAGCAATGTTCCTGCAAACTGCGATATTGATCGACCAGTTCAGTTGTTGCTAATTATTAATATTTTTTTATCCGTTCGTTTTACGTCGTCTTGGCCGCCAAATGCTCAAAACACTTTATGTTCGTGATATTTTCGTTTTCGCTGAAATTGCAATTTGAACGGCGAATTCTAACTTTCGAATTTGTACGCCTGGCGAGTATACTCGTCGTAAGGCAAAGTATTGCCATTTCTTCGTGACGAGTACGCGCAAAGCGGCTAACTGGATAAAAACAAGTAATATCGTTAAGGAAACCCGAATGTGCAGATCGGTAGACCGTGAGAGTAGCGTGTAACATAAATCGCAGGAGATTTAGCGCTGCTTGGTCAGACGTCCTTTCGCATTACACGCAGCCTTGCGGAGGCTACGCGTCTGCGACTGAAAAATACCTTCGCATCGGCGAATGTCGAAGGAAAGCGGGCGAATAATTTCAAAGGTAATTATTTGGTAGAATTTCATTGGCACTTGTTTGGCGAAGATATTGCGCAGAAGCTGAACGTTAGCTGGAAATTGCTACATTGGTCTAACCAAATTATTGCACTAAGAAGTTGCTAATGAAAATATCACCAGAGTACATTCTGAAATGTATTTGAAGCAATTATACATTCGGTGTCAAATTATTCGGAAGTGTGCAAACATAGTCTGAACTCATCGTTCGCGTAGCAGGACATTGTTGCAACTTCGGACAACTCGGAACAACTTCGTTGTTACTTCCAAACGACTACTCTTCGCGAACGAATAACCGGATGAACCATGAAAATACGAAATTGCAGTAACAATATCGAAGCAGAGATAAAGAAAAGCAAATCTAATAACAAAATTGGAAAACGTTTGATTGCGACTTAATTCTGTGTCATAAGAGCCACACGTTTAAGTGCGAAGCTTTCAAAGCTTAACGAATAACCGGATTAACCATAAAAATACGAAATTGCAGTAAGAATATCGAAGCAGAGATAAAGAAAAGCGAATCAATAACAAAATTGGAAAACGTTTGATTGCGACTTAATTCTGTGTCACAAGAGCCACACGTTTAGATGCGAAGCTTTCAAAGCTTAACGAATAACCGGATGAACCATGAAAATACGAAATTGCAGTAAGAATATCGAAGCAGAGATAAAGAAAAGCGAATCTAATAACAAAATTGGAAAACGTTTGGTTGCGACTTAATTCTGTGTCACAAGAGCCACACGTTTAGGTGCGAAGCTTTCAAAGCTTAACGAATAACCGGATTAACCATAAAAATACGAAATTGCAGTAACAATGTCGAAGCAGAGATAAAGAAAAGCAAATCTAATAACAAAATTGGAAAACGTTTGATTGCGACTTAATTCTGTGTCATAAGAGCCACACGTTTAGGTGCGAAGCTTTCAAAGCTTAACGAATAACCGAAATAACCATAAAAATACGAAATTGCAGTAAGAATATCGAAGCAGAGATAAAGAAAAGCAAATCTAATAATAAAATTGGAAAACGTTTGATTGCGACTTAATTCTGTGTCACAAGAGTCACACGTTTAGGTGCGAAGCTTTCAAAGCTTAACGAATAACCGGATTAACCATAAAAATACGAAATTGCAGTAATAATGTCGAAGCAGAGATAAAGAAAAGCAAATCTAATAACAAAATTGGAAAACGTTTGATTGCGACTTAATTCTGTGTCACAAGAGCCACACGTTTAGGTGCGAAGCTTTCAAAGCTTAACGAATAACCGGATTAACCATAAAAATACGAAATTGCAGTAATAATATCGAAGCAGAGATAAAGAAAAGCGAATCTAATAATAAAATTGAAAAACGTTTGATTGCGACTTAATTCTGTGTCATAAGAGCCACACGTTTTGAAAAAAAGAAGGATTTTTCCTTCAGACAGTATTTCGCACAGTCTGCCAGTTGTTTGAAGTCGTCGTGTCAGCAGACTCTAAATTTAATTTAATAATAATATTTAATTTCCTTGGCGAATTTAGGATTCTGAATAATGATTTGAAATAGTCATTTACACAGCTCGATATTAACTTGCATTGCAAGGATAGATGCCAGTAAAGAAACATAGTACGTATATAACAGTTGACTAGACATAAAAATAATTCAAACCTATGTTTTCTCTCTTTTCAGCTGCTGGATTTTTATGGTAATTTGCAAAAATTTCCCGTTCGAGTTCAGGTTAAATCATGATTGTTGTTCTGGCTCAGCGTGTGTGTGTGTGTCGCCGCACAGGCGGAAATAGAAAGATCTGTACACCCATACTTTGAATCGTGGCTGTAAAAATAATTTGCACACAGCCTGGTTTTTCCACGAAGCGTCTCCCTATCAAATCGTAGATTTCGTCCTCGCAGAAAAACAGCAAACCGAGATGCTTGGAAAATAGATTTTTTGCCTCTCAGAAGAGAATTCTTATCGCGATGTTTCTCACCGAAGGGAGAGTACGTTCGGGACAGAATATACGAAAATACAGGATCTAATTGTCCAAGAAGACATACACGGTTCCTGCATACCGAGAGATCTCAGAAAACGTGTATCAGCTTGTCTGAAAGGCGTGTTTCTCTTGCAGACGCGTGTTTCTCTTGCAGACGCGTGTTTTGCAGCGATGCGTCTTTATAGAAACACGAAGCCCAATCTGTGGAACGTTGTGATCCTTATCTCGATAGAAGGAAATGGATCAAACGTTTGTTAGGCGATTTCTCGTTTTTTAAGCGAGATATTGCAGTGTCCGAAGAGAAAGAGTGCTATTTGCTGCGAGTTGAACGCTTTTGTCGTAAATCCGTGGCTCGCTGGCGACGCCAACCACCGAATGGCATAACCGAATAATACAATACAATATAATAAAATGACATATAGAATAACATAAAATGGCATATCGACTGACTCTGCGAATAACAGTGGCATTTATTGCGACAGCGGAAATAAATATATTTCCTGTAATTGCGTGGAATTAATCGAGCGAAGTTGCCGAGTGAATCGTTTCCCAGAGGGTTTCGTGGCTTTCGTCAGGATAGTGTGGAATTCAAAAAAAGGCCAGCCACGTATTGGCTGGCAATCATCGAGCAGCACCACATTTACAACGCCGCCAACGTGCAGTCGTATAAATAACCCGGACACGTGGGTGTTTTCTGTTTCGAAACGCGACAACCGACGAAATACAAGCGGCGCTCGATATTTCCAGCCGTGCGACTTCCCTACGCTGCGCAATTTCTTTTCACGGGGATAAAATCCACCACATGATTGCCTTTCATTTTACGCAGAATGTCCCGTGCACCGTTTGTTTGAACGATCGCAGCAGCAGACTAATCGCAAGTATCGAAGGTTGGCGCCAAAAAGCACGTCGCATAATTCTTCTAGTTTATATCTTCTAGTTCGTAGGCGGATTTTCCGCTGTGACGAAGCGCCCAAGCTGTTTTCCTTTTCTCGTTAAAGCGGCCAACTTCGACACGGGAAAAATAATCCGAACGCTCGCGGTAGCGCGCATAATCGCGCGATGAAACACGACGCTTGTTCGAGCACCTTCGAAAGCTCTGCTCGCCACAGTTTTGTTCGATTCTTCTTCATCGATCTTAACATTAAACCTACCGACACTTCTTGGATACTTATTGACCGCTCGCGATAGGCAGGACAGACCAGAAATTTTTCTTTAGAAAAAAAAAAATTGAAATAAATACCGAAGGGTATTATATTTATTATATTTTATTTTATTATTTATATTAATATTTTATTAATTATATTAATAAAATATATATTAATATTTTAATATTTTAGGTATTATATTAATATTTTATGAAAAGTCACAGATTAGCAGGCGATCTGATAACGTTCAAATCTGGTCAAATTTGTGTAGAAATTTGGAAACGGTGGTAGGTTTAGTGTTAACGAGCGCGGACCTGAATATCAGGAGCCAGGCTCGTGAACAGATAGTCGGGGCCGAACATAAACATCGTAATATGTCGAAAGCATGGAGGTTTTTTATGGTTCCAAGTATTTTCTTATCAGATATTGGTTCCAGGTGAAGGTTGAAGTTTGAAAGCGGTCAATTTGACCGGCGTGGTAGGATTAGTGTTGATTGATGGAAACTCGAATACATAGGGCGTTGCGTGTAAATTGCGCACACTGGGGACGAGATGGGGATGAAAACTGGTGTTTTGAAGTTGACGAAAGATCTCGTGAAAGAGGTAATTGTTGGGAAGGTAACCGAGTTTGAAAAAATAAATACCGCGCTAAAGCGGGCAATGGGTAAAACAATAATGGGAGATGAATTTAATGGAAAATCCGGGTAGCTGAGTTTGCCGGTTCGTGTGTTCCAGGAGTTCGGTAAAACACGGCGGGCGTAGACGAATAATAACTAGAATTTCTCGGATAATAACGAGAATTCGTAGACTTGTGCGAATTCAACGACACAACGAGCCGGCACCCCGCAATTATTCCACGTGCGAGCAGCGCCATCGATCTTCGTCGCGAACAACAATAGCGCAGAAACCGGCAAATAGGTGCAAACGAATGCATCAAGCTAAGCATGCAGCACAGACCCGGAATATCCTGTTGGACATATAAATAATATCGCCATGCTGTGCGTTCGTAACCTGTTTTTAAAACATGCATTCTGTTGGCTGTGTTTCGCAAATATGGAAATTTTCAATTCTAAACAAGAGCTAAATAAGGAGAAAGATGGATAGACAGATAGAGATAGGGAAATAAGTAAATGAAAGAGAAGTACAGAATATTCATGGATAATTGCAATTCTTATTTAGAATACAAAAAGTTAATTGATAATTTCAATTCTAAGTAGGAATTATAAATAACATATAAATAGACAGATAGAGAAAGAGAAATATGTAAATAAGAAAGGATAGAAAAACTTCATTGATGTTTCCAGTCCTAAATAGGAATCATAAATGAGGGAAAAAATAGGTAGATAGATAGAAATAAAAAAATAAGTAAATAAAAGAGAAATACAGAATATTCATTGATAATTTTAATTCTAAATAGGAATTATAAATAACATAAAAATAAATAAATAGATAGATAGGGAAGTAGAAATATGTAAATGAGAAAGGATACAAAAAATTCATTGATGTTTCCAGTTCTAAATAGGAATTATAAATGACATATAAATAGATAGATAGATAGATAGATAGAGACAAATATGTAAATAAGGAAGGATAGAAAAACTTCATTGATTTTTCCAGTTCTAAATAGGAATCATAAATGAGGGGAAAAATAGGTAGATAGATAGAAATAGAAAAATAAATAAATAAAAGAGAAATACAGAATATTCATTGACAATTTCAATTTTTATTTAGAATGCAAAAAATTCATTGATCATTTCAATTCTAAATAAGAATTATAAATAACATAAAAATAGATAGATGGATAGAGATAGGAAGATAAGTGAATAAGAAAAGATACAAAAAACTCATTGATGTTTTCAGTTGCAGATAAGAATTACAAATGAGAGGAAAGAAATAGATGGATAGATAGGAATAGAAAAATAAATAAACGAGAAGACACAAAATAATTCTTAATAACAAAGAATTAATAGTAAAATAAGGATTAAAAATACCACTGAATTTTTGTATTTGTTCTTGTTTAAAATTGAACGCATTAATGAATTTCTCATTCGCGTTAATCTTCAATTTTATCGTTCTATCTGTTAATCGACGAAAACTCACAGAAGCTACTTCTCAGAGTGATTAAAAGAACCTAACAATTTTCAACATGCTCGACGTTTTACAACACATTGAATCATCTAAATCGACGTGGTCTTGCGAATGAAAGAGTTAAGCTTAATTCAACCTTATTACTACACACCTACTTTAGTTTCAATTTAAATGCAAATTTTTAATTTTCACAAATCCAGCAATGTAAATTAAAACACTCGCACTGCACGTATTATAAATATATGAATATTATTATAAATATATATATATATTTACAATAATACTACTACCTATACTTATGATAATAATACTACTAATACTACTAATATATATATATATATATATATATATATATATATAATATATATATTTATAATAATACTACTACTAATACTACTAAGATATATATATATATATACATATATATATATAGGTAGTCGTTAAAAATTAACAACTCGCGAAACACGGCGGCATTCGAGGGACGTTTAATTGGTTTCAACGACGATTTCCAACGACGAATCCGGCGATCGCGTACGTTTGCCTCTTATCATGTACAAGCGTGAACGAAATTGAAGAAAGTCGTAGCACGGCGACTAATTAAAAATGTTTGTTCGATATACCGGCAGTGAAACGTGTTATTGGCGAATCTGTCATCGATGCAAGCAACCATCGACGAAGAAAAGCACGAAGGGAGAGCGGATAAAAAAGGAGGGAAAATAATTGGGACGTAGTGGCGCGTAAAAATGACACGTGCATTGAGCGAAATTCGTTGCGCTCAACTTTCCGCTTTTAATGAACGAAAGCAACGGGAAAATGTTTAATTGGAAGGAGGAAAATTAAAAATCCCGGATAGCCATCCAAGTGGCGGATGCGACAGTTTCCTCGATATCGTATGACGTTTGTTAATGTTGCGAGTATTTTCCAAATATCATTAATGAACAACACTTTTATTGTGCTTTTCGCGAAATTATCTTTCCTCGCCTGTCGTCTTACCCGTCTATGGATTTTCCAACATTTCCCGCTCCGCTTTGCCAAACGCCACTGCGATCATAGTCGTCAGAATGCAGATCATCCAACCTGATACCTCGAAGTACGACGAAGGGAACGCAAAACGACAGTGTGGAATACGTGGCAAGAAAATTCTACAACGTCGACCATCCTCCCATAGAACGAGTTCAGCTGAAAATCAGCTGCATCAAATACCGACAGTTTATGGAAAATAAAGAGCGTCTTTTCGCAGAGTTTCGTCGTTAAACTCAACCGCAGACGCGCAGAAGACTTCAGGTCGCAGAAGACTTCAGGTCGCAGAAGACTTCAGGTCGCAGAAGACTTCAGGTCGCAGAAGAAGGATACTGAGATTGCAGCAATAAACTATTTGTACTCATGACATTGCACCACGCCAGAAAAATTTACTTAAAATTCTTATTGAGAATTGATTGTAAAATTACTCAATTACTTGACACGTCGGATCAGATCCGCAGACTAAAAAGTCATTATCCTATAGATTCAATTAGAATCAAACATGCAATAAACTATTTGCACTCATGACATTGCACCACGCCAGAAAAATTTACTTCAAATTCTTATTGAGAATTGATTGTAAAATTACATCTAAATAAAAAAGAAAATTATATATAACGTTGGGATGGATAATTATATAATTCAGCCGTTACAAGGATGTCACACTGGAAACACGTCTGCGCCCTCGCGAGATGCGGAGTCGCGATAGACACCCGGAGGTAAGGAGCGGCGGGTCTGGCCCGAAACGACGCTGGATAATTAGAAAGTTTATCTGAGCGGAGATCTCGTCTCGTAATCTTATTCGCATTAATTATTTTCCCTGCGCGGCCTCGGATCTGATTAAGACGGGCGCGGCCCTCGTCTCTCGCCTGGTGGAAAAATGCGAGGAAAAGAGGAGAATCCCGAACCGGGGCGCTCGTGGAGGAATAAAAAGTCAGACGGAAGGAGGGGAAAAAGCAGGCCGAAGGTTGGAAAGAGTTCAAGGGGCGAGAAGATAAAATGCGCGGAAGAAGAAGCGCACCGAGTAAAAAAGCAGGGGAAAAGAGGATTGAAATAAAAGGATTGCGGGGAGGAAAGTTTGGTGGAAAAAGCGTGCACGGAAGTTGGCCGCACGCCGGAGAGGCGGAAGAAAATACCGGAGGAGAAAGCGCGGGCAAGGACAAGGTCGATGGAAATTTACGAGACACGCGAGCGGAAAACAAATTTTTAACGCTGACGCGGTGCTTCGTCTCTCTGTCACTTGTCCAGTCGTTGCAGTCGACCTGTTGTAGTCGAGGCGGATTTCAGCCATTTGACGAACCGCCGCAAGGACAAACTTCCCTGATTTTCTTTTCATTCTTTTCAACGATTAAGGTCAGTTCACACGGTGGTATGTTTGCCCGCGCGGTGTGCAGTGGACGTTACGAAGGCACAAGCTCTGAGAATTTTCCAAGGACATGGTTGAACGTCGTATGCGACTGTTGTCAGCGATTTTATTATGCGATCGTAGCGACACGCTGTACCGCGCGTTGTACGAAATATTGTGCAGCCGTTCCACTTGTCTTTCATCGCGAACAGAGTTCGTTTAAGTTGCTCGCATTTTGTGGTTTGATTAGAACGCAGTTTTTTGGCTGGCAATCCCGGAATTCCGTTTCTTGGTGCCTCTAGGGACACTGGGTTTCCATAGGAACACTGAACTTGCAGTTTACGTTGGTTGGTAGTAGGTTACATAAATTGATTATGTGCAACGTGTTTTGCAAGGTAGGTAGAGTCCCGAATACATTAGGAATTATGACATTAGTTTGTGCGAAAAGTTTCGTTCAACGATTCTGCACACACTGCGCATGCGCAACAATTCTTCAACCGCTGATGCGGAATCCTGGACAAATGTTAACTGTTACGAAAAACTGTCAAAAATGTTCGAAAAGTTCAATGTTTGCTGTTAAACAGAACAGCGAAGGGACCAGCGAATGCTGCAAACAGAATGTTACGAACATGTTTCTACGTTACGAACAATACGAAATTGTCAGAATATTCGATATATTATCGGTCGCTCGGAAACGAATAAACTGAACAAGGAATTTAATAAAGTGGAAATTTTCCTTAATATCTCTCCGTCGGGGAAATTGTTTGCAAGCTAGAAATTGTTTGTATCGCGCTGGAAAACGCCACTAGAAGTGTCTACAGAAAAGCATATTAATTTCTGATACGATATGACGCGTTTAAATGCTGCTCGGCAAGTTGGTTGCGAGTTTGAAGGAATTTGGTCGACGTGAAAAGTTGCATGGACAAGTTTTTGTTATTATATAGGCTTTGGGTTGAATAATAAAATGATTCACTCAGATTATTTTCACACAAACTGTATTTCGTCTCCTCGAACGTCCGTACACCACCGGATCACGCAGAGAAAAAAAAACATGGCGCACGGGCGGAACAAAAACTGCATAGCAGTTGTACCAACCCTGGATGCAGAAACTATTGGTCATACCAACCTGAGATCTAACTTAACAGTTTTTCGTCGAAAAACCCGGCAGGTTCTGCAACCATGGAATGTTCGAGTTGCGTGATAGGCGGAGCAAGTTTGCGGAAGAAAATGGCAACCGTGTAATTCGACGAACGTATGTGGAATCGAAATGTAAGTGGCGGCGAACTTTCCGTGCGACCTGTCGAATCTTCTCGATCATCCGAAAAATACGCGCCAGTCCAAGCTGTGTGCTGGTCAGAGCGCACGGCTCTCCGAGTGTTAAGAGTGCGCGTTGCTTTAATCTGCAAACAAGTCATCAGAGTTTACCGATCGAGTAGCGAAGAACACAACGAGAGGATTTCTGTGATGTAAAATCGAAGGAACGAGATTGACGAAACAAAATGGTGGGGAAACTGTGGCAGCAGGAGGGGGGTGGTTGCGCGGAAGAACAGCGCGACACGGCGGAGGAAATTGATAAAATCGGGCGGAATAGAGTGAAAAAAAGGAACTGGCGAGGAGAAAAGAAGGAGAGGAGGGGACGCGGAAAAGGAAACTTGTTCCTCAACTTTTCACTTTCAGCTCTCACCTGGCCGACAGGAACCGACGTCGTTTCGTTTATTAATCGCCTGGATCCTGCATCAGCCGAACGTAAAACTTGCAGTTACGCAATTTGTCAGGAAGACGGAGCTCGCGTTGAAATTGACGAGGCGATGACTGGCTCCGGAAAGAGCTAACTTTTCAATTAAATCGCGGCCAATCGAGAAGTTGGCAAATAAGCCGACGAACGCTGCAGGGCCGCCGTTCACGCGGCTGTGTTTTGCCTACCAAGCAACGAAAGAGCGATCAACGTAACACATTATGAGTCTTGTCAATTTTTGCCCTTTCTGGCACTTTCAGAACCAATCGAACGGCGCTCGCAGTGTTTTCTGCGAGCGGCAAAATTGAAGAATTTTGATTCTTTGTTGGAGGATGTTCCACGCGTCGATGGGATACTGCTGCGCAGAATTTAGCTGAAACTTTCTGTTTCCAGATTGTTGTTCACAACGCTAGATTTTTTTTTTTATTTAGATGAAATTTTACAATCAATTCTCAATAAGAAAACGCTAGAAGATGGCGTCAAAAGTCGCCTCTGTAGAAAGAAATATAAAAGTTAATGAACATTAATTAATAGTTTCTTGGCTTCTGCCTAAATCTAAATGAATGGAACATTGAACGAATTTGTCTACTTTGCAGCTGAATTCCGCTTTGCGAAATTGAAGAATTTTGATTCTTTGTTGGAGGATGTTCTATGTATCAATGGGATACTAAGACGTCTTTCTATCAGAAAAGTTTGCGGCTGCCAATTTCGGAAAAATTTAAGAAAAAATGGATTAAAAATTCCGATATTAAAAAATCCCGTAAATAGCAGACAGTGACGCTTGCTGGACCGAAAATACCAGACAAAATTTCCATTATCTTTCCGTCTTCTGCAAGAACTCTGCAATTCTTAAATTTCCCGCTAGAGGGATCCTGCATTTATTTTCAATGCGCAGAAATTATTTAAAACCCGTTTGGTATTCTACGGCACTGCAGGCTGAATATTGCGTATCGTTGCACGTGGAAACATTCAGAGCGAAAGTTCTTTCTTGATCTGGCAATTTCTTTTCAAACGATAGCGCTTCTGTTCTCTTGACAGGGATAATTCATCGACCTAGCATTTTCTATTATTTACAATCGATATCTCCGATCAGCCGTTTGGAGATACCGGCAAAATTTCATTTTTCTGTGCGTTTTTCCGCGGTGGCCTCGGAACGTTAACACGACTCTGAGACACGTCTATCGAGAGGAATGATCGATTGCCCTACGAACGCGATTTCTCGAAATAACTTTCGCGATTTAATATCTTACAATCAATCAAGATTATCTTTACATTTTCGTGCTACATCAATACGTATACTTTATCAAATTTCCCCGAAAATGATTGTACATGAAAATTGTATAAAAGTATTCTGCCAGGCGATCAAATATTATTATTATTATTATTATACAATACGTTCTATTTGTAGCAGCTTCGAAGAGCTTGGAATCGTTTAAGTCCTTCGCTCGTATTACGAAATCAGAAAAGAAATGAATCAAACATGGCGAATCGATAATTCGCGTTACGTCATAGTCTTCCAGATAAATTCAAACTGTACTTTTAAGGCTCTCTTTTAAAAGTCAGAGGTAACAAAACTGTATCAAATTAAAATCACGTATCGTTTAAAGACACGGAACCGCAAAAAAGAACTAAAAGAACACTAAAAGAAGTCAGCTCGTCTCATAACGAGCGCATGTTCAGTGAAAGAAAGAAATATGCGTGTGACTTCTTCATAGAAACAGAAGAATTGGCTTTCTTTCAGTAAATAATAAAATAATGGATAAATCAATAAAGCGAAAGGTGTAATAATTATTTCATTTGATGAATTTTTACCTGAGATAGCCGCGTCTATGTTCTGAATTAAACTCTTAAACGTTTAAAGTATTCTATATATATATATATATATATATATATATATATATATACCTCTAATATATAATAGAAGGTTATCCTTCTTTGATGGAATGTTCTTAGAAAAGTAAAACTGCTGAACGTTACTAACTGAACAAAATAAAAGAATATCCACTCGCGGTAAATAAAAATTTGCCGTGTCTTCCTCCCATTTGTATTACAGTGCACGTATAAAGAAATTTATCTTCAACACGTTGAATAATTTTTGCTGTCACAGACCACGCGCATGCGCTCATTTCTCATGACACTCGTTAAAACAATAAAAGCCTTCCCAACGATTGTCGCTAATAGTATCGAAATCGCCGTGCTATAGTAATAAACGAATGACACGAAGATGTAAATGTACGTGGAAACAAGTAGGAACGTTGAAGAAAGAAAATAAAAAATAAAAAATTTCTCATAATTATCCAGCGTTTTCGATCTGAAAATGTCACCAGAACGTGACTTTTCGTGATTTTTGTTAGGAAGCCAAATTACTTTTGAAATTTTTGAACTTTTGCACTTTTTGAAATTCGATATTTTCGATTTATTTTCATCAAACACGAGCAGTTCGATTAATCCGCCCTTCTTCGTCTTTAAATCACGTATCAGATTTTAGGGAAAAATATGTAAAATCCCGAGAGGGGCCATACCGCCGCCCTTTCTTCAATATTTGTGCAGCGCGTAGGCAAAAACAAGTAAACTTTGGTTCGATCAATTAATCGCGCAGCCGCTGGAAGTTGAAGAACGATATCCACGCATACAGACTCGTTGCTCCGTGCTTAAACAGTATGAGCTGTTGGACGAGTTGCTATTTCACGTTTATAGACTTTACGAGCTCGATATCCCGCGCTGTGTCTACAAATGATTTTCCAATATCGCGCCCGATTCTACGGGCCAAGTACGTACTTACACGGGCGATCAGAAAAATATTATAGGAAAGGAACGACTTTTAAGTGATAAACGGCAAGGGCGAACGCATAATCAGACGGAAGTAGAAGGAGAACGATTTCGGTCGGACATCATCGCGTACCGCCATCTGAAGCATGATCGAAGAACTATAAAGACTGCTTGTCGGAGCGGGAGTCTTCTTTTTTCGCTTCCATCGATTTTCTACGATAAAACGTTGCAACTTTTCCTTCATGCCTGTACTCGATTTTCACGGTACAGTAAACTCTAGAAAATACGATGTATAGGAAAAATAAAGAAATTTTTGTAGGTTATCGTTGTTCGTAAGGAATATACGTGGCAAGTAATATCATTTCTCGAAGCTGTGCGTTTTGCTTTCGTAACTGTTTTTTTATCGTAGAATTGCTATCACGTTGCGGGACACGTTTCATCTCTCGGTTCGTTGCAAGATGTTTGCGTGATCGTTAGCGTTTACGAAGCAAATATCGATGATTTCATGTGCAGTTTCGCGTGGGCCGTTGTTTTGCGCCGCTAGTTCCGCTTATTTCAATAATTTCTTAGTTACGGAGCGTCGATACGTTGCTGCGAGGAAAAAAGTGTACTCAGTCGTAAGAAATATCGATTCAAGTAGAAATTATCCTACAGATTACGTGCTAAAACACGAGGCGGGATAATGTAGGAATACTAAGCATCGCTGGTAAACGTTGGTACGTAATTTGATGGATTTCACAGAATAAAACAGTGAGGATAACTACTCGATTGTAACTTTACTTATTACATCATCCACGACACATGCTTAGCGCTGGCACAGTGATTCGAAAATTCCAATCTTAGATTAAAAAATATTTCCATGCTGCAGTTATTATCGTACCTGTTTGCCTTTATCGTATTTATATCATCTGTACTACACTTACGATATTTCATGTACTATACGTCGTTAATTAGATCCATCTATACGGGATGCAGCTGAATAACGCGCAAAAGCGGCCACGGCGTGGTATTGACTCGAACAAACAATCAACCCAAGGAGGTGCCGTAAATCCATCCATTGGCAAATTAGGATCTAATAGTGGTCCTTAAAACACTTCCCTGGGCTCATTGTTCGTTCCTGGAAAGCACAGAGAAAGCGGATATCTTTTCACGTACAAGACCACCCATGATTCACGCTTAAGAGGAGACTTCCTCCACCTATCTCCGAATAGGAGACTTTTATTAACCAATCAGCATCTTTTAACTTTAACCCCTCTTGGCCTAACAAACAGTGCAATCGACGAATCCGCTTTCCCCGTGCACAAGACACGCCCCTGTACGAATTTTCCTCCGTATGAACACGGAGGCGGAAAGTCAGTCTCATCTCCACCGACGAAATTGCGCGATGTTCAAAATAAAGTCTAACGAAAGGAGAATAGTTCTTTCCTAATTCCAAACCTACATATTTTACGTGACAATGGATACGTCGAAAGAAGGTTATTCTCTCGATCTCCGCTTGTTTTCCCACGCGGAATCTCCAGGTGAGCGGCACGACTTTTTGGCACGCCCTGTATACCGGGCAAGGTGCCGTGCCACGAACTGAGAAATCTCACAATCGTCGATCTTGCTCCATGGAAAATTTCACTTCGCAAAGGCGATCGGACCGAAAAGCCTCTCTATCAGAAGCTATCGAGCTATCGCGGCAGCTTCTCCGAGCGTAACGTTATCGCGTGCGCGCCGCGGAGCCGTGCAACGCCCAAGTGAGTCGAAATTTCGGAACAATGTATCGATGGGATTCACGGCAGAGATCGGAGATGGCCCGGTTCTCGACATTTCGATCCTCGGATCGTCTCAGACAGAGTTCGAGGAAGAGAGAGAGAGAGAGAGACAGAGAGAGCCAAGTACGGGCGCGACACGGTCCGCTCCACAAAGGCGGCGCATTTCGTGCCTCGACTTCGTTTTTCCCCGGTGCAGGGGAGATCGAATAACGCGAGACGTGACTGCGAAGATTGCATTTCCGCGAGATGAAAACTGCAGAAATAGGGATAAGCGGGCGGCGTTCGTGCGAATAAACCGTCGGGGCGTGCGTGAATTCAAATAAACCTCGGCGAGAAAGCGATATGACGTGCTCGAACGGAGTGCCGATGATATTACCGTAGCCTTCCTTGGCCCCGGCAACGATTGCAAATAAAGTCGGCCTCTGGCAATGGCAAAGGACGCAGGAGCCGCGTCTCGGCGCTGAATTAAGAGCCTCGCGATATTTGAAAACGCCCGGATACGGTGAATTAGGGGAGCCGATATTCCAATCGTGGAAGGTAAGAGACGCCGTGAAAGTGTTCCGTTCGGCTGACGCACGGTGAACGTACGGTGAACGTACGTACGGAAGAAGCGTCGTCGAGGACGTCCTTGCTTTCCAACGAGGCGCTCGTTCGTCGGATTCTACGTTTCTTTTTTTTTTTTTTGTCTTTTTTTTCTCTGTGTGAAATCTTTGCGGACACACAAAAGTGTCTTCGGGTATTCGATCGTTTTTAGGAGTCCGTCGATTCTCAACGTTCTTTGCAACGCTGCTCTCCCATCCGCGGTGCTTTCCAGGTGACGCGTGTCGTCTCCATTGAGCGGATTTAACGTAGTTTTCTACGCGCCTTTTGTCGCAAAATTGCGAAGCTCGTTCGCGTCTCTTGCCACGTAATGGCGACCCGTCGCTAACGTGCCACGGATTACTCACCTCGGGCCAACGCAGATTCGCAGCTGGTGCCATATTCGCCTGCAAAGTTGCAAAGCATTGCCTTTGACCGGCCAGAGGTTCTTCAATATTCCTGTTAGGCTTACCGCCGTTCCATTCGGCTCCTTCGTGAGTTTCCCAATCTTCCATCCTTACACGGAAGCAATTATACTTCCGGTAGTTGCATTAATTTTCATTGAAAACTATTTTTAAAAATCTACTTTAAACAGCGGGAAGGAAAAATGTTCTAGTACTACAGGGCAATTACCATGCATTATATCATTCTCATTTTTTAACACATTTATATTTTGTTTAAATATTCTTTTCCGGGATGTCAAAAGCTAATAAAAAAACCAGTTCCTCGAGCCAACGCTCAAACTGCGTTGGGTGCACTCGTTCTCGTCCGATCACGAAAGTTAAGCAGCGCTGGGCACGGGTAGTACTTAGATGGGTGACCGCTTGGGAACTCCGTGTGGCGTTGGCTTTTTTTTTCTCCGGTAATCTGAAAGGGGTCCCGGGGCACTCCTGTCGAGCGTCGAGTAGGTCACCGTGGAGTTTTAGTCGGTTGGAGTCCGACACTACCCTACCGCTTCCCTCGAGAGCTTTAAAAAATAAAGGTTGCATTAATCGCGTCCAGTAGTTACTTAATCATTTGCAAACACGCTGGTATTTACTGTCATTTCTAGTATTTAAGAAAAATGTCAGAAACCCAGTGCACGTTATTGTTGCCGATCGCAATTGTTTCTTCATTCATATTACTATAAATTGTTTTCTTTGTTTCAAATAAATAATAATAATAACAGTAATAATAATAATAATAAATGATACGAAGTTTAACATAACTTGCATCCAATTAATCGTTGCGTAAGTGCTGTAATAAATATAATAATGCCTGGGAAGATACTCGAATTTCCAAATAAAATACAGCAGATTATCCGACGCGTTGTGGATCGAACCTACCGCGGATAAAGAAACATTTTGCAACACAATACACACGTATTCCAGTTTCATTAACTATTTCATCGATTGAAAGTTTGATTAACTGCTTTTAACAATATCCGGCTCCTTACATTTTCTTTACGTTAAATTTTCGAAGAAAAGATGATGCTATGGTGAAGCTTGAAGCACCTCGGATAATACGGAGCTTCGGTTAAACGGGTCTCGGATGAGCAAGGCGCCAGTGTGCCTCATTTTGCGGGAACGAGGATTTCATGCGACTTTTTTATCGATACTAAATAAGAATGAGTTTCGAGTGACAGAGATGCGTGAAACGACTGTGATAAAAAGTACGACTGATCGTGCCTTTGCCTCTAGTCCTCGGACATTATCTGTACATGATGGTTTACGAAAGAATTCGAACAGTTGTAGCCTTTATTATTATATACATTATGGTTATATCGATTATATTGATCATCATGATAATCGTGGTTATATCGATAAAGTTTGAAACCAATCTAAACATGTACATAAAAATTGTAAGACATTTGGTGCAAGTAAATATTTTGCAGACATATTTAGTTTATTCCAATATTATTTATAATGATATTTATAATATTATGTTTATTCATATTTTAATGATATATATTTAGATACACCCATCATATTTATAATAACACATTATCACATGTAATATTAATTTATTATAGTTATAACAAAAATAACAATATTTGAACAGTCGATTATCTATAATCCATTGTTCGAATAAACCTGGATATTTTCAATGGAACTTCGTCTCATACTTGAACGTTTGTACGTTTTGCAACAAAAGTCTTACGACTTCCGTACGCGTTTTCAGACTGGTTCGAAAATTGACCATTCACGACAGTCGTGTCTCGCTCTAACGCCAATGAGATCTCGAAATTCCTTCATACGACGCATACAGCGTCGACACAGAAATGTTCGGCGATAAGCGTTCCGCCATTTTCGCGTAATCGAATTGTCTAATCTATCAGAAACACATCGGCGGGTTGGAAAATGTGATAGCTACAGCGGCAGCCCGTTGCAAGCTGATAAAAAGGCAATTCTATTCTCGTATAAACTCGAATCAGCTGTGTTGTGCACTGAATTTGAACAGATATGCAAATGCTACGCGTTAATTGGACTTCTTTTGCCACTATTTTACGCCGGCGGAGTCGTCAGGCTGCTCTGTTTGTATTTCATCCGGTGATCAGCTACAAATTGACCGTTAAAGAGTTAGCCTGCATGGCGAGATACGCAGCCACGAATTATTCACACTGTGTTACTTTCGAAACTTCGCGACACCTAAGCTGCTTGGATGAAATGAAGTTGCGTCGCGTGTAACAACGCCTGCAAATCGTTGACAGGCTGCAATTAACTTTTATAGAACGCGATACCCTTAGAACGAAGTTTCAGGCGAGTACACTGCAGACATTGCAGGCCATTTGACCCTTTGCGGTGGAAGTTTTGCTCGGCTACGAGAAAAGAAATTCCAATTAATTACAGTTTCTTATTATAATATAAAAGTCGAAGGCCGATAATTGTAGTGGCCGTGGCTGTTATTTTATATTATTATATTATTACACACTATTCTTATTCTTATATTACTATTTATCTATTTTACCTATTTTATCATTATATATCGTACTGTTATAAATGAATAAAATGAAGATAGAAAAATACTTGTAGGTGTTTATGTATAATTTCCAAATTATTCTAATTAATTGTAGTTTCTTGCTATGACACAAAAGTTGAATACTATTAATTACCTAAGTAGACTATTTTAAATTGTATGTTAAATAAATAGACTATTTGGTAACAGTGATGAATAAATAAAAATACAAACAAGTTATATATTATTCAAAATCTCAAATCATCTACTAAAAGGAGATGGTCTATGAATTGATAAAAGGACACTTGAGGCTGATTTAATGCTGCCATTGTTTCTTGGGAAACATTAAATTCAATAATCGATTAAGAGACGTTCTTGTCCCATCTCAATAGCAACAGTTCTTCTGAAAATTCTGTTGTATAACTTTTCAACGCGCTCAGTTTTATCATTATTTCGTAAATTCTACTATTTTCTGTTCAGCTTCCCACGAAAGCCCCGAACTGTTCCGTTTCCTCTCCTAACTTATCGGAACAATCCCATACGCATTTTTGGTAACGCCTAAAAAAAAAAAAAAAAAAAAAAAATAATGTATTCTATCTATGTACAGCAGAGCCAGCCATAAATAAGGAAGGTCCTCCAAAGTATATAACGGTAAAGCGACAGCAAAAAATACAAGAAATGTTGTTTCGATTTCTCGAACAATGATCGTGGGATGAAAAAATCGTGCGGCAGACTTTTGATTTATTTCTCCATGAGGAATCGCCTGCTGCCTGTTCGTACGATACATTTAACCGCGCCTTATATAAATCGATAACAATTACATAAGACGTCGAAAGCAAACAGGTGAGTCACTTGACGCGTTTCCTGCCACCCACGTTTGTCGTAAATTATAACTTTATGACGAACCCATTGAATGGCGAGAGCTGGGCAACGATGAGAATTTCATTAGAACCAGCCTTGCTGGGGACACTTGCTAAAAAGTAAAACAAGCTAGAAACGTTCTCTAAAAGTGTTTTGAGAGGCTCGAAGACACGATTATTCTTTTTTCTATTATTTTTTTTTTTTTTTTTGTAAGCGTTAAAGGATTCGATGTTTGCAGATTATGACCGACCGTTCAGGAGTTGTTTACGAGCGCTAGGCGCACGCAGACGAATAAGGAAAGCTGAATCTGGCGGCGTTTGATCATCGAAATTCTTGGAAATAAATATGCGCACAGTGGTGCGTAAATGGACGATGTCAGCGAATGGAAAACTCTGTGTTAGGGAAAGTTCGTCTGCTCTGGAAACTGGCAAAATAACGAGGAAAATTTCAGCCTCGCAGAATCTGTTCTCCGCAATGTTGTTCCTTCCCATTGCGGCGAAGTGGAGAAATGATCGATTCATAACCCTTTATGGGAACTTAGATTACCCGGAGATCTTCAACGGCGCATCTGTAGGCATTTAAATAGATTTACAGTGGATTTTTCAGAATTTTAATAGAGTAAGGCTCGTTTCGTCCTATCACGTGCTGCTTCCCACACTCCCAGACAAAAAGATAGCACACGTGTGCTATATTTAATTTCTCGCGTTAAAATTACGCTAGCGTGGAAATTTCAAGACATATGGAAAACGTAGCTTCCGTGAGTATGTAAACAAACATACATTGACCTTACTTCAATAGGTCCTCTGAGTTGAGAGGGAAACACATAATCTGACACTGACAAAACGATAGCACACTTGAACTTCGTTTGCATATTCTTCAGTCTTTCGTCAGCTTACACGGAGTTAGCCTTCAATTCGTATATAGAGCTGTGACATATTACTATTCTAATAATGGGTCGTGGCAAAAGACTTAGTGAAAGCGAAATTAGCAAGATTTTAGCTCTGGAAAAACAAAAGCTCTCTATTACGCAAATTGCAAAATTAGTTAGTCGCAGTCGAAAAGTGATACATAATTTATTAATATCTCTCGTTTCGAGCTCTTCGATTACGAGCGTTACGTTCCACTCGCTGGTAATTCCACGATCGAAAAGAGGAAGATATAGCGACAGAAGCGTTGCTCGACAACGACGTCCACCTGCCTCTTTCGTACTGTTTCTTTTTCAGCCGATAGACGCAACGAGTTCTCGCAGATGGATACGTTGGCTGCTGTTATTGTTTCGTGCGATGCAGTTTCTCGAATTAGAAACTCGCAACAGTCGCAAATTGATCGTTCTCTGTGGAAGATCGATATTCAATCCGGGTACTCCGGGCTTCTTCCTCGTTTCCTTTGCTCGGGGCCTTCCTCCTTTTTTCGATAAATAACTCGTCGAATCGGGGGAATTCAGACGAGAACCGGCAAACCAGGATTCGGAGCTTCCGAAAAGCGGGAATGTTGTAATTTCGAAATGGACTTTTCCTCTCTTGTTTCCTCCGCTCGAGTTGATTCGGTTGTTGGGCTTGAAAAAAAAAAGAAGAGGATACCTCGAGGCTTGCTCTTTAAATCGATACGTGTCTTGGCAAGTTTATGCGCGTTAGACACGTTTGATAATAACTTGCTATCAAAAATAATTCGTTCGGGTATGTATATTCGAATTCGATGGTCGAGCGATCGATTTGTAATTTCTAGACGATCATTTTCGGAATTTATAAATTCTATCGACCAGTTTGTTCTTTGCGTATCCTCCGCCTCTTTTGCAATTTCTGCTTCGATCGGTTGCTCTAATGGCGTAGGTAGCAGGCTGTTCGCTGCCATTTACAAAAATTCATGAGATCAGTATTAATTCATGACAGTTTACTAACGTGGGAAACTTTCCTTCAGGTATAAATAAAAAAATGTGCGTAATCGCGATTCAATCGAGGCATCTCAGTTATAATTGTTTATATCCCATTGTTTATATTTGTAATTATTTATATTCCATTTACGTAGTATCTATATACGTATAATGCAAAAGTGACCGATCTACTCATCAACGTGCAGACGTTTTTTGACGCAGGTATCGGATAAGAAAGGATTTTTAGTACTGAGGACTCTAAAGGGGTGAAAACAGGATAAAATATTTTTGTTTTTATTTGGACGTAATTTTACAATCAATTCGATAAGAATTATGAGTAAATTTTTCTGGCGTGATACCATGTCATGATTAATAAGAGTTTATTGCGTGTTTGATTCTAACAGGGTAAAATTGTATGTTATATTTTTATAATTATAATATTTCTAGGATATATTTCTATGTCCACTAAAGTTAGAGGCTTGAAATTTAGCATGTAATCTTCTCATGAAAAATAAACAAACACGTGTTACAGTGATTTTCGAAATTCAACCCTTGTGGGGGTGAGAAAGGGGCAGGTCATTTTCTCAAATGGCAACCGTATCTTTATATCCGCTGAAGTTAGAAACGTGAAACTTGGCGCACGATCGTCTCACTAAAAATAAGCAAACGCGTGTTTCATATTTTCATATTCTTCCGCGTTTGCCATCTTCTGTGGAATATCTTCCCCTTGCGCTTCCTTCACGCAGCAGATTACAAAGATTGCAATTTCATACGAAAGTCGCAATTTCACACAAAGATCGTAATTTCGTGCAAAGATCGCGATCTCGTACAAATATTGCAATTTCGTACAAAGATTTCAATTTCATACGAAGGTCGCGATTTCGCACTAAGATCGCAATTTCCTACAAAGATTGCGATTTCGTGCAAAGATCGCGATTTCGTACAAATATTGCAATTTCGTACAAAGATTGCAATTTCGTACAAAAATCGCAATTTCGTACAAAGATCGCGATTTCGCACTAAGATCGCAATTTCATACAAAGATCGCGATTTCCTGCAAAGATCGCAATTTCGTACAAAGATCACGATTTCATACAAAGATCGCAATTTCTTACGAAGATCGCGATTTCGCACTAAGATCGCGATTTCGTACTAAGATCGCAATTTCAGCGACAATATTCCGAATGGGCGGTAGCATGTCGGCGCCTGTGGCACGTTCCACTCTGCGTAAGGAGCAACCGCGAATGCAGCGCAGCTGCAGTGTCTCGATTCCCCTTAAATAGAGACTCGCAGCACCGTAAGCTCCTACCACGAAAGCATTAATTCGATCCCCTTTAATTAACGGCTCGCTACCACGCGCGGACATTTCCGCCCGCCTTCTACCGTGTTTCCATCCCCAAGCACTATATCCAATGTCGTTTTACCCTGCTTTATTTTCCTCGAAAATACGATGAAGTGAAAATGCTAATTCGAACGCGGGCATATTGATTATGCAACGACTTGATGGATCCGGTGTCAATGGGTCGAGATTATCGATAGTCTCGGTTGGATTAAGGACGTTGCACGGCAGATTCTTCGGATAATTAGGGGCTCGTTGTTACGAGACCGACGTAGGGGTAACGAGTGATCGATGGTATCGAGCGTGGAAAAATGCAGTTGGAAAAAGACGCTTCCCTGGGAAACGTTTGTTGCAGAGAAGTTAGTAATTTACGTTGAAGTTTTGAAAGTATTTGCTTGCACAGGTTTTTCTGGAAATTCAAGAAAAATGAACCTGTTACGTTTGTCCCGCGTAATCAAATTAATCAATTTCTGTCTATCAGCCGGCGTTTGAACAGCCTTCAGCAGTTGAATTCGAAGAAAAGCGCTGAAACGCGTGTGTATTTATTTTTAACGAAGAGTTTGTTTGCCTGGTGCGAAATCTTCAGTTTTAGCGGATAACAACGATACGCTTGTCCTTTGAGGAAAAGACACGGCTCTATTTCACCCTCGGAAGCATTGAATTTCAAAAAACGCTGGACCACGTGTTTACTTAGTTTTAATGAGCAGTTCGTACGCCAAATTTCAAGCCTGCAGCTTCAGCGGATACAGAGATACGCTTATCCTTTGAGAAAAACCTGGCTCTTTCTCACCCCCGTAAGGGTTGAATTTCAAAAAATCCTCGGAACACGTGTCTCTTTATTTGCAACAAGAGGCTCGTACGCCAGATTTCAAGCCTCTAACTTCGCTGGACACAGAGATGCGATTATCTGGTAGGCAGAAAATTTCACCCTCTTTTCAAATTTGTCGAATGTTAAATTCGTTGTAAATTGGTTGGCACGTGCACAATTTGCAAACGTGTTGTAAATTTCGAAAAATCGTCAGAAAAGAGGCTGTCCAAATTTCAGGTTTCCAGGTGCAACAGTTTGGCCTGTGCGTTGAGTGACTCGGACACTTTTGCATTTTATATACCGGGTGAGCGGATAAGAAGTATCGTCCGAAAAAGCTCCTCGGCTGTTGGTTTTGTGGAAGAGGGCAATTTTATTCTCTGATCCCCTATATTTTCGGAAATATCGGGTAACCTGCAGTTTTCCAAACGGCAGCGTATATTTCCCATCCAATTGGACATTCTCTGTAAAAAAAGTATTGACTTATGGTGAGAAATCCGGAGAAATGGGGTTGAAATATCCGCTATTCTTGCGTGCACGTTGTCCTGGTCTTTTATGTGTCCAATTTGACAAATTCAAGTTGAAATATTTGCCATGCCGCAGATATTTCAATTTGACAAATTCAGGTTAAAATATTTGCCATGCGGCAGATATTTCTTGGACAAATGTGCCTATTTAATTAATTGCATATTATATAATAATAATATGCAATTATGCATATAATTAATTGGACAACTGGTGTCCTGGAAGATACACGGTGTGACCTAAAAAAATTCAGGCTGCCTCGATATCTCGGAAAATGTAAAACGTAGAAAGATGAAATTGCGTGCATCCGACGTGTCCCTGAAATATAGCAAAATTCGTTTGAAACGTTTTTCGGTAAAACCAGCACGTCAATTATTTTTCATAGTGCTACTTAGATACCAGTTACGTAAATACCAGATACTGATGCTTCTAGATAGGTGGATTATTGACTCACCCGCTAAATAGGTAAGCACATTCTTTTTAGAATTTTACCGATTAGGAAATTCTATTTTTGCCTATCTTTTTCTACCGAAACGTATCTCGTTCTCCTCTGTTTGCATCACGATTATACATATTCGTTGATAAGTGAAATTTTTTTCACTTATCAATTTTTTTCAAAAAGGGGTAGTTACTTTCTCAAAGAACTAGCGTATCTCTATATTTACCAAAGTTTGGGACGTGAAATTTGGCACATGATCTTCTCATTAAAAATGAGCAAACACGTGTATCGGTGTTTTTCCAAATTTAACCCTCATGGGAGTGAAAAAGAATCGAGTTACTTTCTCAAAGGACAAGCGTGTCTCTATATCCTCCAAAGTTGGAAACGTTAAATTTATCACGTGAATTCCTCATGAAAAACGAGCAAACACGCGTATCGGTTTTTTTTTCCAAATTCAAGCCGAGGCTGAAATGTGCCGACGTCGCCGACGCCTTACGAAATTATCGGGCGACGCTAACGGATACCTCGGGTGGATTAAAATAAGCGTAATCCATCGAGAGGCGCGTGGGTGGACAGGCGCGAGGAAAGTGGCTTATTTCACCGAACGCGGAGAAGATTATCTCGAGCTCGTCCCGAGCAGAAACCTCCGGTTTCCTGATTCATAGGCTGCCTCGTGTTACACGCTGCCGCTGTCTTCGCCGGCAGCTCAACGACCATCTTACACCGTGCACGCTAATTAAAATTACGCCCGGCTGAGCTCGGCTCGCACGCCTATGGCTATCGCGCGTACTAAAGGAAATCGTAATTGCCACTCGTTAGCCGCCACAGTAAACGTATCACTATGCTTCGGATCCGTGGCCTGTTTACGGCGGAGAGAAAGTATCCCGGATTCTTCAATGACCGTATTCTTCGCTCTTGATAACTCTCTGTTGAATCTCTCGCGTTTTCAGCAAACCTTTCGCAGGCTTGTTTTACCGTGCGATTTTTCCCGTATCGTGTGACGGGAAAAATGCGTTGAAAACGTTCGTTGGGAGGCAAAAAAAAAAACACGTTGTATCTATTTGCTAGTGGAGGAAAAAATTTAAGGAAAAATTAGCGAAGCGATGCGTGAAAGTTGCATTGTTAAAAAGCAACGTTCTTTGAAAATACAATTGTAAGTTAATTGTATGTAGGTTATCGATCGGCGAAAGCAGAAGCAATGCGTTAGAACAATTGATAGGAGAACGTGTTGCGAGTGAGGAAGAAGTTCTACGATTGGAAAAAGAATGTTAGTAAGAATATTAATTACGCTCCGATTTCTTCAGATTTCGTAGAATTTTAACGCGTAGAAGGAGGAACAGAGTAACGAGAATAATGTTGAACAAGCTGTTGGATTTTCTTCGTATAATACGAATTCGACAGAACTTCATGACGAGAATCGATCAGAAAGAAAATACAGGTGAAATGTTGCGTTAACACGAATTTAATTGTTTAATTGTTATTACTAATAATACTATTATTAATATTATTTTATTATTATTATTGTTATTATTATCATTATCATTATCATCATTATCATTATCATCATCATTATTATTATTGTTATTATTATTATTATTATTATTGTTATTATTATTATTATTAATATTATTACTGTTATCATTATTATTGTTACCATTATTATCATTATTATTGTTATCATTATTATTGTTGTTGTTGTTATCATTATCATTATCATTATTATCATTATTATTGTTATTATTATAGTATTAATTATGAACGTAACTAGAGAAATAGAATCTAAATAGAAGTTTGTTTCGTCTACTGAAGTATCATGGCAAACGCTCTACTTTAAATAGCGCATATAGTTTTGCATATTGTACATACTCTGCAGTTTTTTCGAGTCTTAAATTTCCCAAAAATGCGTGATCATCCGCAGTCTAAACACAAGCGTACGTGCACGTCTTGTGAAATAGACTGCAGCTTTTTTAACGCGAATTTAGATTGTTCTATACATCGTTAAACAAATGGGACCCAAATACACGTTCTTTTCATCCTCTGACTGCTATCAAGATTTTCTCAGGATGTTTCATATGTTCTTGCACATTATACGCATTCTATTCGTTCTGCACGTTTCATAATCGACATTTTTCGTCGATGCTTACACATCCGCGGTCTGGTGATGTTACTATTACGTTGTATTAAAAATTGGAAATTATTATTACAAGATGTGTCCAAAATCGTGGTACATCAGTCGGTTGATGAAAAAAAAAAAAAAATGCAAAAATAAGCCACGAAGGAAAAATAAAATTGCTTCGTCCTCGAAAAGAAATGGGTAGTTTAATACTACGGACAATATTTTCAATATTTGTTACGTTAAGAAAACGATTCTCAAAAAGTGCTAATCTTATCCTTGTTTATATGGCGGACACTGAATAATTCATATTTAATAATACAGACAGAAGTTTCGTAGTTGGAAACTTCCAGCTACGGTTAGCCGGCGGATTTTCGAACTGATTTTTCTCGAAAACGGAGCCTCGAGCGGAAAAATCCTACTCTTCGTTTTCGACCTACTTTTGCGCGCAGAATTACCATCCGATCGCTTGTACCGCGCTTTCGCAGACTCCCCGTATGATCATCTTTGTTTCCTCTGACGTATGTTCCGTTACGAGTAACCGTAGGAGACGTGTAAATATTCAAACGTTTCTCAAAAATCTCCGATCTCCCGTCTCGAGACACGTAAACGTATTTTGTAAGAATTTCGAAGATCTCCGAGATGCGAAGGCGAATATTTCATTTGAACGTTGCACTTTCGTTTATCGATCTCCGTTCCATAAGTTAACTTAGAATCCTCTCGGCTCGTAGATACAGCGCGTGATCGTCGATAATGTTTCATCGGAGCCTCGAGCATAAATCTGCGAGTATGACAAATATAGGAAGCCGGTGTTAATGCCCAAAAATGGGCATATTACGTAACTTGCCGATGTTAGCCGAGAAGCAGTTTCGTATGAAAAAGGCGTCGCGCGTTTCTTACATCAGCCTATGTTATTTGCGATCGAAGATAATGCGTATGTTCGGCATTGAATCTGAAACCGGCTGAAAGGTTGTGGGTGTACGTAGAGCGAATTAGAATTGGAAGCTACTCGATGACTCGCACGCTTAGTCACCTGATGAATATTACGGCTGAATGTTAAAGTGACATGGACACAAGTAACGACCGCCAGCTTGTCATAAGCCTTTTTCTCCTTCCGTCAAACTTCCCTCTTTTCTGTTGCCATTCTATATCCACTTGCAAATTAGCGACAGCTACATAATAACAGTATCGTTTACTCGTTATTACACACTCGTTGTATTGCACGTACAGTCAGTCACAAAGGTATTCGTGCGGCCTTCAACCAGCGTTAACTGTTTGCGACCTCTTCGAAAGCTTGGAGAGGCGTGTGGCAAGAAGTAAGCGATGACGAGTATACTCGTCGAACACGGAGTTTGTGTGACTGTTATAATATCAATGTTATAGTATTAAGTAATGAAATGACTATTTTATTTTTTAATTTCATTGCTGCAATTCAGCGCAGTTAAATCGCCATTTCTGCATGACGAGTATACTCGTCAAAAATAGCCGACTCGTTAAAATATAATAACGTGTCTAAATTGGTCCAAACGACTGCAGCTTCGTTGAGAAACTAGAAGGATTAGTTCACTGGATGATTCGTAAGATGAATTTTCAGAAAATTGAGATTTGTGACAACGACGACGAACATAGCGAGAGTGATTTTGTGCGACTTTTTACCTGTGCTTGTAGCGAAGATTTAAACAACACATTTTCATCGAAATCGATGAACGTTGCTATCGGCTACGAGCGGTTGAAAATGGTGAAAGTCGTGGGTTTTCGCCATTTTCATATAACCGTAATAAATTTGAAGATTCCTTTTCAAAGATCTTTCGCAAGATTTCGACGAAATTTTCGGCGTGTATCTAACCGACGCAAATCTACGAAACGTGCTTCTTAAATTTTCGCTACAGGCTCGGATAGAAAAGTTACAAATTGTGACTTTTACCATTTTTATCGCCGCTTGTACCAATTTCAATTTCCCCAAAATTTCTTCCACGCGTCGCCAAAACGGTCCAATTTTAGCTGCTCGAGAAGACTCGAGTGATTTGGTCCAGTTTCAAAAAAGTTGCTCCCTTGTAAAGGGTGTACGAATACTTTTGCAGCTGACCGTGTATTATCGTCTTCTTTGCTGTGCAATAAAATATACTGCTGACCGATACGTATTACGATTTAGTTAGAACGTTGTTGCGGCAAAGTTTTCGAGCATAAGTAGGAGAATTTAATGATTTGGTAAAATTCATTAACCGAAGATCGTAGCTTTGCTCGTATCGAAATACAAAATCTCTTTATCGTGATACAGTGCAGCTACATTACGATGTTTGATTAATTAATTAAAGATTAAATTCTGAATATATCAGCACATCAACGAGCAATTAACATGCTTTCTCAAACTTCGCATAACGATTAACATGCAGCCATATTATTCCACGGCAATGCAGTTATTTACACGTAACGATTAACGATAATAATATACAAGGAATGTTAAACAATTAAATCACCGCAACTTGGTCTGAATTGTGCGTGAATCGGTATTCAGTAACCAAGTTCAAAAACCACATCTTTTTTCACGTGCTCTCGTCGCTGCAGGTCTCTTTCTCTTTCTCTCTTCAACCAGTTAAGTGCGTTTGACGAGTATACACGTCGAGGAGAAACTTTCTTTCGGCCTGCGTTTGACGCGTATACTGGTCGTGTAAAGTGAACTTACTGTAAAACTACTTACTGTAAAACATTAGTTACTTTGATAATAAAAATTCCAAATTTTAGTAGAAAGAAATAAAATTGTCGTTTAGTGGTACGTTTGCTTTATATTTCCAGTAAAGCTACCGCGTATTTTACGAAGAAAAATTGGATTATTTTCTTTGGTATATTGGTTATTTCCCGTATAACGTATTTCTTTTTACGAACTCGGTTGATTATCTTCCCCGTTGTATCGGGTATTCCCGAATTGTATATCGAAGTACCGCAAGAAAATATTTCTCAATCTTATGTTATGTTGAGCTCATTAAAATTATAAATTTTATACAAAAATGAAATATAAAATAAAAATAAAATAAAATGAAAATTACATTAAATTTTATATAATTTAATATAATTAAATATATAAATTTTTATATATATATATAAAGCAACGAAAAACTAAGTCGATTAAATTTTTGTGATCGGACGTATTGAACAAATTATTGAGAAATATGCAATTCAACTAAAATCTGGAAAGTTGGTCGACCAATTACGAGTTCGTCTGCGCCTACGCGACTTATCGGAAAACATTTGCCCAATTTTGTACCAGCTGCATCATCAAAAGCAAGTGCGCTTCGAAGATTCTGTTCAAAAAATGGAATTCGTAAGGAGACACGCCACTGCTGTTCAGCTTGTGACCTGCCACTTTATGTTTCGAAAAATACCACGCCGAAAAGACCAACTGACCTTCCGATATTTTTTACCGATCACGGACGTTAATGAGCAAGAACACGACATTGAAGATTGTTCGAAACACGCAGCAGAGGAAACCTCAAACGTGCTGACGTAACGAGAAGATTTCGTCGCGACGACAATAACGACGGTTTTGCAGAAACGGGAACAGCGAGCGAAAGTGACAACTCGCGTCTGAGCATTCGCGACACTCGAACGACTTAGGCTCGGATGGTTCCAACTAGCAGAGCGACAAAATTATGCGGAGTGGGTAAAAATTCGAACGACCCGCCAATTACTCCTAACGCGCATTTCAACAAATGAGTCTTCGTGCGAGGAAAGCGGTCGTTCCGCCGTCCGAAAATTCCACGATCCGAGCGACTCTGCCTGCGGCAATTGGCTCAGACAAGCGAGGCTCGGGTGCGGTTGCTTGAAACGCGATGAATTTTTCGAAACGCGGTACAGTACGCGCTGCAGTCTTTCCTCTCTGTCTCTCTTTGCGTGAAATTAGAAAGACTGTTTTCGTGGGAAAGGCAACAAAAGAGGCGGGGCTGCCCATTGAGAAGATTTGAAATGCGCCTGTGGTTGCGTAATTAACAAAGACTGGGCGAAGCTTTGAATCATTAATGTCTGCAACTGCTTCAACGCCGAACAATGCGTACACGAATTAAAGCGGAATCGCCTACCGGTTCTAAACGGACGTGTGGCTTTCTAACTGTCGGCGGCGCACAATGGCCGAGGGGAGGGCCGAGCGAGTAAAAATCTGCCGCATGAATCACGGCCCACAATAACAGAAAATTTTGACTGCTCCTAATTTGGTCGCCAGGTAGCCTGCTGCCGTAGCTTTAAATCTTCCGCCACTCGCAGAATAAGCGATCTGCCTGTTCAAATTAACTATTGTCCGACCAGTTAGGCGAGAGGGGCAACTAGTCTCGGCTTTGCTTTATTCCCAGAACGAGTATCGTTCTTGCGTGCTCTTGACCATACAATGAAGTTGCGGCCGTGCAAAAATAACTCGACCTGATGTATCGCCAAGCGCACCACCTTCCCGATAACTTTTATGTGCATGGCTTGTGCACAATGCGCAATATCGTTCGTCTGAAAGTCGATCGTCGTATACGCGCAGAACCTTCTCTGCGACTCTTCGTTCATTTGGATGTCGCTGGGATTACAGTTGGTTGGCCGATCGCCTCTCTTTCGGAGAATCTTACTTCGTGACACGTGTGATATCGTAAGATACGTTACACGAGTATCACACGTATGTACAGAAGCATTAAGCTGTCTGAAAGTTGTCTCTTTGCAGACACGTCTCTTGCAACAATGCATCTTTATACAAAAGCGAAAGCTAATCGTCGAACATTGCGATCTTTGTCTTGGCAGAAGAAAATGGATCACGAAAGACACTTTTCGAAATTTACGCGATGCTGGAACGTCGATGAGATGAAAAGATGAACCATTCAGTTCGAAAGAAGGAACGAGGAGAAGATGTAACTTTGATGTTGCATAAAAACTGCAGACGAGAATCGTGCAGAACCGAAGAGTTCCAGGCTCTTTCTAAGACCTTTTCTTGTATCTTGAGTAAAGGTAAAAATCGGAACTTTGGAGATCTGTTTGCAGTACAAATGCAACTTAACACCGTGCCATCCGGCGACACTGCGTTGGTGTTCCGCGGAAGCTATCACGCAAAGGGTGGCGACAGCAGAGTTGTGCCGTTTGTGTTCTGATTGCATACTGTTAGTGTTCTGTCTGTCTTTTGTTTAAGTAACAATAAGTTGCAGACACAAGCGTATTTTTTACTTTTACAATACTTGTGCTCTTTGACAGTGGCAGACGAAAAAGAAGACACGGTTTTTGAAGATGAATGCGCGGACAACTTGTCCGACGTTCCAATAGAATTTTGAATTGAATTTGATGATATCATCAGCAGAAATGCAAAATGAAGCTGGATCTTTGGACGATTCTGAAAGGATCTGAAGAATTTTCTGAACATTCTGAAGAATTTTGCCAGCACTACGGTTACTGATAAATAATTGTAGTAATTACTAGGAACCTAACAGCTAGAACTGGTTAATAGACTAACTGATAGACAATTAACGAGAAAGTACAAAGAATGTCTAATTACTTAAATATGAAGGTAAATACCAGCAGTTACCGAGGAACGAAATTAACAGAAAGAATGAGACACGCAAGATCTAAAGCGATAAAAGAGATCGTAGGAATTTAAGCGAGAGATGACTAAGAGAAAGTACATTAGTGATACGAGGAAAGATACACACGTGAGTGAGTAAATAATTAAATAATTACAACAATTGCTAGAAACTTAATCGCTGAAACTACAATAGACTGGCTAGCAGCTAATTGACAAAAGAAAATACAAAAAACAGCTAATTACCTGGATATAAACGTAAATACCATAAATTACCAAATAATAAAAAACAGAAATAAATAATAGAAATAATTAAACAGAAATAATTAATAGACTGGCTAGCAGATAATGAACCAAAGAAAATACAAAAAATAGCTAATTACCTGGATATAAAAGTAAATACCACAAATTACCAAATAATAAAAAACAACAATAATCCATTAGCAACAGAAGGCGAAGATACATCAGCAAGCGAGTCAACGATGAAATCATCCTAACAATTATCAGAAACTTAACAGCTAAAATTACTTAATAGACTGGCTAGCAAATAATTGACAAAAGAAAATACAAAAAATAGCTAATTACTTGGATATAAACGTAAATACCATAAATTACCAAATAATAAAAAACAGAAATAATCCATCAGCAACGCAAGGCGAAGATACATCAGTAAGCGAGTCAACGATGAAATCATCCTAACAATTACCAGAAACTTAATAGCTAAAATTAGTTAATAGACTGGCTAGCAAATAATTAACCAAAGAAAACACAAAAAATAGCTAATTACCTGGCTATAAACGTGAATACCACAAATTACCAAATAATAAAAAACAGAAATAAATAATAGAAATAATTAATAGACTGGCTAGCAGATAATTAACAGAAAATACAAAGAGTAACTAGCTACTTAGATACAACCATAAGTAGCAAAAATCACTAACTGATAAAATAAGAGCAGAATGAGTGGAAGAACGAGACATACAAGCTCCAATATGAAAGATCGTAGGAGTCGAAACAAACGAGATGGTTGCAGAGGATGATCAGCCAATGTACGTGCCCTATTGGCATCCACTTCTTACTATCGTACGACTGAAACAGCTAAGATGATCCTACAACTTTCATGTCCAAAACCACGTAAATTTTTGCAACATCCAGTTTAACCTTCTCTTTATCGTCAGGACAGGCAATTAGGCCACGTAGTTAGGCTTCGCGCGCTGACTCCTGTAACACAGCACTTCAAAATCATCGAAATCGGAGAAGAGCTGGCTTTTCTGCACTTCCTTTACGGCTTCGTCGCTTCGCGCGCGACATAGCTCGTTAAGGAACCCGAAGAACCCGAGTTCGATTCGACGTTCCCACAAAATGACGCTTGTTCCGCGCCAACGACGAAGAGAATTCCAAGTCCGAAATAAGAAACAGACCTGCCGTTAACGTCTCGCGGTAAATGTCCCAATCAGCGCGCATCTGCCCACGAGGATGACTCAACAGCTGGAAGCAAGGTCGTGTTACTTTGCTCGGCTGGAAAGGGATCGCGGTTTTGGGCGAGTAGTCGGTTTACAGTTACGCGGAGCGAGTAAAACGGCCACGTCGACCGACGCTGTCTAGAAATCGCTCGGTTCGTTTCCGTTTCGCCAGCGATCGCGAACGATCTCGAGAACGTTCTCGGCGTGTTCGTTCATCGATGCCACTTGGCGATACGCGTTTCTTTTCGCCTCTTTGACCGGATGCGACTTGAAGAAGCGCTCGTGGCCATTTATAGATTTCGAAGGAGGCGCCGCCGTGTTGTGCGCGCTCGTTACGCGCGCCATCCATCGCGGATTCGCAATCGATCATTTCGAGCTGGCCGTCTCTCGCGCTCGAGTTCCTAGACGAAGCCTTATAGGGACGCAAGTGGCAGGCTGCGTCTGTTGCCCGTCGCCGTGGGACCGAAAGTCGCCGCAGACGCTGCAATTTCGATCGTGTGCTGCTCGCCGTAAATTACGTTCGCGCGCGATTATTAATTTAAAAGGGCAGCTTCCTGGCTGCTCGTCGAAATCCGCGTCTCGCTATCCCTTTCCACGCCTACGTTTATAATTAATGGACCGCTCGTTGCGCCTATTATAGAGCGCCGCGTTACACGTCCGCTTCGACTTCTCGGATTAACTATTATTAGACTATGCATGTTTGTACGGACTAATATTCTTACGAACGGATATCCCGTTGCGTTTGTTCAAACGTCGCGTCGCGCGATATTGGCTTGTCCGGAAAGTTTCTCTCTGAGGAAATAATAGACGCACGGGCCTTTTTTGTTTTGTGTTGTTTTCTTGAATTTTCTACGGTCCATTTTCTTCCGCTTGTATTTTTATGGTCATAATTCGATAAAGTAATATCAAACGAGTTGTTTCCTTGTGAAACGAAAGGAACTTTTCGGACAATTTAATATACAGGGTGAATGTACTTTTTCCTGCGAGTTGAGATGAGAGAAAAGTGTCGTACAGGGGAAGGTTTGTCGAAACGCTGAATCAACCGGTCAGCCGTTTCTGACGAGTATACTCGTCACGAACAATATTTTGGCAATATTTTGCGTTGCGACGACACCTGTCGGTGATAAAATTTGAAAATAAATCGGTCGCTTCGACGCAACTTAATTCTGTGTTGCGACAGTCGCGCGCACTCTGCGTTTCGCGAGTATACTCGTCGTCGCTTGCTTTCTGCCGTTTCAGGTACACGCTTCTCAAGGAGGTCGCTAACTGGTTACAAGATCGTAGCGAAAATACGAAATAAGAGCGATGATTCAAGCGCGCTCGTACTCGATTCTCTTGTCGAAATTTTTCACTCAATCTGATCTGATATCTACGTTTCCCTTTACCTTCGCTCAGATCGACGTGTGAAACAGGAAGAAAACCACTTAAAGATCGCTGAATGAATTATTTATGATTCATTTTGTATAATAAATGTCCAATAAATCACAATTATATATATATATATATATATATATATATATATATATATATATATATATATATATATATATATATATATATATATATATATATATATATATATATATATATATATATATATATATATATATATATATAACAATTCAATAAAACAATATAAAGCAGAATATGTTGTGCATCTATTACTTCCTTTTTTTTTTCTTTTTTTTTTAGTAAAAGAACAAAATGGACCCTGCATAATGCAATAAAATAGCATAAAACAACAGCTGTCGCGCATCTACTATTTCCTTACAAAATCAGAGAAGCTTTTCAGAACCTATCCCCAACCTAACCTCGTCTAAGAGCCGGAAACAGAAAATTGCACCTAAACGCTACGCTACGGTGTCCTCGTCGGTACACTCGGATTAAAACATTCCGAAAAAAGAATTTTCCACTTCGCCTCCTACGAACGCTGTTCGATGCACGAATCGAGCGTCGCGGCGAACAGAAAAGTCGACGCAGAAGGAAACGCGCGACGTCTCGTTCGTACGCAAAACGCACGCAACGCGACGGATACGCATTCGCATAAAGAGCGGCAATTGGACTATCGCTTGGAAACTTTTTGCCGGCACGGCGACGTGCGTAGGAAAATTTTCACCCGCCACGCTGAAGCGTAAGGAGCCGTGACTTTCTGTTTTGATCCGCTTGAACTGGTCGTGGCCGCTAGTTGTGTCCTCGTCTCGGTATATTTGAGAGCCGGCTGGTGGGAGAAGGACGGAGAGGGAGTCGTAGGGCCAAGCAGAGTGGGATTTCGCGCGAGCGAGGAGAGAGGGATGGCGGAACTGTCAGTGCTACATCGGTTCTCTTCACGTAAGGACGAGCCACAGGGATCACCTGCGAATCACCTCTCGTCGGGACACCACTTCTCAGCCAGGTGAGCGAGCCTTTGCTTTTTTTCTCCCCCTTTTTCCATCTCTGTCGCACTCTTGTCCTTTTTTCCACGCTGGTCGCAAGATTAATCGTCGCGGATTCGCTTGGCCGCGAGTTGGATAATTTATGGCGTCTCCGGTGGATCGGTCGCTTTGTAAACACGAGTAGGTATTTTGTCCGGCTCGGGAGATTAATCGTTCGACCGGCAGCGGCGCTGAGTTTCGTCAGGCGAGAGGAAGGCTTTAAGGGCCCGGAGATTTTCGCCGCGTTATCATTACGTCGGAAATTTAGTCCGAGGTGTGCGGAATTTCGGGATTTGTCGTCTCTCCGCGTCCCTTGATAGATCGTAGCTGGGTTGTTGAATGTGCAGATACACTGCTTGCCGTGACTGCACTGGCTCGCAAAAGCCGCAGAAAACTTCCACGCCTGCCACTGTACTGTGCAAAAGATTTCCCGGTTCATTAGGTTCGTCGCGAAATTCCACCGGCTACGTAGGCGAAGTCTCCGATGAGTCCGAGAACGAACGTAGAAATTCTAAGATATTTATTGCGAACGTATACTTAGTAGGGCAATTAGTATACAGCGTGGATAACCGGCTGAAGCGTGTAAGTGTTATCTGTACACTTGTACTAAGTGTATATTATACAGAAGTAATTATTACATATGTCTATATACATAGTAGACAGTTTGTTGTTTAAATGCTTGTGTGATCTCTACACTTGCACTAAATGTATATTATACAGAAATAATTATTACATATGTCTATATACATAGTAGACAGTTTGTTCTTTAAATGCTTGTGTGATCTCTACACTTGTACTAAGTGTATATTATACAAATGTTATTAATACATATATCTATATACATAGTAGACAGTTTGTTCTTTAAATGCTTGTGTGATCTCTACACTTGTACTAAGTGTATATTATACAGAAATAATTATTACATATGTCTATATACATAGTAGACAGTTTGTTGTTTAAATGCTTGTGTGATCTCTACGCTTGTACTAAATGTATATTATACAAATGTAATTAATACATATATCTATATATATATAGTAGACAATTTATTGTTTAAATGTTTGTATCATCTCTACGCTTGTACTAAGTGTATATCACACAAAAGTAATTAATACATATATCTCTCTCTTTCTATATATATATATAGTAGACAGTTTATTGTTTACATGCTTGTGCGGTCTCTACGCTTGTACTATATATATATATATTCAGATTTGCGCGAAGCGTTGCGAATGAAATCGTGAAAGTGGTGGATTTTGCCGACCACGTTAAGGAAAATTCCAAAACGTCTGATGTAACACGCCCGGTGTACAGCTACGTTAGAAATAGGGACCTTATATGAAAAGGTACAAGTATAGTACAGTATTGGAAGGAACTTATTTAATGTTGGCGCGTATGCGTGTTGATATAATACCTGAACCGGTTTCAAGATACGATTGTATCGCGCTTAACTGCACATTTCGGTTCCACTGACACTCTTACGGCGGCAATCGTGCACTTTAAATCGACTCTATACTTTATTGCACTAATATTATGTCATACTACGTTCCAAGGTATTCGTACAACATTTCTTCTTCAACTGAAAAGAAAACGAACGACGCAAACGAGATATTCGTACAATAGCAGGGTACATCTCAGAACTCCAGAGAAAGTCTTCACGTCTCTGTGTCTGTCTTTATCGAATACCAAAAATAGTAGATTATGCTATTTATTATAGTGGACTGTTTCTTTTTTTTTTTTTTTTTTTTTGCAACTATCCATTACGCGGGACGATGCGAGTACAGCTCTGTCAATCGCTGTGCAATGCGCTGATCGTGTCGTTCCTGCACTCCAATTCGCTCGAGCGATCTTCATCAACGCACGTCGTAAATGCACTTACGTTGTTCTCAGAGACGAGTCTGGCTTTAGTTGCTCGCAAATTACAATGCATGATATATTGTCCCTATCGTTGTTGATTTTAACCGCACACTTGATAGAAACCTCCGTGGACGAGACGTGTGTCGGGCAATTACGTTCAATTACATATTTGCAGAAAAGTTAAAAAATTATTAATTTTACACTTAAATTATTTTTACATTTAAATTATTAATTTGACACTATTGCTTCGAAAGAAATTTCGGACAAAAGTTGACAAATTTAGAATTAATATATACGGTAGCAACCTTTGTGGCTGATCATTATATTGTACGTTATAATATAATTGATTAATATAATGAAAATATAATTAATACACTCGATATCAACCTGTAAATTTGGTTATTATGTACAATAGATGTATACGGTATCAACGTGTTTGATTATATTTATATTAATTATACAACATAATTTAACTAATAGATATAATGGAGGATTAACTAACGCGTACAATACCAAGCTTTAAAGCCGATTATCACATCGCAGATATTAATTACGCGACGCATAGAATATCAAGCTTTGCGTCGATAATTATAGATATAATGCGATACAAATAAATAAATAAGTACAGCACGATACAACAATCAACCTTAAAGGTTGCCTATGTTAGTTATAAATTAACTCTGAAAATTTAATTTCGCTATCGATGAATTAACATCAACGATACACTTTCTTCGTAGCTGCTAAATATTTCAAAGTGATAAATGTAGAAAGCGTTGTGCCATATTTTATCCGAGCAAAGAAACATTTCCTGCCACAGTAGCAACTATCTGATTACATTTCACACGCGTGCTAATAAAATCTTTATCGCCTGAAATTCCCAGATAATAGCCGGTCTAATTTATTTACCGAAAGAATGAAACTTTCTGCTAAAAACGGCCTCCCCTTTGCGTAAAATGTATATGGAACACACGATCTTTCGTGCACACTTATTATACGCGAACGAATCTACGAGCCATCGGTGCGCTCCAGTTCCCTTGAACAATTCCCTCAGACCGTGTATCGCTTTTTTTCCAGTGACAGTTATGGCTTTAGTAATCGCTCGTTAATCAGCATCGAGATTCTCACCAGCCACGTTTCTAGGGAAACAGCTAGAAAAATAGTTTTCCATTACGTGCGTATGAATATTTTATTGCAATTACAATTAAACAGCCTAACGTTGATATACTTGGCCGAAATCCGTTTTAATAAGTTTTACGTAGGACTGAAATGCAGCAGCTGAGGGTGAAAACTTGTTGCAAGATGTTTAGAAATTTCGGTGGAGAATCTTGACGATAGTACGCAGAACACAGAGATTACGGTCAGTTGATAATTAGCATACATTTGCATGTTATGTACATGCTTCCCAATGTTGTTATTAGATTGCCGACTTTTATGCAAATTCATATGTTGGTGAATTCAATTAAAGAAGTGAAATCTAAGTAGAAGCGTGAATAGATAGGCGCAAATATTATTATGCATATCGTGTGTACACGCTGTGTGCATTGTTAGCCGCCTGAATTTCCTATAAATGCGTGAATTACGGTTTTTCACTGTAATCGTTACGTTCCTCCGATCCTTTGAAACGGATTTTTCAAAACGCGACGCGCACCAAAGCGCTAAGCTCTTCATCAGTCCTTCGCATTACGATGTTTTCAGTGGCTGCGCACGTTAGCATCAGCTTACTCACTGATTCTGCACGGTGTCAAGTGCAAAACGTTGAAATATCGCATACGACTGATGACGATGTATCTGAGAAAATTGAAATCACAGGGAAACATGAACAAGGCCAAAGACAAGGTTAGATAGCAATCAAGTAGAAACACGGTGGAATAGATCAGGTAAATGTGCAATTAGTTCACTGAGAATCGATAGTGAGCCAGTTGTGATAAATATATAGAAGGATGAATGAAGTAAATAATATGATAAATAAACAGAGAATAATAATTGAAACTAGAGCTAAAATGAGACTTTATCTTATTACAAAAATACTTTCTTTTATTGAGCCAGGTGTGATAAATATATAGAAGAATGAATGAAGTAAATAATATAATGAATAAATAGAGAATAATAATTGAAACTACAGCTAAAATGAGACTTTATCTTATTACAAAATATTTTTTTTATTGAGCCAGGTGTGATAAATATATAGAAGAATGAATGAAGTAAATAATATAATGAATA